>VXBU01007487.1:20106-32919 GCA_013400315.1 Bombycilla garrulus | reverse complement strand
CCCCCCGGCCGAGGCTGCGCTGCCGGTCCCGGGCTGCGGCAGCCCCGCCCGCCCCAACGCTGCTGCGCCTCGGTCCGCCCGGACGGGGCGGCTCCGTCAAGACTCCCTGCCGGCGGGGTCTGACTGAGCCGGGGGCGAAGGACCGCAGCCTTCAGACCACAGCCAGGGTGACACGAGGCGTCCGGAGCCCCTGTGGCCCCAAGCTGGAGCTCACCTGGCCTTTGGATTGAGACTGCCGAGGGACACGCCTCATCACTGGTCTCCATTTGGACAGCACGTCAATGGCCACAGTATTTGAGAGTGTGACCTGGGGTCCACCTACCAATCCATGTCTTTCCAGCTAGAAACAAGGACACTGTGTGGAAGCAACAGTCTCAGATGCTTTGCACAAGCTCAGGTGAACTACATGAGTCACTCTTCCCTTATCCTCCAGCACATTAACCCACATGGAGAGGGCCACCAGGTTTATCAAACACACTTTGCCCCTAAGTGACAACAATTTTACAAATGGTCCCATTGATATCCTCAGGTTTGCGTGGAATAATTAAGACAGTTCTTGCAAAATTTTACTGTTTAAAACCAACTGCAGTAGAAATGGTTATGGAATGGATACTATGGAACATAAAAGTAATTTCTAGAGAGGCCCAGAACTAAGAACGTGGGTTCCCTCTGCTCCATGTACATGATGCAAATGGATACAGAGGGCCCAGGGCTGTGACACGCAGGTTTCCTGCTGTGCCCACCTGTACAGTTGGTCTCATGAAACATGGGAAGCTATGGGAACACAGCTAAATAGGAAAGGGCTTTGAAAAATGTTTTGTCCTTGATTTAAATCATGCCACAAACATAGGGATAAGGCTGTAAATTTATAAGGGTGAACAAGGACACTAATTCTGAAAAAAAGGCGTAATAATCTCTTTGCCTTCTTAACAAAGTGATCTATTATAGTTAATTTGATTCCATTGCTACAATACACGTGGAAGCTGAACCATAAAGAAGCCCAAGGACTGGAACTTCACCATTATTCTTTTAATTGTGCCATCCCGACTGCTTTTCTACTGAAAGCCCAAACTATCCATGACATCTACAGTGAGAACTCAAGACAGCTGTCACCTGTTGCTACCTGGGATTCTTCTGACATTTGCCAATCCTTTAACATAGCCATGGGACCTACCTCTAAGTGCCTATTCTACTGCTTTAGTGAAACGGCTCTTGTGTAGTTCAAGACAAGCAAAAGTCATTAAGTAGACAGGTAGGTAACAGTCTCTGATGGGGACAGCAGACATACCACTAAGAGGTCATCCAAAGAAGTGCAGTAAAGACCAGAGGTAACTTGGCAGAATCAATCTTAAAATGTATTTTAACTCAAGCAGACAAGCTCTTCCCAATGCCTCCCTTAGGAGTAGTCCTGTGCAGAGGATTGGTCTGTCCTCTGACTTAAACGACTTGGTGAGAAGGAGAGCAGTTCTCACATCGTAGCACAGGCACCTTCACATCAGGCTCCCCTTTGCCTGTTGGAGCCCATCTGTCTTCAGCTGTGGACCCTGCTAACTAAGGGCAACAACAAAAGGAGGAATTTCCCTTGAAAGAAGTAAGTGGTTGCATGTCCCATCTGCTGTGCCACATCCAATGCACAAGTTAGAAGTATCAGAATTGTTCATGGTGTTACAGAAGACAGATTGAGAGGGGAGACACGACGTGTGGGAGTGTTGTTGGCTGACAAGGATGCAGGAAGGAAAAAGGGAGCAGCAACATCTGTGGATGAATTTTCTCCTTGGTTGCGAAGCTGTAAGATCTGGCGCAGCAGGGCCTTTCCTTCTTCTCTAGTCTGAAATTAATTTGTAGAAAACAGAACAATACACCTATGAATGGATGGTTTCTGGGTCAAATTCAGTATGTAAGCAGTGTAACTTAAAGTAGTTTGTCATTCTGTAAGGCTACAAGCTATAAAAGCCATTCTCAATTATTTTTTCTTCTGCTCCTAAGAAATGTTAAGGTAAGTCACTTTTTTGCTTTTAGTCTTTCCTCCTTTTACTCCTGATTAGTGTGTTTCTTGGGTATTTCAGAGAACAGAACCATCAACCACTGAAGCTGTCTAAATATTCCAGCAAAAACTTTGGGAAAACTTTGAATAAGGTGAATTCAGGTTGTAGAGAGCTCCAGGCAGCTTTGTCAAGGATAGGCCGAACACCCTGCACTCATGGTTAATGTCTACCCCTAGGCTGAAATTAAATAACCCATACTGCTCACTTACATATTACAGATACATAACATCACAGAGCATGGAGTTGCACACAAAACCCAAGTACTATTCTGTGCACTGTGTACACACAGAAGCTGAAACAAAAGAAGTTTTAGAAGTACCACTACTACACAGTGGGAGTTTGTGACCATTCAACTATCTCCTCACCACCAAGATTTTTACCAGGCTTAAGACTGCCATGTGAAGTTTCAAATTCTTTTACTTAGTGAATACCAACGAGATATGGTTCAGTTTCACTAAATACACCACATTCCATGATGTTTATCAACTCTACTCAGCATGACTGATCAGGTACACACAACAACCACCATTCAGGATGTGACCTATATGGCAGACAGCCCTCATTCCTTCATAAAAGATTCCTTCTGCTCTGAGGAGAGCCAAGATGAAGGTCATAGATCCCTTAAGAAAGAAAGCACCAAAGAGTGCGCAGCTACTCACATCGTTGAAGGCACAGCATTTCTGAGCACATGCTGAGGCTTCATCCCAAAGCTTACATTTGAAGTAGTACTGGGCCAGGTAACGAAAAGCAGTGCTGACCTCCAGGTGCTCCACTACCTCCTACAGTGAGTGAGATAAAAACATCTCTAAGTGTCTTCCAGAGTAGTTCTATACCATGTTTACTTCCCCTTTTATTTCCAAGATATCATCTTACCCCACAGGAATAGATATCCTGGATGTATTTGATGTAGCATTGAGCTGCCTGTTCAGATTCATTCAGCTGTTCGTGCAACCTACAAAAGGAGAAAAATGGGTCACTGGATCAAGACTGCACTGTTGAAGACCTTCTTGGTCTATGAGAAAGTACCCACTCACCCCGACATCACTAAAGCCAGGTTCTTTCCTTTAGAATTTGTAGGATATGCAACATGTACTGCCCGTTGTGGAAAGAGATGATCCAGTTTGCATTCTTGCTGACAGTCACTCAGATAGTGACTCGACAGCTAGAAGCAGTGACAACCAAAGCAGGCACCTTTGTTTATTCTGTTGTGTTTTAAACCTTCTAACAGACCTTTGCCATTCTACTTACTCACTATTTCTTCCAGTGCTCCTTCTTCCCCTGCTATAACCCTGATTTGTACAGCAGTTTCACTTTTTACTTGCCCTTTTTTTCTCCTTCCCTTTTCCCACTTTATATTACTTTATCCCCACCAAAAAAATTAGTGCTAATGTCACAGTATTCACATTAGACCTTTTCCAATGTCACAGCTGTATACTAGAGAGGAAAAAAAATCAAACTACAATTTTTTACATCATCTACCATCATGGGTTGTTTTGAAGTTGCAATACGAAAATACAATTGCCAGCACTGCCTGCTCAAATCACCTCAGGATGCAAAAGTCCTTTGCAACCCACACTATGCTATCATTCTCTCTAGCTATCTGGTGGAAACAAAGATAAAGCTGGACACCAAAATTTGCAGTCACTACAGCCCTAAAGATATCAATTCTTACACAGCTCCAAAAGCAATACTACCTAACGGCAATTCCGTTTGTTTACATTCTGTATTTTATGAATAGGTATCAAAGTGCAACTTGCATTTAACACAACCCTGACAGTTCAGTGAGGGTACATACTCACTTGGCGAGTTTCACAAGTGCCATTTTCTCCACATCTCCCACAGCATAAGCTCTCCAATAGCACTGTCAAGGAAGAAAGTCAGTCAAGCGTGCCACAAAAATTACTCCAGCTCATTATTCCAGCATGCAAGTCAGAAACAAAAAACTACAGGGTTTGTCAGCAAAAGGGCATGTATCTGTAGACAACTCCTTACTTATCAGCTGCTCTAGTTATATTGCAGCAGTAATTCCCGAACTGTAACTGCCAATGAGTTTAGGTAGCACTAGCTACATCATTTTGCTGCAATTTCACCCTGTGTTCTGGGAGACACCCTAAAGTCTTACACATCAGTTCTCACCTTCTTAGCTTCCACCAACTGATTGAGTTTCTCATAGCATTCTCCTAGAGCAACCAGCATACGAGAATCATTTGGTCTGTAAAAGAGCAATTCTTCAGGCAGTTTAATGGACTGCCAGGTGATCTCAGGGTGAGGGAAAGGTGGGGGGGTGATCAAGGGAAAAAAATAATCTACACCTGACAGTCTGTCATCCTTTTGCACAAAATATCACTCATACTCCTGACCAGTCATACTCCTGACCAGTCATCCTCAACATTTAACTGATGAAGCTTTTGTTAATGTAAACTAACACAACTAAAAGGATTTGGAAGAGTGAGACTGCACACATCCCAAAGCACCAATGATTTTCTCCTTCCCCAACTTAGTTCTTGTGTGTAAATTCCTTAGCCAGTATCAACCATGTCAGAATGAGGACTGATAAACACAGCTCCATTCTCAAATCTACCTGAGCTGGTGGGCCCGTCTGTAGTAGTAGAGACAGTAAAATGGCATTTTGAGGATTTCATAGGTTTGCCCCAAGCCATACCATGCCCTGTAGTCCCTTTTGTTCACCTCTATTGCATGCCTGTCAAAGAAAAGGAGATGAACTAGACAGAAAGTCAGGATCAAAACCAAGTCCAGCAAAACACTAAACAAAAATAGAAGATACTATTTCAGAGGTAAACATCATTTTGTGCAGTACATGAGCAGTACCTATAAGCCTGGATGGCTGCAGATGTGTTCTTCATTTCCATATACTCATGACCCATAAGTGTCCAGGCTCCTAGATAACGAGGATTCAGTTTCAAGGCCCTCTGGAAATAGAGTGCTGCTTTTTCATGCTGGGAACGCAAGCTGTAATAATTTCCTAAAGGAAAAGTCATAATATTTAAATAAATTTTAAAAACCCACAACCAACCATTAAAAAAGCCAACACCAATAGAGAAGTAGAAAAAAGGATGTAATGTCTATTATCCACTACCTCCTAACAGAGAAAAAAGAGTCTTAATAAAGACAGAACTGATTCAAACCTCAAAAAACCTAACCGCACTCTGTTCACCAGTGTTCTGGTCTATCCTTTTCCAGCTGTACCAATCAATTTATGATTCCGTCCCCTTGGAATGTCATGATCTAACAAATTAATTTCCTGCTCCTGACACACAATTATTTCCATTGGAGTTGGAAGACTATAAAGGGGTTTTCAGGTATAGGGGTCTCCTTTCTGCCTTAGTAATATTACAGCAGCTTTCAGAGAGAAATGAGGGAAAAGGGTACTCTGTCATTTAGTCTGCTTTTTATGCTGCCTGAATCCACATTCACCAAGTGGTGATTTTGATTGCCTTGCTGGCTGATCACTTTCACAAGTGTTTCCAAGATTCTCTCGCACAGCCTACAGATAGAAAAATAAGATGCAAAAATAACATGTAAAAGAACTGGCTCTCACCAATTACACAGCAGGTCTCCACACGGTACTTGTCTATCTCACAGAGATTATGGGCGAGGTAGCTCAACTCAGGCTTCATGCTCTAGTGGAGCAAAAGATAAAACTGATGAGAGAGAGAGTACATTATGTTTTGAAAGAAGACCTAAGCAATTGGCAATGCATACAGTGCATCTCTTCCATGGAGCTGGGAAGCGGAAAGCCTGTATTCAGAGAGACCAGACAGCACCAGCTGCTTTGCCAGCGTTTAACATACCTCCAACAAACGCCATCCCTATGGACAGGCCACAGGAAGAGTGCTTACCCTTACATAGAGCAAGTTGGAAAAAGTGTCCATGTTTTCTATCCTGTAAGGATCTTGTTTCCTCAGCTCACTGAAGATGGATAAAGCTTTGTCAATATCTGAAGAAAGAATAGCATATGGGACACCAACAACTATAAATGCCAACTTCGCATTAAGAGAGCCATTCTTACTTAGTGTCACTGACCTCTTATATTGTGGTAGGCAACTGCAATCTGAGATATGATGTAAGTGCTTTTGGAAAATCCTGCATCAATGAGACTCTGATACTTCTGCAGAGCTTCCTCTATCAGCTGCAGCTCTGTATAAATGTGTGCAAGAAAGAACTCTTTCATCCATGTATCTGGCAAGGACAGGAACTTCAACTAGCAAGAATCAAAGAGGAGGAAGAGATGACAATCAGAAGTATTCTACAAGCCACACATGCCAAAGAATCCATTATCTTCCCTCCCATGATTTAGTACATGGTCCTGAGGTAGGAGCCCTTCTTGCAGTCACTTTCTTAAACCCATCTGGTCAATCAGGGAAGAAATTGTCTTCAAATATGACATCACCTGGCTCTTGCTTCAGACATTAAATTCAGTAGACCTTTGAAACATGGCATTTTATTCCTACGTTTGAACATCAATACCGTAACACTAATTTCAATAAACTAAGTGAGGAGACTCAAAATTATATAAGAAATGCACTTCCCTTTTTCCACAAATTGATAATACTCTCTTCTGCATGCCTTTTTACATTTTTTTCAAAGTACTGTTTTAAATATTTCATCAGCCAAAATTTACTGAAGAATTCCAGAAGTGGATTCAAATTCCATGTAGAAAGAAAAATAATCTATTTTGGTTTTATACCTGAGGTTTGTTTGATGTAATTCACCTCCTATGTGGCTTTGTACATTACCATTTCAGTTTTGAAAGTAGTAATTCTATATATCCTTTCAAGCTATCAAAAGTGCTTAAAAACTGAGGAATTAGAACCAGATTAAGAAAAAATATAAAGGGAAGTCTCATAGGAGGATCTCCTTCATGTGACAAGGTGATAACCCCATTGACTTCCAAAATACATGAATTAGAAATTTCTTAAACCACTTTGTGGACGAATGATAAGAAATTAGCCCTGCCTGTATAAAGATTCTCAAGCTACAACATGGCAAGCAATTGAAGATAAAGAGGATTTAACAATATAATTTACAGTCATGGACTGCCTTGCCTAACAGTGTCTCACAGAATGAAGCAGTGGGCAACATAAATCTTGTGACAACAGAAACACTGGTCACTGAATCAGGCTAAACTCTTGAGCTTTGTTACCACATCTTGGTATCTCCAAAGTTTTACCATCTCTTTATCTGTAATCAAGTTGCAAAGTTCCAGCCAGGCTCCCCAGTGCAAAGGCAGGACATGAGCAGCTTCAACAAACACATCTATTGCTTCTTTCACCAAGTCCAGTTTCCGCAGCACAACACCGTATCTGTAAAAAAAAGTAGGCTGACAAGAATCATGAAATCCTGCATATCCACACAAATATGGAAGAAATACATACAGGCACTTACAGATAAAGGCCAAATCCGTCCAGTTCCTGTGCCTTGTGTTTCTTGCTGAGCTCAACTCTCAATTCTCGTAGAGCTTCATTTTTCACCTGTCCTTTTTCTAGGGGTCCTACATGAAGAGAAAGTCACACAGCTAGCTTTCAATCAGGAGCCTCACACCAGCAATGCAAAGTCTAGGGTACAATCAGAATTATCACAGGCATGACATGAAGGCTTCCCAACCTGTGTTTATTTTCCCCATTTTAAAGAAAATTACTTAGTCTGGTTACCCAGTTTAAAAGAAGACCTAACAGATGAAGATCTGTAACCTGTAATTAAGCCAATGAATTTAAAGAGAATGAAAGAAATTATGTTACAGCACGCTATTATCCAAAATGTTGAGTGGAAAGCCGTAGACCCAAGATGAGTTACATGAAGAGTCAACAGTGAAAGCTTCATTATCTCATCATGTGTTTCTTGACAGCAGAGACTTACCCAAACTATCGACTGTCTCATCATCCTTCTTCTTTTCCCCTGACTGTGGAAAAGAAAGGAAATCCAAGATTACATTACAATAGTATATTGCCAACGTTTGCTGCAGCACTTGCAGCAGCATGTAAACTGAATTTTCATAGACAGCACCGTTCTGAAAAGAACAGCCCTGTCTTCTTTTAACCAAACCCAGAACCTGGACTTCAAGGTGGTCATTAAGAACAGAATAGGCAAAAAAATAAGATATGCCAGGGAGGGGTAGGAGGCAGAGGAGTTCAGTGCTAGGAGGCAACCTTTTTTCGCTAGGTATCTTCTTTCTTACCAGATATCTGGAGTACATGTACAAGAAGTAAGCTTTCTGGCTCTTGCAGCCCTGTAAAAAGTAGGCAGCCCTGTCATATTCCTTGAGATCGAAGTAAGACTTGGCCAACGTGTAGGCATCCAGATCACGAGCATCCTCCTGCAGGGATACACAGGAGTTTTAAGACCTGAGAAGCTCTGACATACTTTACAAAAAACATGGTTACAAACATTGCAATGAAATTGCTCCAAAAGCTAAAAATGTAGTTTATCCATCTTTATAGATGGTTTGAGTACTATCAGAAAAGTTCCTCCACTCCCTCACATGACCCGATTCTAGAGTTCTCAAATAACGAGTACAGATTGTTTAGGAACATTTAAAATAAATGGTGAGATTCCAGAAGAAAATTGTGGCAAGCTTCCAGAAGGCAAGGCTTAGCTGTTCAATTAGTATGAAGGACCAGAAACAAGAAACCTGCTCAGGAATTCCATATGAAAGAATATTCATCTGCTAATGTACAAGAGAACACTTCCTTGGTAATTATACTTTGAAATGCATTTATGACATGTTACACTTCTAGAACACACCAGTACAGGTGCATACCTATGAGTTCTACTGTATTTCTACAGAGGTCAGGATGGAGACACAACTTGTTTCTCTTGTGTCCTAACGAGCACAAGTTTAATGGCAAAACATAATTTGTATTAAAATAAATTTTGACCTTACTAAAGAGGAATAAAAATAAAGTAGCATGCGTGTGATTTCAAATTTGGCTCACAGAGTGCCTCATTTAGGACACAGCAACAGATGATGCTTTCATCTGGAAGAGCACACTGAACTCTGTCACCCCGTTAAACACGCTGTGGAAAGGATTCCCAGCACTACGGCAAGACTGGAGCTCAGCGCAGGCTCCCACCCGTGCCATGAAGGAGACTGCAATCACGTATTTTCCTCCATAGTTAAGATTCAACAGACCACCTCCAAGAGCTGCAGCACCTTGTAGAGCTCACAGCCACTCTTCCCCCAAGCACGGCTTGGGCCCGTACCTCGGTGAGCGCGGGGGGAGGCGGCAGCTCGCTCAGTGGCAGTGGCTCCAGGGCGAATGCAAGCTCGGCAGCCCTGAGGGAAAGACAGCATTAGAATCACGGAATCATCAAGGCTGGAGGAGACCTGTAAGATCATCAAGTCCTACCGTCAGCCCAGCACTAGCACTGTAATCCCTAAACCACATCACCTAGCGCCAGATGCAGACACCTCTCAAGCACCTCCAGGAACTGTGATTCCACCACCTCCCTGGGAAACCTATTACAATGCCTGACCACCTTAACAATGAAAAAAAACCTCCAGTATCTTACTGGATCTACCCTATCTCAATTTAAGGCCACTTCCTCTGGTCCTCTCACTGCAGGCACGGCATAAAAGACTGGCTCCCACCTCACTAGGACCTCCTTTCAGGGAGTTGTAGGACCCGCGAGCCTCCTCTTCTCGAGACTAGACAAACATAGCTCCGTCCGGTCCTCTCTCCCGGCACAGAACAGGTTACCCCGGGGTCCGCCGAGCCGGGGCCTGGCCAGCTGTGGCGGGCCCCGCTCACCACTTCCCGCGGTGCTGCAGCCGGCCCTCGCGGCTCCGCTCACCACTTCCCGCTGTGCTGCAGCCCGCGCTCGCGGCTCCGCTCCGCCACGCTCAGCAGCTGCTTCTTGATCTCCCGCAGGTCCGAGAAGTCGCCGCCGCCCGCCACCATTGTCGCCGCCGCCATCGCGCCAGCTCGGCCAACCCCCGCCCCCCCCGCCGGCCCTGCCAATCACAGCCCCGCACACCGAGTCCCTGCCCGCCGGCCCGGCCGGTCACAGCCCCACCTCCCGGCCTGCCCAATCACAGCCCCGCGCACTGCGCGCCCGCCCACCGGCCCGGCCAATCACAGCCCCGCGCACTGTGCTTCCCCGCTCCCATACGGAATCGTCTCCTTGGGCGAGTGCGAGAGGTCTCGCGACCAATCCCAGGTGCGCGGCGGAGCCGTGCCGTCTCATTGGCCCGTTGTGGAGGGCGCGCGCCGGAGCCGTGCCGTCTCATTGGCCCGTTGTGGAGGGCGCGCACTACCCGCTGAGGGGCTCCGGCCGGAGCCGGCGGCGCTGAGGGAGCGGGGTCCTCCCACAGTCAGGAACATCAGGCTGCCCAATTCTCGTTTGGTTCTCAGCTGTCAGGGGAAATGCTCGTTATGCGCCACCCTGCCGTCAGGTTCTACTCTTCAAGATCAGTTGATTGTTTCTTAAGAAAATAATTTCAATTTGCCTATTGATAATACATTCTCATTTAGTACCATTTCAAAATTTTTACTTATATACTGCTACTTCCTATGCTAAAAGTTGTAATTTGAAAACATTAAGTAGAATCAAACGGTGTTTTAGTCTAACTGCAGAAACTGAAGTACTTGTTTTGGGATGGTTGTGCTCCACAACTTTTTAAGCTTTTCCAGAAAAGTAGCAATATACCTGTGTGCTCATCCTAGGGTCAGAGTGTCAATTTTAATTATCACTTTTAAAACAGAAGTGAAGAAAGAATAGTGTGGAATTTCATTTTGTATGTCATTTGCAAGTTACACTTTTTGATTTTTTTTCTTTTTCTGATGGTAAAGCAAATAAATATTCTGTAGCATGAAAGTGTCCAATCACTTTTATTGCAGAAATGACTTGAACCAGAGGACTCTGTTTGAAATGGCAGCAAATTCACTGATGATGAAAGGAGTGTTACTGCTGAGTAACACAATCGTGTCATTGCACTTGATTTGTTATTAAGAAAATATATTTTGGTTTTGGATGAGCTGTGAATGTCACTCATTCTTACACTGACTCCAGTGTAGAGTCTAAGGCTACTACTGGCCTTCACTTTATTGATGACTACTGTGAAAATGTCAAGGTTGTGCTGGTCTGGAACCATTTCATCTGGAGCCACCTGCTGAAATTAAGGTTGTTCTACAAAGGTTTACAGAGATAGGAAATGTCCAGTTTGTTATTAAAGTGGGAAATGAGGAGTTATTTATAGACTTCCATGGTCTTTCAAACAGACAAAGCAAATTAGAAATATATTTGAAATATAATTTTAGCATTAGTTTTTCCCTCTCTTTATTTTTTAGCCAAATGTGTTGCAGGTTCAGTTGTAGCTCTGACAGAAAATACTTCTATTACTCTGCCAGCCCATATATCCAAAATATAAACAAAACCTTCTTTGTTATTGTTGTTACTACACAGATGGGTCTAGTCAACACAACGACTGACTCATACCTCATTCTCCCTCTCTTTGCCCTATCCCAAAACATATGTGAAAAGAGCCTCAGAATTTTTTTCTGATGATAAATTTCTGTTGTACTTACCATGTCTTTTATGTTCTCCATATCTAGGGATCAGCTGTTAGTGTTCTATGCTACTAAAAGTTGTATTTGATAGTTGTATCATCAAATTACACAATAATATCAATGTAATTTGGTAATTACATTGGTCCATTAGTTGGACTCAATAATCTTAGAACTCTTATCCAACCTAAATGATTCTGAGATTCTCTGCTAGTTTTAATTTAAGGATGTTTGGTTTTACGTTAATACAAAGAGTGATATTTGAAGAAATTTGTAAGTGTTTGTGAGGTCTATGGAGTAATTTTATTAAGGTCTGTTTATCTTCAGTTTTGGGGCCACTGGGTATCATATGCTGTTTTCCCAATGGAAACTGGGACAATATGTTTGAAGTGAGATTTCAATATGAAATATGGAACCTGCTGCAAAAATGCACAAAATACTACTTGTGTTCTTGCTGAAATCTAGCAAAATACCCTTTGTGTCACATTCCTGGTGTGTGAGCCCTGGGCAGCTGTGATCCAGCTGTTCGTATGACTGCTCCTCTCGAAGAACATCGTTTCCGGCAGCTGTGACATACTGAGCTGTTCAGTGAGAAAACATATTTAATTCTTGGTTCCTAACCAGACGGATTGGAGTCCCTGGAGCAGTTCATCAGCTGCCGGAATCAGTATTTGTGGTTGCAGCTGCTCAGCGGGAGATGGCGCT
The DNA here is from genome assembly GCA_013400315.1 of Bombycilla garrulus. Taxonomy (NCBI): domain Eukaryota; kingdom Metazoa; phylum Chordata; class Aves; order Passeriformes; family Bombycillidae; genus Bombycilla; species Bombycilla garrulus. The sequence goes on along the minus strand of VXBU01007487.1, from coordinate 20,645 downwards.
TTGCGCTCTCGAAGGAGCAAGAAGAGGGTGAAAGGAAAATTCGTGTTGGCCGAGTTCAATAATTCAATTGCTTAAGACTTGCTTCACAATGAGAACTCGTAATTCTTCTTGTCATTCCATTCTGTACTAGATGGGTCTGAAGTGACACCCATCCTCCCTTTAGCGCTAATGATTGTGTACCTAGGCAGTAATGAAAAACTAATTTGGTTTCAAATCCATTGCTGGTTTTTTTGGGGCCACTGAAGACAAGAGTGAGCTGAGTGAATTTGGCAAGGCAGAACTGCCCCTCTGCCCCTTTTGTTATTGGTGAAAGCTTATGCTGGAAAAAATAGAAGTTATTGATACGCAATGATTTTTTTTTTCCTACCCTCCCTCTAGGAGGGAAGTAAATAGTGCTCTGGTGGAAAAAAAGAAAAAAAAGTTGCTGGTAGTTTCTTTAGGTGTGAGCTTTGTTACTGAGCAAGTCAGAACAGATTTCTAATGTCAGGAAACTTAGAAGTCTTTCTGCAAATCCTTATTTATATTTGGTCTGTCCAGGC
>VXBU01007487.1:0-20099 GCA_013400315.1 Bombycilla garrulus | reverse complement strand
CCCCCCCGCCTTTCATTATATTTACTCTCCATTTGAGAAAAGAAGAGGGTGTTTTATGGTGAACAGAAATCCATTACTATGTTTTAAGGCAGCATCATTTTATACCGTTTTCACCCTGCAAAATAACTGAATGCCTGGCACCCAGAGCTCCTCCTGCCTGCTTAGTGCAACACAAAATCAGAATGCTTGGTAGCATTTCCATTTCGCATCAGAGTTACATTGAGGATATATTTAATAGGAAGCATATCATCATCAACTTGATCTGTTCAAATAAAACACAGTGTTTCTTTAATGTTCTATGAACCTTAGTGTTTGATATTTTCTGCATACTGCATCAATGAAAAAGCAATTATTTAAATACCTGCTATAAAACCAGTGAATCTCAGAAAATAATGTTCTAACCGGTTTCTGCTTAACAGTTCCTGTGAGGCAAATGAAGGCATAATACAAAGTAGAGCTATATGTACTGGAGAACAAAAGCGAAACAGTGGTGGGTAGTTGTCAAAAGGGTGTGGCTGACATCTTCACGAATATGCTGAAGATGTTGGTACTCTGGATACCTTTGTAGAATTTACCTTGAGAAAGAGCTTGTCTTAGCAGCTATAGACAGCTTATGAGAGTTGATGAGCATCATCATCACTGCTCAAGAGCAGAAATCCTAACTAATGCAACTAATGTCTGAGCAAGATGATAAAATGAAGAGAGTCACCTAGGTTTGGTTTGGATTTGCTTTTGTTTTTTTCTTTGGTTGGTTGCGTTTGTTTGTTTGAGGGTTTTTTTAATAGCCAGAGTAAGTAGAAGTTCAGGTTAATAAATGAAGGGTAGTTGAAGAGTTTATGAAACAGAACTCTTCAGTTGTGTGTTGTCCTTTACTCCTATGGGAAAAAAAACTAGTATGTCATCGGAAGAAACTTGTATAAAACATGGTACTACAGAAGGCTTTTTGGACTACTACAAAAACTCTTTTCATTTGTGAAATATTTCTGGTTTGTCACCTTTGTGGGACTCTCTGCAGTAGGTCTGTGTCTCTCCTGCACTGGGGAGATCAAAACTGACATAGCACTCCAGGTGTGGCTTCCCCAGTGCTGAGTAGAGGGGCAGGATCACCTCCCTCGACCAGCTGACAATGCTCTTCCTAATGCATCCCACTCCATCTGCAGCATGGGCACACTCCTGGCTTGTTTGCACCTTGGTGCCTCCAGGATCAAGGTCCTTTCCTGCAAAGCGTCTACCTAGCTGAGTGGCCCCCAGCATAAATAGGTGCATCTATTAGGAAAGTGATTTTCTTTCTGCTTCATAGGTCTGTTGTTAGATGAAGTTTAAAATATTTTAGCAGGTTATTTTCTACTGTTGTGGTGATAAAATGAATTTTAATAAACTTTTCAGTATAGTTGCGATGACTCCTGAAATTTCACCAGCTCTCTTAGAACGTGATGATTTGCGAGCCTTGCTCAAGTGAAGAATTTCTGAGAACATTGTGAGTATCCAAGCAAACAGCAGTGCTATACTACAAGGCTTTTTTAAACCTGTGCTAATTAGATTAAAATTGCTTGCTTGTTAACTGAGGTGTAGTGATCTGGGGGGGAGATAAAGGAGTGTGCATGTAGACTTTTGCCATGTTGATGAGTTGCTGCAAAAGTGTTTTCTGTTGTCACTGGATCTCATACAAATGCCAAATTTATTTCCTTGATGTATCAGTGTATCATACTAGACATCCTGAGGAAAATGACATTAAGTATTTCTAAAGCATGTTCTGCACATAATTATCTTTATTTTCTTTATTTGAGAGTGATGCTGTTCTGAAACAGAATTTAGTATATCTAAATTGTCTGGTGCTAGCTGCATGATGATGGATTAGAAAGTAAAAAAAACCCATTAGTCACTTCAGTGACAGCTTGTTTCCTATAAATTTTCCCCAGGTCAACAGAAATTTAGGTAATAAGGACCTCCAGTTTAACTCTGACACCGATATGTTCAGTGCTATCGCCAGCCATTGAAGTATTTCTTTTCTGTAATTCATGCTTTTAAACTATTTCTGAGAGAGTTTTGTGAATTTTGTCTAGATGCCCAGGCTGTTAAAGTATTTTAAATATGTATGGATTATATCTTTTTTTCCTCCCTTTTAAGAGAAGGAAATATAAAATCACCACAAAGCCCACTAGATTTCATCTCTATAGTGGAGATGCAATAGAAGGGAAATCGTAGGGATGTTTTTGGTAAATACTAGATTACTTTTTTATCACCATGAACAGTTATGATGAATCCCAGTAACCATAAGCACATATCAAAATACAACATTACAGCTATTCCTGGTAACTGCCTTGGGTCAGGATACCACTTCATGTAGGTTTGCTCCCAGTGGCACATGATTTACTGCTTATCCTCATTCTATGTTGACATGATCTGGAACAACTTTTATGGCACTTGAGGCCATCTTTTCCAAGGTTGCATAGTGTCATTTGGTCAGATGACTGAGATCATTAAGTTAATAGTGATTTAGACTACTGCAGCATCCTCTCTGAAAGATATCCCTTCATCTGCTGAAGGAAGGCAGCTGGACATACATTCTCCTCTTGTCTGTTATCACTAAAAGCAAAGCAGGTTAGCTTGTATCACCATGGTGTTTCAGTGGGCTAGAAATGTATAGCCATTTGAAGGATACTCATGTTCTAAAATTGCTCAATATTTGTCTGAAGTCATCTTCCCACACTGCTGTTGCACTGTTAAGGGAGATGAGTAAGAAGATTCTGTATTCAAAGGCAAAGAGGAGGCTTTTCATACTCACTTAATCAATGCTTTCTGCCTAACTGAAAACTGAACCTAAATCAAGTGCCTGTGTTGCTGCTTAGTAAATTGAATATCTTCTAGTAGTTTCACTTCAGAAAATGTTGGTGTCCTGTCCTCCTTCAACCTCTTGGCCACTCCAAAGGAGCAACCTACAAGAGGTATGTTGGCACCTAGCTCATATGATTTGTTCAGTTCTACACACATGTCAAATCAGTAACTAGCAAAGAAGGGTCTAAAGAGGACTGAGTCTGAGAGTCTGGAGGTACAATAAGCAGGGATGATTGGACTGAATCCAGATAGTTTATAAATGGAGAAGTCAACACTGATAGCATGTCACAAGAGTGTAAGTGCAAGGTTTATTCAAGGGATATTTAATAAAACTGGAAGGTAATGGAAGATACACTGTATAGCTCTTCCATTACAGAAAGTACTAGATTGTTTAGATAATTTATTACTGGGGAGAAATAATGGCTTCATTTTTTTTCCAAGACACAGAATGAAAGTGATATGACATTTTAAAGCTACACAGATTGCATTGATATAAACTTAAGAATTTTCACTAAGCTGAGTACTGCCCTACAGATCTTGTTAGATAAAACATTTCAGGGGAAAGATTTGACTTTGTTTTGCAACATCCACTCTATGGTGCAGAAAATTTGTAGTTTAGCTGCTGTATGCTGCCTTTAAAGGTAAAATTGAACACAGTAAAAATAACTTCCTGATTAGGGGACCAAGACAGTGTTGCTGCAGAATGGGAAATGGTTCCAATTTTTGTCATGAGAAGTGTATGCTGCAACATGTAATGTTGCCATGTCAAGTCTCATACTAGTTACAGGAGTTCTCAGGTGAGTATTTTACATTTGCTGATTTCAATTTAAATTTCTGTTCTCTGCAGAGGTGTTAAATACAGAGTAAATACCGTCTGGTATGACTAATGGGCTCTTGAGTAATGAAGCCTGGCACTGAAATGGCAAAAAGGGGTGAATCTGCTGTTGCTGGTATGGGGGCTGCTGAGTTTTACAGGATGGAGCAGCTGTATGTAAAGATGCTTTTCAGCCACTCTTAAGGTAGCTGTGAAAATAATACTATTAATATATGTTCTAAAACCAGTGAGGTTTTAATAGAAGTAAATGTGCTTCTCCAGTCTGTGGGCTGCTGGTCCCATTTGGGAAGGCATCTACGTTAATCTGACATCTTGTTTAGTACTGATAACACTAGAGAGTCCAATTAAAATATTTCAAGAAGACATCCCCATACAAGACTACACTGATTGTCCGCTAATGTGTATTGAATTTTAGCTAAATACAGCCCCGGGTGCTGTGCTGGAAAGCAGGAAAGCTTGCTATTCAAGTTCTTAATTCCTTTTATATTGATTTGGCTGCTAATGATATAACCTTCTACTCTAATTAACTGACATCTGCATTAGGCTGAAAAAGAGCCCCCTGCTTGAAGTTGTCCACTTGTTTGTGCTATGAAATGTGTCCTTCTGTTATATTTTGCCCAGATTAGGTCAGTCTGTGCAAAACAGACCATCTAAAGGATTGACTTTCCTTTTAAATACCTTCTAAAGCAAATTTATCTTTCTGCTGTCTCCTGTTTCTGCCTATTTTTCTGCCTGTTTTTCCAGGGCTTGTGCTGCTGGGAAGCCTATCCAGAGCTGGTTCACTGACTGGGTGCTTTTCTAAACCTTCCTTCCCTATGGACTATTAGCTCCTTTGACTGATTTGAGGCTGACAAGACAGGTGTAAATTGAGATAAAGATGGGCTAGGAAGACCTGAAGATAATGGGCCATTATGTATGGTTTATGTTATGAAACAACTGAGATGTAAGTGACTTAAATCAAGATAAAAACATTGCTAGATTGGAATAGGCAATCTGCTTACGAAACCATGTTGCCAAAATTACAAACCACCAGTTCTCAGTTTGGGAAATTTTGATGTCAACATATTAAAAAAAAAAAACAAAACAAAAAAAAAAAAACCAACAACAAAAACCAACCATGTTTTTTTACATCACTTAATAAGTTAAAGACACAAGTTTGCAGAAGTTCATGATGAGCTGCTCTTTGGATTCATAATGTGTGCTGTTGCCACATATGCGTTTGCCCGTTTTTCTTTAGGAGAAGGTTGGGAGTCTCGGAAAAAATTATGTGAAGTCAGGATTTTCTCACAGTTTTACCTTTGTAGAAGCTTCAAACCCAGTGACACATGCTGCAGAAAGCTGCTTTCTCTTGCTATGGAGCCTGGACCATCCCTCTTTACAATATCTGAAGAAGAAAAATTTAAACAGAGCATTAGACTCAGTCTTGGAAATACCTTAACATATGCAACTGGAATCTGAATTGAAAAGTTCATAGTTGAAAATCTGAATTAAATACAGACTTGAGTGGATACTGAGCAACACTGTGCTATCATGAGTAATAGCAGGACTCCTGGTGACATCTGCTAACTGAGACCAGTCAAAAACAAATGAAAAATAGACTAGTAAATCGATCAACTCATCATCTTTTCCATTTAATTACCATTTTATTGTGTCTAATTTACCAGATGGAAGATGTAACTCGGTGGTGCTTGAGAAGGCCAACCTTGAGCTCTTAGTGTTAGCGTTTCAACCTTGTGGAGGGACTATTATGTCCTACATAGTATGAATAAAACAGCTCAGATATTACTCCAAATATTTTAGTGAATTGCTTCATGACAAGTCATAATCCTTTTTTCAGGGCCTTTCTGTGTTCAAATGTAACTGACATTTTCACTGTGATTTGTAGTTCTGTATTAGTTCCATTTACACTGATTTGTATTTGCATATTAAAAATGAAGCGTTTGATGCACAACAGAGCTTCTGTTATGATACCACTGCAGCTCCCAGATGGAAGTAGAATAGCAATTGGTTGTGTAGTGTATTCATGGAACTGGATTCTCTGTGTACTAAAATTTTTGCACAAGAATGGATCGAAAATGAGAAAAAAAGATGGGAAATCTCTTAGCTGATTTCTGCTAGAACTATCATAACAGATGCACATATTCTGATTTGAAATGATGGGTGTGAAATCCAAAGAGCTTGTGGCTGGAAGAATTAGCTGCTAATCTCACATTTCTACAGAAAGACTGAGCAATTCCTGTTTTGTAGCCCTGAAAACATAATGGAGCCCTGGGGATCATTGACAAAACAAGCTTCTTAGAGCCACTAGCACTTAGCAAAATTGACTTCAGTTAATCAAAAGATTCTTTAGGGAGAGGGAGGAAAAAAAAGGAAGAAGCTGATGGTTTGGAAAGCTGGAGAACAAGTAACTGTGTGCAGATGGTTGAAGAAATTTCAGTTTCTTGCAGTGAAGCTCAGTGACCTATAATATCAGTATCTAATGGGTAAACTTATCCTGAAGATAAAGTAATTTAAGTACTATACTGGTGGGGAAAAAAAGGTGAAAGGGAGAAGAGTATAGTGGCACTTTGCTCAGCCTGTGTGGACATAGAGCATTGACCACAATTCTCTGGTTGCATCCATCCAGCCAATTCCTTATCCATCAATTTGTCCACCCTTCAAACCTCTATCTCTTCAATTTGGAGATAAGGATGTCTTGTCATTTACTAATCAATTTTGATTCAGCCATATTATCAGTAGAACATTTCTCACTCTTTTTACAGTTATCTCTGTATATAAATAATCCTCTCTTGTGCTCTGAGGCTCACTAGCAATTCCTATTGCAAAGTGCTTCCAGAGGGTCCAGTCTATACTATACCTCTTAGTTCTTCAAGCATCTTGTGGCATGAACTCTTGTGATTCTGGCTGTACAGCGAAGCAAAGGCAAAGATGATTTTCTCTGCATCAAGATAAGTGATTTGAGTGTTGCTTAATAAGTTTTGTCATCTGATGGGCGAAGGAATAGCTGAATCACATGCCTTACAGGAAAACAGGTGGTACCAATGGGAAGAAAGATGAGCCAAAAATCACACAATTATTTTGTACTAGCTTAATGTCTGCTTGTTCTGCCCAAAGGTAAAGACATAGTTATCAGAGCCATTTATCAGGTACACCATTTTAGTATAAACTTGTTTTAAAGAGGGTAGAGCCCCTTTGTCATCTTAATTAGACAGTAACCCATTGATTTCAAGTGGGCCTTCATTTTCTAATTATTTAGTACATAATGTCATTAAACATCTTGGAGTGGACAGGATTGCTCTAAAAGCTTTAGTTCCAGAGCTCTAATATTAGGCTTTTGGCATTCATCCCTGTGTGCGAAAAGCAGTCCGTTTGTTTACCAGGAATTTAGATTCCCATTACTGGGGGAATTAGCAGTGAGCTATTAGTCTGATTCAAGCACTTAACAATTGCTGATCATCTCCTCCTAGCTTGGGGATAATGGAGGTGATCAGCTGTAAATGGAAAGTATGTGGGGCTATTTTTTTAATAGAGGCACTTGGAGAAAGTGCAGCATCCCCTGACCTCCGCTAACCCTGGGGTTTGCAAGAAACCCAAACACCAAGTCACTTCCTGGAGGAGAGCTAATGACCTATCAGAAGAGCTCCATTAGACACTAACCAAGCTCAGCCTCAACCGACTCTGCCTCAAATGAAAAAAGTTTCAGCCACAAAGTCCCTGGGGTAGAAGTGATTAGCCTCTGATTGTATTTACCAGGATCTGTTTCAGTGGGGGAAGCAGCTGTGGAATAGCTGTGGGTTGTGATTCCAAAGCAGTGCTGAACGATCCTGTGGAGCTCAGCAGTGGTGATTGGCTTCCTCTTTCTCCACCGTTGTCCCCAAAAGCTTTGCCTGGCTCATGGACACTTCAAGGATTACTTTGACAAATTTCCTTTTTATTCTTGTATAAAGTTGCCTACCATTTTGGCAAATAGAGTGACATGATTTTTAGGATGTATTGAAAGAGATGCTTTCATTCTTTATACATGCTGAACCTGTAGCCCTTTCAACTGAAAGTTACCTTTTATTATCAGCTGATTTTGAGAGGTGTGCCAGGAATCTGTAGCCAGAAATCACTGTCTGAAACCAACAGTGCTTTAGCTTTTCGTCGTCTGCAATAATGTATTGTTCCCCCCTCTAAAAGGAAAACTGCAGCCACTTGATTCTTACTAAAACATAGGCATTTCTTGGAGGGAGTGGGAATTATTTGAATGAGGCAAGGACACTAATTTTGGACTTGCAAAATCAAGGTTTATCTCTGGGATCATCTTGCTTATGACCTTGGGCAAGAAATGTGAATTGCTTCTCCCACTTGTCACAAGAAACGACTGATCTAACAGCTAGTTAGTGAGCTGAGCTCACAGCTGGAGGACTATATGAATGTCCTTGTAAATTCTACATTAGGTCATGTTAAGAGATCTAAGGCTCTACCAGAGTTCTAGAAGCCACATCTGAAGTACCTGAAGTGAGTGATATCTGCAAAAGTTGTCAAGATTGCTTTCTAAGAGATTCTAACTCTGTTCTTTACCTTTCTGTTCCATAATACCTCCATCAGTGGAGACAGGGAGTATAGCTTCTATGAAAGGCAAAGGAAGGCAGCAGACTTCTAGAGTCGCAAGATAAATTTTATTAGTCAGACCTTGTATTATTTTACTCTTTAAAAAATAATCTACATTACAGTAATTAGAAGGTTCCCTCCTCGTATATGCTTGCTGAATGCTTATTGTTAAGACTGTCTGAATAGAGAATTTTTATTGGGTTATTTTTGTGTTTTGTGGATTATCTTTTGTGAGACCACAGGTACTTAGAGGATGTTGTTTTCCACTTTCTGGAAACAGAAGCTGAGGGGGGTTGTTACTTGCCCTGTAGTATGGTTAGTAAGCTGTTCTGAATGGGTTTAGGAAATGTGCCAGTCTTGAAACATTGGTGGCGCTGGCAGAACTGAATTGATAGTGATACTGGCATGACATTTCTAGCAGCAGTTAAGTTGTGCATGTATATATGCTGTGTAGTTGAAAAACTGTGATGTTTGGAGATCAGGTGTTAGAAAAATCTAAGTGAAAATGGGTTTGTACTCAGAAAAACTACATGTGAGTACCAGTGAATTAAGACATAGTTAGAAGTGAATTTTGCTTGCAGTTATTGATGAACAAGCCAAGAGGCAGCTGTGTATATAAAGGGGCACAGGACACGGAAAAAACTCAAACAGACTGATGTGTTTTGCTTCAATTTCAGTCTAGAGCATGATTTGGCCAAGTGTCAAGCATTCTCCTGTACAATCCAGGATATGACAGAAGACTGCAATTGCAATCAATAACCTTCTTAGCAGGGATTTAGAACCCTGAACGTGAAAAAGAAAATGCTAATCCCTTTTTCCATATCAATATGTCTTGCAGCACTAAATTTGGGAAAGAGGAAAGATCACAGCGCAGACAAGTGGAAGATCAGTGCAGTACCTTGTGTACCAGTGCGCGTCGAACAGAACACTCAGAAATTTACTCCATTATTCTCACAAATATTCTCACTGTTGTGTGGAATAGTGGAAAGAATAACATTTTCTTCTTCCCTGTCACTCTTGATTAACTTCCAGAGATGACAGATGCTATTACATTACTGTCAAGAGTCTTGACACATTAAGTCCCACCATAGAGAGGATGGCCTAATGTAGATACTAAATTAGGGTTACACAGACCCTGGTTTTATTAACTAATGGTAGCAAACATGTGGGAACAGTGTTGCCTCTTGCTCCAAAGAGCCATATTTCAGTAGGTAATAAGAAATACCAGCATTAGTACTCCTGTTTATTAAGAAGACATGTTTGTTCCTACTGCATGTAAATAATACATTGCTTCTCTGTGTGACAGAGGTGGTGATGCTGCTGCATGCATGATTTCCTTGCTCTACCTGCCTAGGAAATAAACAGAAGTCTGGAATTGGAAATGGAAATATTACCACTGTAGAAGGATAATTACTTCAATACACACAACAATATAAGGTTCTGTAATAAGGTGTCTAACAGTGACTGGGAACCACAGCACATTACATAGCTGGTGCTTCCCTGACAACAGATAAAACACAGCATAAAAATAAATACTCAGCTATTCTGCCTCTGTTCAGGATTGTAATCTTGTCTGGATGTGTAGAGTATTGTTCAGATCTGTTGCCTCTCAGGATGAGCAATGGGCTCTATATGTGTGCATGGAGGAGCTGTTTTGAGCTGAGTTTCCGGCTGTTTGAAAATGTAGGTTGGCTGATGAGGCAGCTCTTGCACACGATTGATTGTAGACTTAACCTATGCTCAGAAATCAATATTCACTTAACACAACATTTTAACAGACAAACGAAGTACAAACTAACAGCAGTTACACAGCGCACACATTTACATTCAGAATAAACAGGTCATGAAATAGTGCTTGGCAGAGAAGGAAAATGGGGCAGGTGGCTGGAAGGGAACAATGGTAACTTTAATATGTGGACAGGTACAAGGAGATTTTTGCAACTGAATGTCCCAGGGTTTGTGGTCAATGCCCCTTCAGTGAGTCAAATGCATTCTCTAAGGGTTACGGAGGTTTGTCCTGAGGCCAGGCAAGATCATCTTTTGCTAGATAAGCATAAATCCACTGAAGTTAAGCACCATTCATCTTGAACAACAAAACCCTAGTGTGTTGCTAGCCACGATAATGGATTATGTATATGTTGAAGGGACAAAACAGAATGGAGCACAAACTCTAGTATAGTCTTTAGATCTGGACTGGTATTTTTTATATACTTAAAAGAGTGGATTTGAAAAGGGAACTGAAAGTAATCCAGAGATGGTGTTTACCAGGGACTTCATGTGTATGTTTGAGATTTACTTGCAACCCACCCTGAAGCACAGGCTTCTAGTCTTTAGGATGATACGCTCTACTCTATGCCTTCATAGGTTTGAGAAGTGGATACCAACAAAACTCATTAAGCGCAACAAGTCCGAGTGCAAGGTCCCACACCTGGTATGGGACAATGTCCAATATCAGTACAGAGTGGGGAAGGGAATGGATGGAGAGCAGCCCTGCAGGAAAGGACTTGGATACATGGCTAGATGGAAAACTAGACATGAGTCAGCAAAATTGCAGCCCAGAAAGCCATCCTGCAGCCTGGGCTAGATAAAAAGAAGCATGGCTAGCAGGCTGAGAGGCGATTCTTCCCCTCTACTCCACCCAACCTCCCCACCCAGGTTCAGCATTCAACTCTGGCGTTGTTGAACCCAGCACATGACAGACGTGGACCTGCTCAAGCAGGTTCAGACGAGGCCATGAAAATCATGAGAGGGCTGGAACTGCTCTCTGTGAAGAAAGGCTGAGACAGTTGATGTGCTTTGGCCTGGAGAAGAGAAGGCTCTGTGGAGACCTTGCTGTCTTTTCAATGCATCAAGGGGACGATAAGCACAGAGAGAGACATTTTACCAGGGCCTCTAGGGACAGGATATGGAACAATGGTTTTAAACTGAAAGAGGGTACGTTTAGATTGAATATTAGGAAAAAAATTATCCCCTGTGAGGGTGGTGAGGCACTGGCGTAGATTGTCCAGAGAAGCTGTGCTTGCCCCATCCCTTCAAGTGTTCAAGGCCAGGTTGAACAGGGTTTGCAGCAATCTGTTCTAGTGGAAGGAAGGTGGTCCCTGCCCACGGCATTGGAACTAAATGATTTTTTAAGGTCCCTTCAAACCCAAACCATTCAACGATTGTATGCCTGAGGAGGGGCTCCAGATGGTGGGGTAGTCAGAGACAATGTCAGGTCATCCCTACAGTCAGAAACCAAAAGCTGCACAAGTTCTGAAAGAAATCAAACCTTTGATTGACCCTGTTAAGCTGGAACATTAGCCTGTTACTCAGAATGTGTAAACAGCAGAAGCAATGGTGAGAGCCGTACCTGCAGAGCTCAGTGCAAACTGACGGGGGAAAAGCAGGGTGCAAGTATGTGGGAGGTTTCCAGTGATTGCCATTCTGAGTTAAGGCAATTCCTCTTGTCTGAAAGCCTTCTGTTTCTCAAAGGTAAATCAGTATTGGGACATGCCTGGATATGAAATATTATTATAATATGTGAAGGAAAGATTCCATTTATGCCACATTAATGTGAGCTCAGCAACAGGGGCAGGAACAGAGTAAGAGAAGGCCAGGACGTATCAGCTCCAGAATATACAGAGGAGGCCATAGGCATACTGCTCTGTTTGGAGCTGTCTCGCTGTGTCTTCCCTTCAGCCACCTAGGAAATAAAAAGGAGGGAATGAATCCCAGTTAGACACATTTATGCTTAAGCTTTTGGCTGCAGAACCTCTAGTTCTGAGCACTCATGAGAGATCACTGAAACTCCTGTGGTCACACATACAGCCTTCCATTTCTGCTTGTCTGTGGAAGGAGTAACATAATGTAGAGCAGTCCAGTGTTCTGCATGCACATGGTGTCCCTTGGTTTGATGTCCAAAGTCACATATTTCCAGATCCAAGGTTTTTCAACTACTGTCTCTAGGCTACTTGACTCGCTGCTTTGTGAAGGCAACGAAGCATTGCGTACCTGGGACATTGCTGAAGAGAGAGATGTGCTGGCACTGTCTCCTTGGAAGCTTAGAGAAGATGAATAAAGTAGGTCTTCCTGTCTTTCTAGAGCTGTCTGCTTCTGGTGCATTTGAGACCAAATGGTATTTTCTGCAAACAGAAGTAAAGCAAGAGTCTTACTGTGCTTTTCTTGTGCACACCTTGGAGTCTAGTGAACAGAAGTCTCAAGAAGCTATTTTAGGAAAGGCACTCACAGGCTGTGTGGCCTTGATTTAGAAAAACTTATTCCCTGTTTTGTGAATGGCCTGTCAGTTAGTGGGTTCATTTGTGAGATTGAGCAGACTGCAAAAACAGTTTGAACTGTACTTGAAAACTTTTGGGTCCCTCTGTGACTTTCCCAACCCTGTATTTTGTAAGGGGGAGGTTTGTAGTATCTCGGATGAGATGATTAAATTGTAGATGTGTCTGTAGTGCTGGGTGTAAGGCTTTTATATACTGCAGAAGGTAGGTTTAAATATTGATCACGTATGTAATTATGCTGTTTTCTTTTATATCCTTTTAAAGCTTTTAAAAACATAAAATATTTAAATCTCATTAAGGTAGGTTGCTAAAATGCTAGGGAGATAAAAAAATACAGACTTAGAATTACACTGTTGCATGTAACAGGACTTTCGCAACTGCTATGCGGAATCTAGTAACAGACTGCGAAGCTACTTATCTTGACTGAGTAAATGAGGGCCAGGGGTGACTACAGAAACTCACGGGGGTGAGGAGGGAAATCCTGATCCCATAATCCTTGTGCACAGATGTGGTTACTCAGCAACCTATGGATACAGCATGTCTGACCTCCCCTTGGTGATGTTTTTGCAGTGCCCTTCACATGAATGATGTTTGGAAATAGCTTCAAGGGTGTTTGAGATGAGCAGAAATGTTGCCAAAAGATGCGGAAACAGTTATTAGAGGAGATCCAGGCTGGTCCCATAGGTTGCAGAGGAGATCACAAAGACATTGCAGGAGATAGAACTATACACAAAAGCAGTGCAACACAGGATCTTGAAACCACAGGATTTAAATTGCTGTCTGCTGAGCTGTTTCTCTGTGATGTGACTGATGCTTACCAAGGCATTTGTTGCTCTCAAACATGCTGAGTATCTGGTCACACTTCTCCTTCTGATTGCCACTGTTCTCACATGTACACCACAAGGAGACTTCCACACTGGAGTTACTGACATAGTTGGGTGTCATGGGTGTTCCTGTCCCAAACCCCCAGATGAAAGAAGCATTATGAATCATGTTATACTAAAGGAAATGCTGCCCTGGAGGCCGAAGCCTTCCACTGTGGATAAGCGTGTTACCGATGCATGGTCAGGAGCTAGGTGGCCAGGGCTTGATGAACCTACCTGAAATCTGCTGAGCTGTGAGAAAGCGTTGAGGTTGCTACCCCTGACTCAGGCACTCTGTGAGATGTATTGAGAACTGAAGCTGGTGCAAGCACTAAATTGTGATGAGTACACAGCAGAAGCAATGATGAGAACCGTACCTGCAGAGCTCAGTGCAAACTGATGGGGGGAAAGCAATTTAATGGTGCAAGTATTAAACTGTGAAGGATTTTTATTTTAGGATGTAAAGGACTTGCATGGACACAGCTGTGGTACTGACATATGGCAGCAAAAGGTACTCTTGCTTCTTCTGTAGCCAGGTGCTTTTTGACAAACAAATACTGCACACCTGTAGTGTGTCACTCAGACAGTGTTCATTTAGCACAAAACCAGCAGAGCCATCTGGAAAGGGTATAGTCTAGATTTACAGCTTCTGAGGTACTGCTGCTCTTCACATCCTCTTTTGAGCCACTCTGAAAACGTTTTAATAGGTTGATAAATAGTAAGCAATTAAAACCAAAGATGTCCTTCCTTTTAACAGCTGGTAGTCCTATGTTCTGGCCAGTCCTGAGAACATAGTGCACACGACACTAACAAGCCATCAGGAGTCTAAAAGCCGGGCAGTGATGGAACACCATGCCATGTTTAATCACTGCTGTGGTGGGATGTAACTCCAGCATTAGGAATGACAATCACTTACTTCACACAAGCCCACAGAGCACTGTTGATGAGGCACTTAGAGTGCTTTGCACCAGCTGATGATGCAAAGAGCTGTCCAGAAAACTCAGGCAAGGATGGGGCAAATTACAGCAAAAAATGCCATGGAAGAGCTCTCTTTGGACTGCATTTACCTCCGAGGCAAGGGAGAGCACTAGCATCAATTAGTAAGGAATATCCACCAGTATACTGAGTGCTACCTCCTGCAGGAGACCAGGATGGTTCTTCACAGCATCAGAGAGTTCCTGCAAGTCCCTGTGGCCTGAAAGCATCCACCCGGTATGTTCCTGTGAATATCACTTACCAATCATCCCCATGTAAGCCTGCAGGCATGCAGCGTGGTTGTGCAGAGAGCAGCCATCTGGAGATGTGTCTAGAGGTTGACAATTTTGTTGGAAGTCAGCCAGTCGGGATCTGTAAGAAGGAAAATGAGACCATCAGTGTCGGTGTTGTTCTCTTGGATAACATCCTTTGCTGCCTGACCTACTTGCAGATATGGTCTTCTAAGCAGGAGTCCAGAAGCCAGAGGCAATTTGGTTTGGTGTTATACTGGAAGGAACAGTTAGGAACAATAGTTTTACGGCGTCTTTCTCCACAAAATTCATCTTGACATGGACAGAACAGGATCCTTTTGGTGAAATCCTCAGGAACTTTCTCAAAGAAATTCCTTAGTCCTCTGTGACACTTGCGCCGGTCACATACATCCTCACTTCCTGCTCCCTTGGTGCAGATGGAGGCATAGTCTGTGCGCAGACGAAAACACTTCTTGCTCAGATTACAGATGTGTGTTGCTCTCAGACATGGATTTTTTGCATCTCCTGCTAACTGTGAGCCTATAAAGCCAAAAGGAACACAAAAACCATGAAGCAAGTCTCCAGAAGAGATTCTGTATGGAAGCAGGAGTGCTCCTTTCTTGATGGTCAGATTTGAAAAATCAAAAAGAACAAAGCAAACCAGTCCTTCTATGTGCCTGCAGTATGACACTGTAATTATACTAGTTACAAAAGAGTATTTTTTTATTGTTTGTAGTAGAGTGCTTGTTTCAGAAAATGGATCATTGTGGAGTATTACTGGTTTCATGGGCCTGGAACTTTGGCTATATTTACACTTGGTAGGAGTGACAAATTTAGGCAAGTATCCAGAGCAGGCATTCCTCTGATTAAAGAGGCCATTACCCCAAAATTGTTCTTAATAATCTTCAACCTATGAAAAGACAAGAAAGGACGGCATTATGTCATGTAACCATTACAATTCTTACCTGATACCAGAGCTGCCAGTTTATTATAATCTGTCTTCCAATGTTCTTCATTTGCTGGATTCTCATAGGGAGAGGTCTCCAAATTGAAATAACCTAGGCAAGATACAAGTGGGAGATGGGAGAAATACTTTGTGATCAGCTTTATTTATTTGTTTGTTTGTTTATTCCTAAATGGGTATTTTTCCTATTTATGCTTGGTTCTTTCCTCAGGCTGGAGTTCAGAAATGATCTGTCTTACTCAAAGCCAAATGCCAAGTATGGTTCTTCTGGAAATGTGAAGCTATTACTAGGTAAAACCCTCATTACATTTTGTCCAGCTGGAATTGGGTCTGTGTTGTCATATGGATTTTTCAGCTTCAGTAAGTGTGAGGAGCTGAGCAGCACAGGCAGGCTCTAGTTCAGAGGTCAAGTAGTAGAAGCATCCCACTAAAGAAAGCAGCAGAACATTTAGGGATGCCATGGCAATATGTGTCATAATCACATGCATTTTCAGTGATGGACAGACAGGATCATTTTGAGGTATTTTTCACAACACTAAATCTCAGTGTAGCTGTCTTTGTCTCTCAGGGTTGTTGCTGTATTTGAAGGGCTGGTCCCATACCAGATCAGTTTTCTCTGCTTATCAAACAGAGCAGTAATGAATTCTCTTTAGTAGGAGATATGGTTCCAGAGCAATTACCTACAGCGCTGAGAAGTGGACTTTCCACGGTTGTTTTCAGCTAGGGGATGGGGGTAAGCCTTAACTAGTAACTTGTAAATTTATATTACTTCATCTCACCATCTGTTATGCTGGAGTGAACGGTCCAGAAAACGCGTAAGCAGTGCTCCTGCCTCTTCATGCGCCGGTGACACTTGCAGTGCAGCAAAGAGCTGTTCCCGAGGTCAAGTTCTGCATTCAGACATCTGACCCTGCTATTGTGATCCAGTGAAAGGAGGTGAGTCTTGGCCAGGGCGCAGTTTTCCAGGGTCCTGTATGTGGCATTGCAAGTGGAGTCAGAGAGGCACAGCTGCTCTGCCATGACACAGTCACTGCTGGGCAGAGCCATGAGGTCTCCTGATCAAGTAGAAAAAAGACTGTTAGGATCCCAGTCAAGATGAATGCCACACAAGCACCTTGTCATTGTTCTGCTTGTCAAGGGATCTTGTCTTCAACAAGGACTCCTTGCAAGAAACAGAATTTGTTGGGATCTTTGATGCAGTGTAGTTAAGGAACAAGAGCTGTCTCCCTTTAGAAAAAGAAAGGATGAGTATAAAGGGAAGAGGGAACAAAAGCTTAAATAAAAGCCTCCAAAATAATTTTATTCAACTTGGCCAGGATCAGGGATTGCTCTGTATTTTAGGGACTAGTAAATCCCTGTGAGGGATTTACTTGGGGTTGCTGAGGTCTGCTTTGAAGAAGCTCTTCTATCTGGGCACTGAAAACCACAGTGCAATAAGCACATAGTAACACCATACTGTGTACTTTGAGTCAGTGCTGCTGCAATTACTAAAGTATATGCTGGTCATTAAGAGATGTACTGGGAAAACCATTTAAAGGGTATAAAAACAACTACTTTAATGAGCCTGAAGGCTTAAAAATGCGTATTCTTTGCATAATAAAATGAATCCTTAACAAAGGATGCAAGTAGCTTCATATGGAAGGGCTGATATGCAGCCAAATAAACTACACAGAACCCAATCCCTAAAATCCCTGCCAAAAATGCAGATAAAGGCTTGGCCCATAAGAACCTCATGAAGTTCAACAAGTCCAACTACAGGTGCTGCACCTGGGTCAGAGCAATCCCAAACCCAAGTCCAGACTGGGAGATGACCCAATTGAGAGCAGCCCTCCAGAGAAGGATTTCGGGGTCCTCAGGGGTGAGCTGTTCATGTGCACTTGCAACCCAAAAAGCAATTATGTCCTGAGCTGCGTCAGAATCAGCATGGCCAGCAGATCGAGGGAGTAGGTTCTGCCCTTGTGAGACCCCCCTGCAGTGCTTCACCCAGCCCTGGGGCCCTCATCACAAGAAGGACATTAATCTGTTAGCGCGGATCCAGAGGAGGCCCAAAGGTGCTCCGAGGGCTGGAGCACCTCCCGCTATGAGACAGGTTGAGAGAGCTGGGGTTATTCAGCCTGGAGGTCTCCACTGGACCCCCTTTCAGTACTTGAAGGGGACTTATAAAAAAGGAGGGGTAGCAACTTTTTATACAGGCAGAGAGTGATGGGACAAGGGTGAATAGTTTTAGCATAAAAAGGCAATATTTAGATTAGCTGTTAGGAGGAAGTTCTTTACTCAGAGGGTGGTAAGGGCCTGGCACAAGTTTCCCAGAGCAGCTGTGGCTGCCCCCTCCCTGGAAGTGTCCAAGCCCAGGCTGGATGGGACTTGGGGCAACCTGGTGTAGTGCAACGTGTCTCTGCCCATGGCAGGGGGGTAGATCAAGATGATCTTTAAGGTCCCTTCCTGCCCAAGTCTTTCTATAATTTTATGATTATGTCATCATGGGTAGGTGAATTCAGTCAGTAATCTTTCTTCATTTCTGCAAGATATGAATCTATGTTTACAGTACAAGTACAATGAAGTCTCAAAACAAGACAGTTACCTAATAAAATTTATATATAGGCTGATATATTTCTTCCCTTCAGGTCAATATTCCTTGGCTGACTTTAGGAAATGTCTGTGCTGAGCCTTACTTCAACCTTTAATGTTCTTTGGGTACATCATCTTACCTATCGTTCTCTTGTTCAGCAGGTGCAGTAGTACTACTTCAGTCTGCCATCACTATAAATTAGGGGGAAATCTAGGTACAACTCATATTGCCCAGTGTACCATCTTCCCCATGTAATCTGTTCTCTCACTTCATTTTTTCTAGCTTCATCAGTTTATTTGCTGTAAGCAGTAGAATGCCTAATTCCATGCCAGCCTGCTTCTCAAAGCTTCTACTTTCCATACAGCCCAGTAATATTACCTAGGTATCTCTGTCTCACTTGTCCAAGTTTCTTTGTTCTTCTAGCAATGCACTCTACTTTGTAGTTCACCTGGCTCTTACATAGAGGCTTGATGACTTTTCAAACTCCCTGAAAAATTGCTCATCAGGAATGCTTTGTATCCAGCACAGTGGGTTCAGGTGAAGCTGCTCTAAACCTCAACTTTAAAACAGTCCTCCTCTATAGACATCATTTACTAGCTGTGCATTGTTGTAAGCCCTGAAATTTGGCAAGTTATTTCATTTTTTAAAAATCTTGGCTTAGTAGTCCAGTAACAACATAAAAGAATGAGAAAGCTAATTATTTTCTAGATCTGTGGTCTAGATTGCAGAACATGTTAAAGATGTATGTGTGTGAGATCCCATCTCTAGTTAAAAAAAAAAAAAAAAGGTTACAAGGTAATAGCCAATTAACACATTATGATTATTTATACCTTAGGAAAAAAAATGGATAGGTAATACAATACACGTTGATTCTCCCTTTTCAAGGTCCTGTCATATAAATATGTCCATCTTGCTGGCCCTGGTGCACCACGCTATTTAAAGAGACAGCAGTTACTTAAGGGAACCCTTCCTTTATTAAACACAGTTACCAAAGAAGCATTGGTATTCGGATATGGCAAATTGTGGGAAATATTTTACAGTTGTGTGGCTGCCATTTGCTACTGTGGTGTAAATGCAGCAGCCCATCTCTTAGCAGTAAAAAAGCTGCAGCTTCCTCTGTGTGCAAAGCACCCCGAGGCAGAAACTAGGAATGCTTCAGAGCAGTTTCTGATTTCCTTATTACTAGTCACATCAGCCCTGAACACTGAACATGAGATGGACTGGAAAAAATGATAATTTAATTCCTCAATTCTTGTGATTTGACAGTAGTAAGAGGAAGAGTTGAACAATCAGCTGCGTCTCTGCAGGAGTTCCTTAGATTGGTACCACTTGGCAAACTGAGCCTAGTCTCGGAAAACTATGGGCCTTAAGCATTCCAGAGGGCGAATGCATGAAGGGTAGGTATCAAAGCGAAGCCAGCGAGAGCGCAGGGCAGCCGGGACCAGCTCAGGCTAACGAATGCCCGCGTAGTGCCCGCTCGACCGCATTCGGGGATCGGCTCTTGGCATCTCCTCTCGCCTTCTCACACCTTGCCTCCAGGGCAGACGGTCCCCTCCCCAGAGCGTCCCTCCAGTTTGGCCACCACCACGCCGGAGGTTCCCGTTCGGGCCAAAGCAGCAGCCGCCTTTCCCGGTTTGAATCGCGAATTCCTACCCACCGCCGGCGCCCGGGGCAGCTGGAGCCGGGGGCCGGGAGAGCCGGGCGGCGACTGGGAGCGCCGCGCTCGGGACTCGCTTCCACCCGGCATCGCGGGGAGCAGCGGTCAACCCTAGCGACCGCGACCCCGGCGCCTCCCCCGCAACCCGCGGCGGGACCGGGCTGCGGGCGATGCCGCTGTCTGCCCGCCGGGAGAGGGACGGGGTCGTGCCGCCCTGCCCAGCCCGCCCCGCGCCCCGGGCGCTGTTACCGGCTCCGGAGAGAAGCAGCCCCAGGAGCAGCGCCGG
>VXBU01007484.1:500725-514772 GCA_013400315.1 Bombycilla garrulus | reverse complement strand
TGCTGCTGCTGCTGCTTCTGCTTGCCCCGCTGGGACCCATTGAATCCATCCCTGCACCAGAACTCCTGCATTCCATCTCGGAGTTTCTTCCGTTCTCCTCAGAGGAGCCCGTTGGAGCCATCTAGGACTACAGACTGCCTACGGGGTTCGTGAAGCAAGGCCTTCCCCATCCCTCTGGCCAGCTTTGCCGCGGGGTGGAGGTGTCCCTGACCTTTTTTTTTCTTTTTTCTTTGTAGTAGTTGTTGTTGTTAATACTGTAGTTATTGTTCATTTGTATCTTGTTATACTCATTAGTAAAGGACTATTATTCCTCCCCATATCTTGCCTGAAAGCCGCTTAATTTCAGTAATTCGGGGGGGGGGGGGGGTCCTGTGGGGGGTGGTGGCTTNNNGGGGTTCTGAGGGAGGGTTCTGCCTTTCCCAGCAGATACCTGTCTTCAACCCAAGACACACTCCCAGATGAGTAGCAGGGAATAGTTAATACCCCAAAAAGTAGATTTTGATCTGTCTGAGGCCTGATACAAACTTACTTATTTCAGCTGAATGCAGTTACAGATTTGACCATCCTAGCTCCCAAAGACCTCTCAGTATGAAAAGAGACTTTCTTTTTTCTAGGATGACTAAAATAACTGGTAAGACATCTTTACTTATCAAAAAGAAAAGGTAATTTGTATTTACAATTCGGTTTCTTCTCTGGTCATCTTTTAAACTTAGATATTCCATCCCAGGATAAATTTGATCTTCAATTATCAAGTATGTACAGCCAGATTTATTTTACAAAACTGCATAACCCACATTTTGTGATTTTATAATTTTGTACATTATCTTCCTTTCATGCAGAGCTTTTAATTAAATAGAATATTCAATTTCAATCAAGAGAGAATCAAGATGTGTGGAAGGGCTGGGTATTGCAGCTATATTTCTAGAAACAATAAAATGAAATTCATTGTGAAAGAGAAATAGTTACTATTTTCTAAAATCATAAAATTTGCAAATAAATTTAGAATAAATCATATTCTATGAACAACAGACTTCCTATTCTTACCTTAGGATATGCTTGCATTCACAGCATCATATAAAGTATTTTTACTCTTACTCCTGTCACAGAAAAGACTGAAAAATGTCGAGTATTTGACAGAAGATGGGAGAGAAGAATGTGATTTATTACTGTGATGCTAGAGGAAAAAAACAAGCTTTATATAGAATCATTTACCTTGAGCCACAAGAGCTGAGGTGTGGTCAGTAAGAGGAGACCATTCATGGTTTGGGTTTTTTCCCCACCTGTTTCTTTTTGTGTTTCAGCAGCCTGTAGCTGCAGACTGAAAGGGGCTGGTGGTCAGGGGTGGGAGGGGCTGCCCTGAGTCCAGCCAGCCTCAGGGTGCAGCCACAGCCCTCATTGCTGCTTGGGCACCATCAGGCAAAGCTGCCCTCTATCCCTCAGATGGCCTCAAATCTCATGGCATTAGCAGGGTAGTAAGAGAGAGTCAGCTTAACATGAAAAAAGGGTGGTGGCAGGGAGTTTTCCCATCAAACTGCCATGCATCTTCTAGGGGATTAACAAAGACTGCAGTGTTAATTGGGAGAATACCCTGACACATAACTGAATAGATCAGCAGTGACAATGCCATGCTAGTACACAGCAGACACTTTTTCCTGATTTATTTATGTACACATAGCAGTGCTTGGAAGCTTCCATCCCTTCTAATTTATTTTCAAAGCATTTTGGAAGTCTATACACTGTACTGTGGAACAGTCAGCAGGTGCATCATAACATGTATTGGCTGGTTATAGAAAATGGAGATGACAATACAGGAACTGAATCTTTGAATCCTGGAGCTGTCTTAGATTGTCATTTGCTTCTCACATTGAGGAGGTATGTTGGTCTCAGAATATCTCCAAGAATGTACTAAGTGAAACACATATACTAAAGTCAGATTCGTATTAGTCAGATTACACCACATAAGCTGGTGTAAAAACACTAGCTTGTATATTAATGGTAACTCAGAACTACATCTGGGAAAATTTCCCTGAGTCTAAAAACACAATAGAGAATGAATAATTGAAGTGAAACTTTGCTTCCTTACCAAAGTTGCTTGAGCAATAATTGCTTTCCAGAGTCCCACTCCTTTTACACTTCTGCTGGCACAGGGCAACTGTAGGTTTCACAACTTTTTGAAGAGCAAAAAGTAAATTGAATTTGAAATGAAGCATTTGATACAATTGAAAAGCACTATGTTCAAAAAAAGACAAGAAGAAAGGTGAATAATCCTGACGTATGCATGAACTAGACCTGGCATTTCAGGGATGAACACCACAGTAACAATATTCCTTTCTCTGCTGTCACCTCCAGTCATCTTCTTTTCAGGTGCCTCAGCTGTGTCTGTTCTAGTGGCCTGACAGAATGGGATGTCACTCAAGATATTAAATCTGTCTCTGCTCTTGGCACACAGTCCTAGTATAACACCTGAAGTACCACAATATATTACAGTAACACTGTGATATTACATATACATTAACTTACAGGGAGGGGGTGTCGTTTTATTGGAAATTACTGCACTGTGACAAAAGGGATCAGAGTTCAATTTCCTGACCTTTTTTTAACCAAACTTTTCACATAGCTTCATGTCAGGTAGTGTTGCATAGCTTTTCTTCATGACATTTTGAAACACAATGTTTGAAGTACGTGTTTAACAGTAGGGATTGACATTTCTCTTCTGAAATTGAATGCTTTGTTTATAAACAACTGAATACACTTGGCATCTTTTTCCTGCTTGGGTGGATGTTCATAGTCTCTGTGCATCATTTCATGTCACATGTTGGAATGCAGTACTTCAAAGTTTTTATGTCCTTTTCAAATTTGTTTGGAATTGGTCAGTGACATAGGTATTGGAAACATAAAGGTGACACTGACAGATTAAAAAAAAAAAACAACCCACAGATCCCTACATAGGCCTAATTTCCAAGAAATTTCCATATTTGTTATGACAAGTATCTTTATAGGTTTTTTTACTTTAGAATTGAGCATTTTGCAAACATTTTATTCATCTTATATTTTTTGAAAAATAACTTCTGACTAACTTTCAGTAACTTATACTTTCATACTTGTAGTTCTTTTTATTTGATTAATTTTCCAAGTTCCTAAGAATGAACTAAATTCTATTAAAACTTTGTCTTTAGTGCAATGGCCGTGACAGTTAGAAGATCTGCACTGCTCATTGTTTTAGCTTTCAAATACAAAGTTTAAAGGTAGGGCTTCATAGTTTTTTATTTATTTTGGGCTGGTTTGTTCCTTTTTTACCTCCTTTGTGGTATTTGAATCTTTAGAAAGTTAAATGCCTCCCCAATGAAAAGTATTTTAAAGACCAAGTTACTATGTCAATGGTACAGGTCTGGCAAGTGCTTCCTATCTCAGTGCTACACACAGCACACCAAATTAAGAATTTAATGTTCCTTGAGTATTTCAAGTTAGTGTCCATAGTAGGAGGTTACGAAATCCAGCAGGTAGATAAGTCCAAGGTGCATGCCAGCATGGTAGCTGCCAAAAATTTACTGAGGTACTCTGATTTTTCTAAGTTTAAAACTGGGATTATGCATTACAAAATAATCTTGTTTGGTCCTTTTAGGGCACTTCTTCATTTTTTTTTTAGTTTAATAAATTTTGGTTGGTGATTAACTTTGCTATGACTTGTCAGCACAGGCTGTCTATTGTTTGTAAGGTACTTTAGCAAAACATGAACTGGAGAAGAACTGAAATAAAAGTTTAGTTGCCTACCACTTTACATGCAGGCACACTGACAGAAAATGCATGACTTTACCCAATGATAAAAGGAAGTCAAACACCTCACCACAGGTATTTGATTAAGCTTCATTACTTTTACAAATTATTTATATCATTGATTTATTTCTGCAAGCACTAATATTTTTATGTTACATAAAGACTGACGTGATTCTTGAAAGAGCTTACTAAAGTTCAGTATTTTATTCGTGCCTGGAGTTCTGTGCAAGTTTAAACAGATCTGAGTTGCAGGAAAATAAGACGAGTCTCTTTGAACTGGACACTTCTGAATACTCAGAAATGTAACTGAACTGCAGAGGTTTGGTTTGCTTTGGTTTGTTTTAAAGATCAGAAATGCCTACGCTGTGCAAAACTGATCACACCTTGAAAGGATTTCTTATTTCTGTTTGCCTGACAAGTCCTTTTGAACACTTTGCCTCTGTTGTCCCCTCTCAGATGAATCCACATGTTTTTATTTTCTAACACAAATGCTGTCATGAAAATTGATTTGGAGTTAATTGGTAAAGCTCACCTCTCCTGCCTGTGCAAAACCCTGAACAGGGTTACTGACAGCCTGGGTTACTTGAGACCAAGTGTTTGAACCAACAATGTCATTAACAAGTGCTTTAGAGTGTAGAAGAGCTGAATTATTTATTGTTAGTCACATCAGAATGATTTACAGGTCACTGTGATTTCATTTTTTTTAATGTTTATTTTCATCTATTTTAAATACTTTCATTAGCAGTATTAAAGCACCATAGCTTCTTGGTTTCCTGCTGACAAGCCATTGCTGCCCTGATTTTTGATGTGTTTTAAGTACAAATCAGGCTGTCTTGCAAAAACATCATAAATAATTTGGTTTTCTGCTATAATTGTATCTGAAATGCCTCACATTTAGGTTACAGAAATTCTAAAAATTTATCCCTTCAAAATCACAGTAATGAGGTATTTTTGGCAAAACCTTCAGAGAAATCCAGCTCTGATCTTTCAGATATGCTGTCTAGTCTTCAATATAAGGGGAAACTTCTTTTTAGTGAGACATACTTCTCTGTAAGTTCCAATCCTGAATATTTTCAAATAAAAATTATTCCAGGAGAGTGTCATATTGACAGGGTGCTGACAGAACCTGAAGAGGGCTCAAGTGGCTTCCATACCAATTTTGCTCAATCTTAGTAACTATAAGAAGAAAAATACAATAGGGTTTTTACATATCAACTTGTATAGAAGAAAGAGTTCCTTTAAATAAAACTGTTTCCCAAAATATTCAGAACTTTTTATTCAAAAGAAATTAGGTTATCCATTCTTCTATGGAATGTGCTAATTAACTGTCCAAAACTGAGAAGAGACAGGAAAATTCTCTCAATAAGTTATTTTTACAGTGAACTCTTGCCTGGATAGATTTCCTTTAATGATGTTAAGTGGATTCTCCCTTGAGTATATTCTGGTACTCCCTTGACTATATTAATTTTAATTAATTCCTTCAACATTTAAAATGCTAACAAACAGTAAAACTTGAATTTTTAATATAATTTCTGTTTTGTATTTCTATAATTCTCTTCTTGCCCTGGAATAATTAATTTTTATAAGAAATTAAATAAAGCCAGTAAGACTTACTTGAGGTAGCAGGGACTGTTGTGGTTGTAGGCAGAGCTGTAGTTGTGGGTAACTTTTTTGGTCTGAATTTATAGTGGCCAATAAAACCATCAGCTGTTAAGCTTAAGTCAGATAAAAACTGAACAAGCAACTCATTTTTCTCAGACAGAATTGGCCTAAAATAGAAAATCAAAATGAAATATTTCCATTCCTGAGCATGTCAAAGCCAAAAACCATTAATAACAATTTTTAAAAAAACCCAACGAAACACTCCAGACTAATACTGAAAAACATATGGTTCTTTGCTGGCATGTCACACACTGGTGCTTTGAGGATGAAACTCATTTCCATTAATCGCCTACAACTCTAATGCCTGAAGTTTGTCAATATGAGCATTGTTAAATTCTTCTGTGTGACTTCACTGCAGACTTCACTTCCATGAAATGGAAGGGGTAGATTAGGAAAGTGGGAAAATACATTGAAGAAATCCTCAGTACACAGGGGAAGTAAGTAAACAGGGTTTTTTTAAATTTGGTTTTGTTTAATGAAAAAGACATTGAACAATTGGAAGAGCTATGAAAATTCATAAAGTATTGGATTCTGCAGCTCTTCAACAAACACACCAAAATTTAAATGTTTTGTGTTGCTATTTCTGTGGGCTCACTTTTTGTCAGTGATTGTATACTGATTACCAAGGACTTCTTTGAAACACCTAATGAGGTCTTTGAAGTAAAAACTTGCCACTGTTTCCCATTTTTTTGGCAGATGATCAGAAATCAGTTTACTCTGATGGCTAGGTCTGACATAACCAAAAGCAAGGGGCTGGCTAACTGGAATTCTCTGGATTTACAGCTGCCATGGTGGTTGCCCAGATTAGACTTTCTTTGTGCAGTATTGACACAGCCTGTGGACGTAGGAGGGCACTGATTATCAGCTGCCAAGAGCTTTGTTCTTCTTCCTGAACACCAGTACTACAAGGCCAAATCTAAAAAATCTGGCCCAGTCTGTGTATCCTGTCTTTTTAAAAAGGGCCAAGAGGAAAATGAGTCAGATGAAGTGAGGAAAGAGCCAAGGGGCTAAAGAGCTTAGCTGGACCCTTGTACTTCAGTATCTATAATCAAAACACATATATTATGTTAATGTTCAGCTACCATTACTGTTGGTGCTACACCAATATCAGCAGCACTGGGATTAGCATTGGTGTTATTATACAGTGAGCTAAAAGGCTTGTGGAACAGGAGAGAACGTGGGCTGGAGCCAGTCAGAGTTAGTCCTGGAGAGAGAGAAAATAGAGAAAACCTAGAGAGAGAAAAGATACTAAGCAATTTCTACATGTTCAGTTGGAGGTAGAAAACACCATGTTTAATTTAAAAATTAAAATGTTTTAGAAGCCTTGGACAGAACTGTTACCAACTGTTACCACACAGAGGTAGTGAAGGTCACAATTAAAGGAAGTTACTTACGCTGGTGGACTGTCTCCACAGTACTTCCCAATTCTTTTGGCATCATTGATTTCCCCACCATTAAACACTGCAACGTAGTCATATCTGCAGTAGTTGTCTCTCTCCACATCAAACTTCTCAAACTTTAACTCTATTACCTGACAGGAAAATGGAAATAACTCTCTAAGGTTTTGACATGCAGAATTTATTAATACTTCTTGTAGTAAATGACATCTTCATATGGTACTATTTAATTTTTATTTTGATAAAGGAAAATGCCTTAATTCACTTAATTGTAAAGTATTTTAATCCACATGACTTCTTCAACTAATAGCTCAGCATATGAGTCTAATATTCTGTAAAAATATTCTCCTCAAGTGTATGCAAGTAACTTCTGATAAAGTTATTTTTATGAGTGAATGTTAGTAGGTGTTAGGTGTTACAATCCTCTTAAAATAACTACAGCAAGTGTAAGCAACAGAAAAGGAGCTTTTAATGTCACTGCATCATTTAAGATATGCTGAAGAAAAAGCAAAGGCAAAGTTGATACGAGGCATTTCACTGACTTCATTAACAGCAGAGCTGAAATGATGTGGTTGCCAATGCTGTGTATGCTTGATGCAGAATTAAAAACATTTCAAATTAAAATGTTGATAGAAAAGAAAATTAGCAAATAGTATTACTAAACCCAAGTAAGTACTTAAAGGAATAGTGTTTCCATGTCAGATTTCCATAATTGTTGAGGTTTTACAAGTCATAAATGTGGACTAGTATCATCCTGGTATTTCCAGTACTTACACTATTATCTCCAATGGCTTTGATTTATGGAATTTTCTACTTAGGAGAAAAAAAATGTACAAGAAAATAGAAATGGAATCTACTACTCTGTAATGAATTCCTGCAGAATGACTCTGTCAGTCATTTGGGCAAGGAAGGGAAACACAACCTAACTGCTGCATGGAAACAGAGGTAATATATGCATTTGGGTTGCTCCTTAGATGAAGCACAACAGTATTTAAATCACCTTCCCATAAATAGCACAAATAAGGCTTGAATGATGTCCTAGGTTACAATGTAAAATGTGCCAGAGGGTCTGTATTCTATCTCCATCTTCATTAACTGTTGAAACAAAGGAGGGGCAGTGTGTTTCTTTGCCTACTCCCCCGGACCATCTCCTGTTAATGGGCCATTAACACCTTGCCCTATGAGTCATAGATAACTCCCTCCGGGAGCCCTTTGTGTTTAATGGGCCATTGTGAGGACCCACCCCATGACTCATACAATGACATCAGCCCATTGTGAGGATCCACCACATAACTCATAAAATTACATAATCCCATTGTGAAATGCTCCACCCGGGGGGAGGAGCCAAGCATTCCCACCTGGATATAATGTGGGAACTGGGACAGAACAGGGAGCCCTGATCCACTGGTTTCCAGAGGACAAGAGCTACCAGACCTGTCTACAAGATCACTATTTCAGCAAGACCACCTCATCTGGACTGCTGCCACGACCCTAACTAGCAGGGTATCAGTTTGTATTCTGACTCTGTCAGTGGTTTTTGTTTTCTTTATATTACTTGCATGTATTTTACTTTTTCCTATTAAATTGTATTTCTGACTTAGAGTCTCACTGGTTTTGCTTTCAAACCAGCACAAATGACAAGACTGATTTGTGCTGATTGTAGATCAACTTTTATAAAGATCTGACTCAAACAAAGATGGCATTAAATCTAAAAATGTACAAAGAAAAAAGCAGTAATCTGTACATGGCATGTACTTTATTTGATTACTGATATAGTAGAAGTTTTCTCTACATTGATAGTAACGATAGCCTGTTATCTGTTATAATGTCTTAGTTTTGCCTTGGTTATAGTTTTGCACTATTAAGATGTTTAAGGCATAATTTTGTTTCCTGTGAAGTATGAGTAACCTTGGGGGACTTGATTTCAGAGATGACTAACAGGCTTGTTTCAAAACCCTCAGTATCATTATAAAAAAATTTACTTTAAACAGAATACCCATCTGAATAACATGCTTGTGATCACAAAAGATGGTGTAGAAAGAAGTAATGCAACTGGGAATAGGAATGCTAATTTTTTTCCACAGCAGGCCATAATATCTACTTTACTGTTGTTCAATAAGTGCACTTCGCACTAATAAGTATTTCATGGTAGAATAGAAGCTCTTCATGATCAGAAGAAGCTCCTTAATTTTCTGTAATAAATTAAGTAATTATTGGTTTGTATTTGAAGCAACAAGAGTGCCTTGTTTTATTGCTCATGTGCTTATGAAAGGGAAATAAAGACACCTAAATCTGACAAATGGAAGACTGGGGAGCTTTTTTTGTGCACTTGAAGAGATGCTTATTCACTACTTCATGGGAAATGGCTTTTGTCAATGTCAAAGTTCTGCCTTTTTTACATGCAGACAACCACTGTTGCAGTACATGAATAACATATATTTGGAAACAGGTAGATTTATGGAATAGAATCATCAAAAGGCAGAGGATATAATGCCCTTATTTTTATGCTGATACAGCCTTTCTCAAATCTTCTTTATGAGCTTAGGAAAAGTTCTTAGGCTTATCTAGAGACATTTTGAAAGAACCAAAGTAATCAGCAGTTTACAGATAAGGGTTTAAAAATCACTGCCTATCTATAGGATTGTTAAATGACCTGTATCTAGCAAACAAGGAACTTGGATTAAAAAGGACTACAGGAAAGACTAAGCTGACATACTGCTTCAGTTAAAGGGAGGAACTGTCTTAGTAAATGGAAAAGTAGGAAAGATCAGAAGGCTATATTTATCTGGAGCAGCTTTTTTTTATTTCAAGGATTAGTCATGAGCGGAAGATGAAGAGGAAAGTTGTCTTTATATGTAAATGAATTTTAACAGCTAGATGAGGTAAGAAAAGCAACCTACCAAACACGCTTGTCAACCAAAACATTCAATCTCCTGCTAAGATACAGAGCAGATGGTTCAGCAGCAGCCAGAAAATGTGCAGCTAGGATTGAGATTCGCCCTACAGCGTAGGGAACACACTTGTGTTTGCTGTGTGTGGCACAAGAGCCCTCTCATTCTGCTGTCACATCTCCTCAGCTCTTAATGAAGTGGTAGCATATGCTCTGATGGCATCTGGCTAATTAAGCAAGCATGTTATGTGATGGAGCCTTCAAAATATGAAATAAAACAAACTGCTTTTATTAAATTCAATCAGCTGTACCTGGGTACTTCAATAATAAACTACAGCAACACCAAAAATGCTCAGACATTGTTAGACTTAAATGCAGCATTGGTCATCATCATGTTTGGTGCTGAGATGGCCACCTGCCCTAACTTAATTTGCATGGTATTTTTTTAATCAAGAAAATAATTTTTAAACCCTCCATGGCTTAAAAGCCTCAGCAGCCCCAGATGCTTTAATGGGTTTCATTTAGCGGAGTGTCCCAGTGCGTGGCCCTGCCGAAGAAGCACGGCAGTCACTGGGGTGATACAGGAGAGGACACAGGATGGCTGGAGCGTGGCTGTCCCTGCCCAGCCCGCTGTGCCAGCAGGTGCCACCGCAGTGTCCCGGGCAGCGTGGCCGTGCCGTGCCCGCTGTCCCTGCCCAGCCCGCTGTGCCAGCAGGTGCCACTGCAGAGTCCCGGGCAGCGTGGGCAGCTGCCTGCTCTAAGGTGCTGTTCCCTGCAGGCACGGGAAGCTCAGCTGTGCCAGCAGGGCCATGGCAGCGTCTTACCTGGTTCTTCGGGGCCACGATGTGCCAGGAACAGGTGACTCCCGCGGGGTAGTCCCGCTCCGGCCAGTTGGGCGTGTGGAAAGAGCCCGACGGCTTGTCCAGGCGTCCCCCGCAGTACTGGTCCCCTGCGAAGCAGCACAGCGGGGCCCTGAGCGCCCGGGTTCCCTCAGGGGCTGCAGGGCCGCGCCCGGCGGCCTCTGCCACAGCCCCACCACAGACACGGCCGAGCCCTGCGCCTCAGCTGGGGGCCCCTCCGGGAAAACACAGTTAATAAACGGCCGCAAAACAAAGAGAGAGAAGCGTTCCTGCAAACACTGGGGCGGGAGGGGGAGGAGAAGCCACAGGTTCTGGAAGAGCCATCCCCACAGCCCATGGGGCCGCCATGGTGGGGTGGACATTCCCAAAGGAACGACAGCATGTGGAGTGTTACTGATGGAGAGGGGTCTTTTTCTTCCCTATCTCCTGCCCTCAGTTCCAAATTAAAAACTCCATCAGGTATTTAATCCTTATTTACAATATTATGAACCTTTTTATTAAATTAATTATAATAATTCTCAGTTTCTCAGGTCTCAGTCACAGTGTTTTAATATATATTTCAAGAAGTTATAAATACAAGGTTACAACTGGAAGGCCTGATAAATTAATCATCACTTGCACTGTCTCTGCACAAACAACGTGCCTAGTCTGGAATCCTACCAATAGCAAAAGCCTCGAAAAAGAGTCACTAGCTTGGGCAATACCATCTCCCTGTGACCTCCCAGCCTCTCACTGGTCATACTCTTCCCAAGCACCAGGCAATGCCTTTATGTTGAGTAATACCTCATGAATTTTGCTTTGATACGTTTTTGTAAGTGTTTTTAAATTGGGGTAGAAACACGCAATCCACAGTATCCCCTGGCACAGTGTTTTACTGCTTCACAGGTCACAGAGAAAAATCACCCTCTCCTTTCCGTTGCAGCCACTGCTCATCTGGTTTTGATATTGAAAGAGACAGACTGTGGTTACCAGTCACTTTCTCCACACTAGTCATGACTTTAAAACACTCTCCTACAGTCCCTTTGACTTTCTCTTTTCCAGCATGAAGTTCATGCTGTGCAGCTGATCTTTGTACATGTGATGTTCTTTTAATTCTATCATACTTCTTGTCTCTGATTCTTTCTGATAATTTGATCATATTCAATTCTGAGATGGGAACATCAGAAAGAAGACACTTTATGCAAGATGTACATGCATGGATTTATAATGGTGTAGTTTTTTGTTGTTATTGTTTGGTCTTTATTTTCTAAAACATCATTAGGTTTCTGTTTCTTTTCTGATACCTATTAAGCGCTGGATGGATTTATACTGTTTTCAAAAATTATCTCTTTTAAAATTATCTCATTCCAAAACAGCAAGAGTCAACTTAGAACCTGCTGTACTGTACACAAAGTTAGGGTGTTTTCTCCTTATTTGCAACATTTATCTATATTGAGTTTCATCTGCCCTTTTAAGGACTAGCTATTACTAGTTTACTGCTAGGTACAGTTCTTCCACTACTCTCACACTTGTCAGCCTTTCTCTTTACTACCTGATGAACTAAGATGGCTCAACAGTTACACTTTCCTATTTGCTAAGCAAGGTAATTAAGACATATGTTGAATAGCACAATCCTTAATATCTCTGGTAGCACATATTTTTAAGGATTAATGTGGCTCTGCATAGAGCCGAGTTACATTTGTCTTCAGCACATATAAAACAGTTAATTACCTCTTTCATGTGGTTCTGCTGCAGAAAACTTGGCGATGAATCCACTTCCAGCAGTATTAGCATCTGAAGTCATCTGCACCAACATTTTATTGCTGCTGGATACAAGGGCACCTGGTTTCACAGTGCCACAGAACCTGCCGATGCGCTGTCCATTGGCATGGCCACTGTATATGTCCACAAAATCATATCGGCACAGATTGTCGCTTTCCAGGTCTAAATATCGGAAAGAAAGGACCACCACCTTTCCCTCTGGGACCTGTAGGGAGAGGGAAGGAGGGAGACATGCATCTGGAAGTCTGACCACGTATCTATGGGATCCCACTGTTCATGTGACTGTTTTCATGCCATTCATTTCCTGTCAGATGAGCTCTTCTTGTCAACTATATTCCAGACAAAGCAGGTTTTAAAGTACCTTGGACCAATCCTAAATACAAAGCTCTGACCATCTCTTGCCTTTATCTTATTTTTGATCCAGAGTATTCCCTAGTCAGGCTCATGCAGCTAATCATAAACCAGTTCAGCTTAGAGTGTTTCTCTTATTTTCTGCTGAAAGTATAGAATCAGCCATGCAGCTCCCTGTCACCAAGAAAGGTGAGAAGGATGCAATTATTATGAAAAAAAAAATGTTACAAGCAATTTGCCATTTTAAACAAATTAAATGGCCTCTCCTTCTGATTTTTGTTACCAAGTGTCATAGTTTGAAGGAGTTTTTTTATTTACTGACATACACCTTACATTTATAAATAAAATTGGAAACTTTATGGCTAACACTGTACAAGCCTAATATTTAGTTACTGGAGTGGCTGCAGTGAAAGAATTATATTTGGAAAGACAATGTAAAACTATTAACATAGAATTCAAAAGAACCATTAGTGGATGTCCTCAATACAGGAGAGAGTTTTGTTTTCTGAAACATGTGCGGAAACATAAGACAGGGCAAATCTTCTTACATTCTGCATCTGTGGACATTGCAAAAGAGACAAGAGTACAGAAAAGGATGTAAAATAAGACAACATAATAGTTTACAAGGAGAAGAAAAGCAGAGAGGTGAAAACTACTCTAATAAAGCACTTAATGCTGTGTAGCAGAACTGAAGAAGGGAAACAGTATTTTAAAGTATAGAGAGACCCTAGACAGGCAAGTGCAATTATCTGCATTCAATCCATATCATGGTAGAGTGGTTAGCTATTAAAATAATTGCAGCTGTTCTTGCTTTACTGAGACACTACTATAATTTTCTGCTATAAACACACACTCAATATATCTGCATTAAGTTCATATTTAAGCCATGTGTCATGGGTTTATTTACCAAATTTCGATTCCCGGTCAGGGAACCAAGAATGTCATGGTTTGACACCGGCCAAGGGCCAGTGCACCCATGAAAATATATTTTTCTCAATTTCTGCTGTGAGGTAGGACCAAAAAAGGAGCACAGTCACCCAACTTAAAGCATAAAGGAGAAACTTTATTAACTAATACTAAAAGGAAGGAAAAAAAACAGAAACCAGAAGGAAACTTTCAAAACATCCATCCTCCCCCCACCTACAGTTCACTCTCCCACCAAAACCACATGAAAAGACAAAACCTAGGATTTTCAGTCAATCCACCCCTTGAACAATCATTTCCCCAATCCAACAGGAAGAGCAGAGTCCCTCCTGCCTTTGCCATAGATCCCCCCACAAGAATACCAGTCCTCTTGTGGCCACACGGTTCACAAATGGCTCGCCCGCGTCTTGCCATTGTGCAACATCGCC
>VXBU01007484.1:477100-500120 GCA_013400315.1 Bombycilla garrulus | reverse complement strand
GCCTTTCCCCTCCCGCAGGCCTCCGTGGCCTTGGCGGGGGAAAGCCGGGCCGAGGGCACGGCCCGCAGCTCTGTACCTGTTGAACGCCGGAAACCAAAGAGAGCGATTCCCGGGCAGTCCTGTGCAAATGTATATCCTACTGAGATGCATTTCACTTTTGATTGGCCCATTTCCCTGTCTGTCTTTAAATTTGGCCCACAATTGGTGTTGCACTGGGCTCATGGGAAATCCACAGGCACACCTCACTTCCAGGGGTGGCTATTTTCCTGCCCACTAAAATGTCAATCAATCTCAAACCACCACACCATGTTATTTAAGAGTTCGCAATTTTTTTCATTCCTTAACAGTGACTCATTTTAAAACACTGATTTGAAATAAACTAAAACGAAACTGTTCCTATATGAAAGTGTCAAACTGTTTTAACATTGAGTGTCAACAGTTAAAAATTACTTGTCAAGTATAGATGGAAGCACTATAAATGGAAGTGACTGCTTTAACCCACAGAAGATACTGATAGAGCCAGCAGCTCTGGATGTACTGAAAAATGCGCTGCAGGTGTGTTCAGGTTACTCATTCATGTGGCTACTTTTATGTCCAATGCTGATACTGATCCTGCAGCAGTATGTGAGCTGAAGTGTGCCCATGCACCCACTGCCTCCACTGCAGTTTAGTCTATTTGAACTCAGTCAAGACTGTTCCCCATGGATGGACTGACTTCTGTTTCATGACACATGTGAAAAAATGTGTAGGAAAAGCTCAGCCACATGGTCATGAACATTTACCAAGGACCCTGCTGCAGGTTTTAGTTGTCAGAATAATCTTTGCTCATGTTTAGCTGAATTTTGGGGAGGTAAGTAATTTAGAGAAATGTGGCTGGCCCTTAATTACAGTCACTACTTACTGCTATTACTTTTAATTTTTAAAATATACTTGCTTATTAAATTATTTGTCATTCACAAAAATTACAAATTTGTTCCAGTATGTTAAATCAGTTAATTTTTTTTGGTCTGAGTAGATGACAATCATAAGAGCAGAGGATCTTGGCTCCACGTTCTGGCAGCAGCTGTTCCACTTTGTAGCTATTCCGAAGAAATCTTGTGCTAAATACAGGCATCTTGGCAAAACTGTACTTTTCTTTGATTTTTACCATTTCACTTCTTTAAATGTTGAGAACTAATGTGCTAAAATCTGCCAATGATTATCCCAGGACATTTAAGATATTGTTCCATGAGAAACACAGGGAAACAAGCAAAGGCCATAATGACTCAGTATTGTTTACTCTGAGCCACATCTGAGTGTGATGCAGTAAGAAGATGGGATACCTCAGAGAAAGAACTGGAAGGAATTCAGCTCTTAAAAGAAAAAGAAAAAGAAAAAGAAAAAGAAAAAGAAAAAGAAAAAGAAAAAGAAAAAGAAAAAGAAAAAGAAAAAGAAAAAGAAAAAGAAAAAGAGGGAGGAGTCAAAGGAAGAATGATGTGATGCTTCCTCTGCAGGGTGTGCCTTATTTTTGTTTTATCCATCCAGCTGATATCTTTCAACAACAGAGGCATTTCATCCTCTGCCTCTCCTCCTCACAAAGAGGGAAACTGACCCATACTCACTCTCTGCTTCCCTTCTTATTTTAACTCTATGAACTTCTTTAGGTTCAAAAATTCTGATGCTAAACTAATGCAAAGAATGCTTTACTCCTGTGGAAGGCTAAAGAAATATTTAGAGGGAGTTTTTGTAGAGCATAGTTCCCTAAAATCATCTGTGTAGATTACTAACCTCTTCAAAAGGGCATGATTATTCCATATATACAACACACCTCAAAATGAGGTCCTGAGATTGCTTTTTGTTATCATTCATTGCAGACATTTCATATAATGTTAATCAAAGTTCAGTTTAAAGTCCATTACCTTTAAAGTAGTGAAGCTGTTTTTCTGTTGTTGTTGACTGAATACAAAGCCCTCTTCATCAAAACTACATGGTTTAGACTATTTACTTTGAAAATAATCCTTCTGGGAGAGGAAACCCCTTAAATGCCAACTTTAATAAATATATTTTGCCTAACTTTTAAACCTGAATTGTGTTGAATATGTTTTGATATATTTTTAATACAAAAATGCTGATTATATGTTTTGCTATAGCAGTCCCAGGTAGAGTTGGAAAATACATCAGCTACCTGCAAGCCAAATGTATTATTTCTCTCTACTGAGAATGAATGTGGAAGTTCTTTGGAGTTACATCCTGAGAAGGACCATGATTTCTGCCTAGTTGCTTGCTCTCTATCTCCAATTTTAAAAATTTGTATTAGCTTGCTCTTCCTGACAAGGACAGTAGATTCTGTTCATCTCTTTCTTTTCCAGCAATACAACCAATGTGTAAAGACCTGTTTTCTGCTGGAAGGGCAGTTTTACAATGACATAGGAAAATTAATGCTTTCAACAGAGAAAAAATTATTTCAAATATTCTGCTCCCCCAAGGGCAGATTCCCAACTGACCTGATAAGTAAATTTTTCAAACTTTGCTAACTGTCAGCAAACCTGCTGGAACACAGCTCCTAAACCTATAAAAACATAACCTTATGTAACTCCAACAGTTTTCAGTATTATTGTTGCTCATATAGTTGTTGGAGTTTTATGAGAACTAAGCAGACTGCCAGAAAAACACAGGACAGCAGTCCAGATTCTCGGACTATGTGACACATTTATGTGAGGTGATGGCCAAGAAGGATTACAGAGTATTAACAGTAAGTGTGTATGACATATTTTAGATAAAGCTATATACATTACTATAGGAAAGCAAATAGCTGTACAAATTACTTCTGAGCAAAGCCAGCGAAAAGCTGCTGGGTAGTCTGCCAAGGCTGTAATAGAACCACAAGCATGTGCTGAACACTTCTTAGAGCTCTTAGAACAGAGAAGCTGTTTTCTTTAGCCAGCTGAAAAAGTCCCAGTCTCTTGAAATAACAGAACCATAATTGAGTTAGAGAGACTCTTCCAGCTTTAGCAAACTAGTTGGAAAGATGTCAGGTGGTACCTGAATGCTATATTGCTTTATCTGTATTACCTGTAGTGTTTTCTAAACATATTTTCCTCTAAAGAATGAATTAGCTCTCATTCTGCCTCTCTTTGCATTTCTTGTGCAGATGATGAGATCCTGTAGTTGAAAAAACAAGAGCTTCATGCTTCTCGTGACCCAGACACAAAGTGAATCAACGTCTCTTTCAATCTTGCAGACTTGTCAGATCCTGCATTAACACAGTGTTTTCAGGAAGGTGTTCACAGCCCTTGGCTAAAACAGACAGGCAAATGTCTTAGTCACTTTCTAAGACCAGATGCTAAATGAGGAAGACTACCAGTAACTACAGAGTATTTCTTCATGGCAGTGTAACTAGCTTTCTTGCTTGGGTGCTATTGCAAGCTATTCTGAGCCTCAGCAGTATTTGGTGAAAGGATTTGGTTGTTTAAATTCAGGCTAATCAGACCCTTGAGTGTACCACTTTGCTGCAGTTCGGTAAACCATGGTCTTTTTAAAGAGACTACAGGCTTAGTCTTGCAAGTTTATTAGTCCTTGCCTTCCCTACATCCTTCCTGCACACTCAAAAGACACAGAGCCTTCTACAGCTGATGGGGGAAAAGAAATCAGCTTGGTTTAGTGAACATTGTTGTTTAATAAAACAAGGGTTAAATGGGGTGAGGGCACAAGCACTGGACCACTCCAGATGTGCAGCCCTTCTCTGGCTTTGGGCAAACTACAGAGGACAAGCAGGAGGCATGCAAATGGCAGCACAGCAGAAAACTGGGACTCAGGGTGATCATGAAATGACAGAAGCCATTGAGTTCTTCCCTCAAGAAAGCTCTAGTGCAGACACAGCTGTGCTACAGCTTTGTAGTAATGCTTCTCACCATTCCCAGGCTCACCTGGATGCTGGCATTTTGTTAACAAAAGCCACATAAAGTCTGCAATGAAACCACTTTGTAAGTACAAACCACTTTGACTTTCTAAGTACAATAAATTGGCTCTCTTCTCCCTCTACACCCCATATATGAAGGGCAGATACATGGCATGATTCAGTAATTGCTTCTTTAGTGCTGCCTCCATTTGTTATCTAAGTTTTTTAATGGTAAAAACTTCATGCTGTTTTAAGCAAAATTATTATTTCCCTCCGGATTCACTTTTAAACTTCTGAACATCTAATACCGAGTTATACTGTTAAACTAACTTTGTATGTTTTCCCTTTTATTTAAGGTACGTGTGTATGATTCCAAATGCAATTTGCATCTGCTCATCAGACTGCAAGGTGGGCCATGCTGATTGCTGTCACTTCAGCTCCTCAACAGCCAGGAAGCAAGTTTATGGGCACACACCATGTTTCACATCCTCTTCTGGACGAGGTCAGACACGGATCAAAGGTAACCTCTAACTAGGCCCCAGTAATAATGCAACAGAAAGGTGCAGAAAGCCACTCTGCAGCCTCACTGGGATCTTTCAGATAAAATGATTAAAATCACATCATTCATTTGGTATGAGAGTTGTTTTAAACTGAACATTGTAAACAGATCAATGTCTCCTGCTTTGTGTCAGCATCTCTACAGTTGCAGGAAACAATTATCCTGTGACATCCTATTCTCCTGCCAACACCTAGCCTGTGATGCACTCTTTCAAATGAAGTTGTCTTTAGTGATCCTGTCAACAAACAGACTTATTTTTTTATGCCTGCTTTTTTTCTGGAAGGCCCAAATGTAAGAAGATTTCTTGGTGAACCGTGCTTTAAAAAGAGAGGAAATTTGGAGGGCAGTTTCAGAGGGTTTAATTCGTGCAGATGTGAGGAAAAGTAATCATTCACTCACATCCCTTTATCTGAGTCTGTGGATAAGGACACCCAGAACAGAAGTATTTAGTCCTTATTGTTTCATGGAATCTGTTGCCCATGAACATGATATCTCTGCCCTACAGTCTCATTTCAGCATCAAAATATCAATTGTACCACATGGTTCCATTTCACATAGTCATTTATAAATGTAACAACACTTCCCTACTCCTGTCAGCCTGCTGTATGACAGATTCCAGATGTCCTGGCTGGCAGAACACTGCTAGCAGCACACTTCAAGCAAATCTGCCTGAATTTTTTGGGTTTGATTGAACCTTTTTAGATGTCTTCTTGCCAAGAAATTTTGCTTTTCATAATTGCCACCTCAAATCTTTTCTTTGACAGACCTCACTATTGCTTTCCACAGTGACAGAAGGGGAGATGTTTGCTTGTAAGTGGCTTCATTTAAAACAATTAGAGGTGCATCAGGGAAATCAATGAAAATTTGCTTCTGACATGAGGCAAAGCCAGTTCTGTTTCAGCCACTATTATCATATTACATCAACCCTAAAAAGCTCCAGATAGTTGAGCTACTTTGAGTTACTGAGTTCAATGTTGCACGTTACCCCGTGTAAAACCGTTTAACAACAAATAGCTGTTCATTGTCTTCAGCACTGATTTTGTGGTATTAAAAATTCTTACTGTGATTTTCCAAGTACATTTGCTGTTTGGTGGGTAGACGCCAGGAAATCCTTCACTTCCAATAAACCCTGACTCTCCAGATACAACTCCTCCACATGTAAATGTAGGCCTGAGAATAACAGAAAAAAAACATATATTTCAGTTATTCTTTGTATAAAAGGCAGAAACACTCTCAAGTGTCTCAACCACTTAAATACTTAAAACCATTACTAACATGAAACATATTTAACTGTTTACATAAAATCACTACTAACATAGCATGTGCAATTTAATCTGTGAACTTAGGTGTAGAAAAAATTAACTACTTGGGCCTTAATTCTGAGTAGGCACAGGCTGTTATCCCTCCCTCCTTTTTTATTTCCTAAGAGCAGTGGTATGCCAATGTGATACATCATTGCAAATTGATATTATAATGAAAAAATAATTATTAAAAAGTCTTTAGCAATGACTTTTTACACTACATATAATAGTTAAAATAGCACTGATATAAAAATTACTTGTCATTCCTTTCTATGCTTTGAATTTATATGTTTTAATCAAGGAAGTCTCTGGTACTTTTTTGTACCTCAGTAGCACAACCCACACTGTGCTGAGCCCCGTGGCCCAGCTGTGCTCGGTGCTCAGCTCAGGTGAGCTCAGGGGCTGGTGCCGGCTCTAGACACACTGCACGGACACGCAAGGAGCCCTGGAATACCTGCGTGGAACCACGGCCACTGCTGAGGACACGAGGGTGAGCGAACGCCCGGTCGAGCTTTAGATACCTAAACTAACACGGTGAGGGATGCCTCACCGTTATTATACCGCTATGTTAGAAAGGTTACAGACTGCCCGGCACCGGGCTGCTCTCGCGGGGTCCCGGGCTCCGTGGGAAATGTTCCTGCCTTGATGCAGTCACAGGCACTGAAACACCCGCGCACCCCACGAAGGCACGGTGGGAACGCGACTGCGGAGGACGAAGGGAGGGGAGGGGGCGCGGAACCCGTGCGGGGACAGAGCAGCGCGGAACCCGTGCGGGGACAGAGCAGCGGGGTACCTGTGCGGAGAGGCGGCGGGACGCGCCGCCGCCAGCAGCAGCAGCAGCAGCAGCAGCGGCAGCGGCACGACGGGCGGCATCTCAGAGCGGCAGCGGCGACTGGGGCAGGGCTGGGGCCGCGGAGCCGCTACTCCGATCGCCGCCTGCTCCTCCTGTGGCTCTCGGGGCCGGGGGAGGAGGCAAAGGCTGCCGCGGCCCTCCGCCCCCAGGGCAGGGCCGCCCTCTCTCCCCGCGCGGAGCGCGGGCGCTGCCCCGAGTGTGCCCGGCCCCGCCCCGGTGCCTCCCGGGGGGCTGCGGGCTCGGCCCGGGGCAGTCCCGGTCCCGCGCACTTGGCGCCCGCGGGTGCTGCCCGGGCGCAGCGCCCCCCGTCCCTGGCCCCGCCCCGAGTCCGCAGCCCCCCGCGACGCCCCCTCTGCCGTCCTCAGGTGGCACAGTGCGGGTGTTTGTCCCGCGCATGAATGAACTCAGTGTTACCGGCTGCGCAATCGTCTGCAGCTCCGCCAAAGCTTGAAAAATAGTAATGCTGCTTTGAAAATTCTTCTTTATTTAAATTCTAAAGTAAACTTGAAATGCTTCGTTTTGTTTACCAGTGGGTAATCCTGACCCATTTAGTAGCCTTTTCGCTCTGGCTGTGAAGGATACTCTTTAATAAAAAGGCTGTGGCAGAGCATACAGTGATGAGCTCAATACTTGAGTGTTTTACAGGATTTGGGCCAAAGTTGTTTAACTGAGAAAAGAAACGAAAAATTAAGTCAGTATTCTAATTTTGAACACAGTATTCTTATTGAATGTGGCGTTTGAAAAACCCTACATTGTTAGTGCCATTGAACAATGACATACAGATTATCACATCAGTAAGTGACAATTTGTGTTCTGAGTATTTATGTTCTGATTATTCTTTTAAAAGAACCTGTTCCTCTTATTGTTTTGAAGTATGTCTTCCCATATGTGCCTCTTGCAGCAGAAGGAGGTAAGTCTGTAGAAGTGTTCAGGCATAGCATATTGAACAAAGACTTGAGGAACTAAACAGAAATTCTCCTGCACATAAGGCATGCTCTTATTTTTACCTCATTTATTGAGCACTTAACATTCCTATCCCACTACCAAAACTAAAGAAAAAAATAAAGAAATGCTGTTGATTAGAGAGGAAGTTCTGAAGATTAAACAGGAAGTGGAGGCTGCAGTTTAGTAGTCGTGAGACAGTAGCCTAAGCTGGATCCATGCTTGCTACATTTCCAAGAGGGATTTTGTGGGAGAGGAGGTGCAGCTGCTGTTGGAACATCCCAGATCTTTGGACGTGGCCTGCAAGATGGCAGGCGAGGAAGAGGTGCCAGCAGTGTTCCCGAGTGCACAGAGGCACTGAAGACAAGAAACAGCAGAAGCTGGAGGGTATGTGGGACTTGTGAGGCCCAGGTTTTTAGGAGTGCAGGTGTGTTGACAGCCAGGTGAGAGGGCCTGGCCTGCAGCCCTGAGGAGAAGCTGTCCCACATCCCCCCAGTGGGACTGGAGGAAGAAGCAGGAGACATCTAGGCAAGACCTGGTGGAGGGTTGGGGCAGGGAGTCCAGCTCACAAAAAGGGGGACTGTGGAAACAGAGATCGTAACATTGTGAGAGCAGAGACTATGTTTGCAGCTGGGTTTTGAACTGATTTTAAGTGACAGAAATGGGAAGTAAGAGAGCTAAAAAGGAGGCATTTACTTACACCATGACCAATAAGATGCTGGTTAGCAGCTAGAAGTTTAACTGCTACCACATATTGTGTGTAGTCATGAAGGTATAATAATGATATTTTATATCAGATATAATATATTAGAATAATAATAATACAGATTGATAGATCTGGAAGTCAATGTGTATGACAGAAAGTCATGTAATCCTCACAGCACAGACATATGAGTTCCTTGCTGCTCCTTTCTGTCAAAGTTTTTTAGTCTAGAGAAGACCTTCTATTTTATAAGAAGAATGTTTCAGGCCTTATATGCACTGAAGAGCCATGCTCCATGCAAAACCACTAAAAAAGGCTGTTAGTTCCCATGGATTGCATGTTCAAGGACTCCTTTTATATGTGGTTGCTGCAGATTTTGCCTCATCTAAAGGTAGTTTTAAACTTCTGAACAGTTAACACCTTAACAGGTTCTGCATTGTCACCCAAGCATATCTACAGATCTGTGCAGCAGCAGGGCAATTTGGGCCTGTTGAGAAAATTGAGGTGATGAACCAGCTGCTGAGAAAGCCCCCAGCATGTGCACAGCTCATGCAGCCAAGATCCTGCACCTTTGCTAATCAGGAAAACAGCAGCATCACTCCCTGGCACTGCCTGCCTGGGAACACACCCTAAATGTGTGTTCCCTAAACACCCTGAATCTGGTGTGCTCAAGTACTTCTTTAGTGCCCTACTATTAAACCGATGATGAATACCACAAGTAGTAAATGACAGACTATAAACAAGGCTCTCAAATTAAACTGCATTTACCAAATGTAAATGATGTTGATAGAGAGAATTCACCCATGAACTAACCCAGAGATGTCTGGCTGGTTTCAATCAATGGCTGCAGAAGGAACAGAAAAGTAAAAGGTCAGTAAGTAGTTACCCATAAATAAATGTGTTAGCATTGACATTAATCTTCAGCTAAATTATGATCTGTTAGGAACACAGAAACAGGAGTGACCTTTCTTCTTCACCAAGCCCAGTCCTCTACTCTTGCAGGGAACCAAATAAAATAAACCCTTTCATAAACTGATGATATTTCTTTTTGGTAGTCAGGAAGCTGCTTAATCAGCATCTGTTAGAGTCCCTGTCTTTTTGGGATAAAACCATGGAATGCACAGTTAGGAATTATTTGTAGGTAGTGGATATAAATTCAGCTAGAAAGGTTTTAAGCTCAGACCCAAAAGATGGCAGA
Organism: Bombycilla garrulus; assembly: GCA_013400315.1. Taxonomy (NCBI): domain Eukaryota; kingdom Metazoa; phylum Chordata; class Aves; order Passeriformes; family Bombycillidae; genus Bombycilla; species Bombycilla garrulus. The sequence continues at coordinate 490,687 of VXBU01007484.1, read as the reverse complement.
TTTACAGTCTCATGCAATCTTAATTATGCTGCCTTGTGTATGTATTCTTTGCATAAATGATGCATAGGTTATATGACAAAAATGGTATGGAGTTGCATAAGCAAAGTGTATTTATTAATGTGGACAAAAGATGTCTAACTTTTGACAGTTGACATTGCAGTGAAAGTTTTCGACAGTAGTTTCTTTTTGAAGGCAGAACAAAAACTTATTTTCTGCCCTGTGTCCCTGAGGTGACAGATTTTCAGGCTCGGAATGATGAATCTTTAGTGATAGACATTTAATGTGTGAACTACAGAGCTAGTGCCATAGTAATTATAAAAAATGCCTGCTGTTCCAGGGTGTCATTGCCTCCTGCAGTGGTCTGGCAGAAATGCCAGCCTGAGTAACCCCTCTTCCCCACCAGCTGCTGCCAACAATCCTGGGCTCAGCTAGTGATGCTGGTTATCCAGGGGTGAGGGTTTCTCCCTCTAAGTCACTGAACAAAGATATTTTGTACACAAAGCTGACAAGAGACAAATTTCCTAATGAATGTCTGGCAAGTGAGACCTTGTCTGCCTGAAAATGAGACAACTACTGAAGTGGAAAGTGGAAACCTCTTCCTGAAATGTAACCCTGTGTGACAGACTGTCCCTGAGATGTTCTTTGACAAGACTGTGTAAATGTTGCAAACTCTTGTGCCTCATGTATCCTATATATATATTCTCCCTGACACCTTTCTTGAGACCAAGTTAACCATGATGTTGCCACGCAGCGGCCAAAGTGGCCTGATGACCTGACTGGAAATGAAGTTTAGTTTATGCTCCAGCTTTCAGGCTTCTCACCAAATCTTTTCTCTGGAGAAAAGTCACCTGGTGGAGAGTCACCTGGACAAAGTACCTTGGCATTTTGTACCATGGCAAAGGACCTTTAAGTACTCTCTTGGTGTTTCTGTACAGGTCCTGTTCAGCTGACACTGTGAAATTAATATAAATTTACATAAATATTATCAACAACCACTCTTCATTTCATTTGAATTGTAGAATGGCTTGAGTTAGCAGGGACCTTTAAAGGTCATCTAATCCAACATCCCTGCAATGAGCAGGGACTAGATCAGGTTGTTCAGAGCCCCATCCAATCTGACCTCAAATGTTTCCAGGGATGGGGCATCCACCACCTCTCTGGGTGTTGCCACCCTCAAAATAAAAAATTATTTCCTCATATCTTCTCTGAGTTTACACTCTTTTAGTTTAAAACCATTACTCCTGGTCCTGTTGCTACAGGCCCTATTAAAAAGTTTCCCCCTATCTTTCTTTTAAGTCACTTCACTTATTGAAAGGCTGCAATAAGGCTTCTAGAACTTGAGCCTTCTCCAGGCTAAACAACTCCAACTCTTTCAGTGCAGTTTTTAGTGCCAAGATCTTGGTATTTTCACTTCCAAAACAACTTCGGTATTTCCTGAAATGGCAAGTTGTCCATTTTTCATAATAGCATTGGAAAACATGCAATAGAGAGGATTTATCTCTATTTTCTTGATAAGCACCTAAAATGACTCTTGCAAACTCATATGCCCAGCCAGTTCCTAGGATTCCCAAATTTGCTTAGATCTGCAAGACATAGAGTTATCCATGTTGCACCTTCAACTGAATCTGCTACTTTATAGAAATAAAAGCCCACACAAGAATTGTCACTGGAAAACTTGCAGAGCCTCCACCCTTCCCCAGACCGGAATTTTCTCTCTTCTCTCTTTCTGTCTGTCAAGCTTTGCTCTTGTCTCATTTATCAAATGACAGTATGGTTTCTGGCTTTATATAAAAAATGTCTGTGATGAGCCATAGACCTCCTCTCCCCTGGTTCCTCTGATATTGAGATCCCAAATATAAATATAGTATTGACAGTATTCCCACACCTTAGGAATTTAGGAACTTATTAGGAACTAAGCTTTCATTCTTTAATTAACTTTTTTTTTCTCTTTGCTAGTTTTACCTCAAGTAATGTCATATTTAATACAGTTGCAAGGATTAATATTTCATTTTAGCCTTTAGCAGAGACTGGACATAATGCGTTAATCATAAAAGCAGTACAGTTTTTCAGTATGGCTTTTCTAAATTACCTTCTGGTGTTTCCATTTCTCAGTTTGGGATATTCTAATATCTTGCTTCTTCTCTTTATAGGAATACAATCTGATATCCAATAATTTTATTTTTTTTAATGTCCTATTGTTCAAAGTCAATTGCTTATTTGCCAGCATAAGAAAATATTAAGGAGAATGGTGCTGATGTATCATTATTTGAACTGTTTTGGATCATAATATAAAAATTATAAATTAAATAACTACTGCTAAATTGCAAACATTCCTGTAACCAAAGAGATCTAATAATGATTAACCAGAGTTCCCACTGTCAAGCAGGATGGTTGAAACATTGATAATGTTGTGGACAGATACTCCTTTATAGGACAAGACTCCTAAAAGATAGTTTCAACACTTCCAGTGAAGCATCCCAGGGTCCATTGACCAAGAGCAGGTACTTACAATGACCCTACCACACAGCAGGTGTAGATATGGCTAAAGTACCAATCAGAAGAATGCATTCTAAAAAAAACCCCAGACATTTTAAAGTAAGTGCTATGTCCCTAATAGGCCATTTTAAGCATAGTAGCCTGAGGAAAATACTCGATATGTAAAAGGAACAGGAGCATAAAATATGGAGTAGAAGGCCCTAAAATTAAAAAAAAGGCAGAGCCCCAGAACTAGCAGCAAGTACCTGTGAATCAGGCAGTCCCATGGCCAAATCTTCCAGCAGCAGACAGAAAAGAGAGGAGGGGAGCAAGGCACCTCAGCCTCTGCAGGTCAGCTTCAGAGCTCCAGCATGGGGCAGGGCATCACTGAGGGTCACAGGGTGCTATTCTTATCTAGAGAGCTGGAAATGCTAAGACAGATCAGCTAGCCAGTCTTGATGTAATCTAAATCAGCAAATCCTCAAGTGGATAATATTATGAAACAAAATTACAAAACAGATTCCCTTAGCTTCTGTGGATGTTGGAAAGAAACCTGAGACCATTAATTGTGTTGTCCTTGTGAAGGAAATAGGAGAGCAGCTAGAAAATTGTGTCACAACTAAAATGGAAAAAAGACTTCCTGTTTCTTGGTACAAAATAGAATTATTTTAATGAGGGATATATATATATATATTTAAATCATTCTTGGAGCCATTGTTCTTGTTTAATGACAAGACTCACTTATGTCTGTATATGAATAAATTTCTGGAGACTTAGATCAGAGTCTGGTTTACAGTTTGAGACATGAAAAGAGCTGATATTTTTAACAATCTATTGTATAATAGCATCCTTTTCCCTCCAAAAGCACCACCTCCACTAGACACTGTTAAACTGTGCTCTGACCAGAAGGAAGAAAGTGAGTGTGGAGCCAGTGCTGTTACATGACACAGCTGGTGCTAACAAACTGGTGATGGTCACAGCCACCTTCCCTTTGAGCTGACTGCAAGTGGCACTGGAGGCACAGGGTAAAGCACATGGGAATGTGCTCAGAAGTGTGTGCAGGGAGAGGCCATCAGGTACTCTTCATGCAGAAGTAGAGAAAGAAAAGTTGCAGAAGGCATGAAGGGCACTCCAGAGAAGTCTCTTTCAGCATGAGAGTGTGCTTTCAGCAAGAATGTTGTAAAAATAAAACTGGGACCTCGAGCAAAGAAGGTAACTATTTTTTGTGTGTGTGCTTTAAATCTCTGGCGTTCAAGAAAGACTTTCACATGGTCTATAAATAAGTAGGTTAGTACTAAGGCACCTAGCTTCAGTTCCCTCCTATTTTTGTTCTTTTCTGTCTTCTGAATTCTGTAGTTGCAGGATAGAGATATTTCTGAGGAAAATCAAATGTGTTGTGCTGTCCTCCATTGCACAGGTGATACCTGGAACCTGAATCTCACGGTGCGGTTTCACATTTAATTAGTTTGCTGAAACTGGCAACACAGATTTGAAATCAGAAGTAAGCCCTGTGAGAAAATGTTTCCTGCCAATGCTCTCATTGCTTTTCCTGAATTTCCCTCTACTATTATTTATAGGGCTAGACATAAAAAGGAGAACAGTTGGATCTAATTGATTTACTGCAAATGCTTTCAAGGAAGAAAAGTATTGTTCAGCCAACTGAAATGTTGTTTTCCTCCTTTTACTCTTAAGAAAATTCACTATCTGCTTCCAAATTACCATAAAGGGGACAATGAGAAAAAAGCACTTTACAAAATGTGCAAATGGTATGACAGCCTGTGCAACAAGAGATATATCTCTCTAGATAGGGAGAATACAATCAAATTTCCATCACCTGTAACAATTCTTGCACTTGTTTCCTTCACTTGAAAAGGAGTCGCTAACTTAACTGAGCAGCTCAACAGCTACATCTGAATGATAAACTGGGGGAGCCTACATCTGAAGGACTTCCTTCCTTAAAGATAAAAATTCAGAACAGGGAGAATACCCTTTCTTTAACAGGGAGATTAGGCCAAGCCAAAAGAACCGAAGTAATTGTAAGGGAATATCTTGATCCAGTTATTCTCTGCCAGGTACAGCATCATATTGATGGTACAGAAAGACTTCCTGGGTTCCTCCAGCTGTTCATGCTAGATCCTCAGTTGTCCTTATTCAGCACAGAGTCCCTGGCAAGAAAATGGGTGTTGCATCACTGATGTTCCTGTGCAACAATAAATTGTACCAGGGCTGGGCAGTTCTGACTACAGGAATTACAGTCAGTCCCTATGGTCTACTTCCCATCAGAGTACAGGGGTCATGGAATGTAAAATTGGGGCCAAATTATTTCACTGGTGGCTGAAACTCAGCTATTTGCCATGTGCATTACAATAGTGAGTTTACTTTTTCTAAGTGCTGAATTACTGCCCTGGGAGATGTACACATGCGTTCCAGACCAGAATTCAGAGTTTGGCCTAATATTATGTTTTTTAAACACATCTGTGATCTATTATGTTGCTGGGTAATGATTTTCACAGAATCATTGTTATTTAATATGTAAAGAAATGTCACTGTCAATATCTCAATATCAGTCTCAGCATGGTACTGCAAAGAACACATCTGAGTTCTAGATAAGTGCTTCTCCCTATGGGCAAAACATTACAGGTTGTTAAAATGTTAAAGTACTAAGGGAAAAAGTTATAAAAAAAATTGAAGGAACATAGATGGAAATTTTAGGAGCTGGAACTAGAGACTTCTAGATAGTAGTATTAGTATCAGAAAAGAGAAATATAAATGTATCAGAAAAGTAAGCTAAACACAGGAAAAGTATTATAGAAACAACATTATATGCCTAAATTAGATATATACCTGGTTTAAAAATTCTTGAAACATGTATTCAGTTCTAACCCAGCAACAGTCCTTTAGTACATTAGGAATCAAAAGTGCAAGGCCAGAATCAAGCAGCAGTTTATCCTTTTTGTATTTCAGGAGTTACTGGTTTTAATCCTTTAAAGAGCCTCAGACTATTTTTGTTTTAACAGCCTCTGAGGAAATTTCTCATATCCACCAAATAAAATAAAGGCCAGACTGAGTAAGTAATATTATAATTTAATTTCAGTGTTCCTAAACTATACTTGACTTCAGTTTGGACATGGACACTTGAGCATAGGCAACTGTTTTGAAAGAGTCTTTATATTTAAATCCTTTTACTCACTTACTGAAAGGGTATTTGAAGATGAGAAAAGTCTTTCCAGAATCTAAGCCTGGTCTTTGGGATCATTCTTGAGATAACAGCCAAATTTCATTTTAATCCCAGCAGGAAAGGAATGAAGACTGCCTGCCTCTACCACATAACATTTTCTGATGGATGGAAAGCACCTTTGAATAGGGAATCAGAGAATTTGCAAGAATTGGTGAGTATTTTAATTTCTTCTGTTACCTGTTCTGCAGTTGGAGAGCTGTACTGCTGTAACTCCACCACTTCAAAATAATTATAATTATACCTGGCTTTCAGTGTGCATGAAAGGCTGATGCAGCTCTTGTGCTCCTGTTTTATGTAATCCATCCTTCTTGAAGAGGTACAGTGCTTTGCCTGAGGTATGCTGAGCCAGCATTCCTTCATCTTTCCAGATGTACAGCAGTGCACTGATAATAATTATCCTGTGCAGTGTCAAATAGCAAGGAATTCCTGCTGTAAATAGGTGCAGAAGTAGGTATGTGATGCGAGGTATATGGATTCTTGAGAGGGCATGAGAAGAACTGATTCACGTGGAGCCAAATGCAGCCAATAGATCATGATTATTATACTGTCTATCCAGTACATCTTTGTATTCAGCTTTCCAGCTAAATTCTCAAAGCTCTGGGCTCTTAGGAACTTAGTGTCTGCTGACACTTCTTTCTGCCTTGACGTCACCCTAAAATGTTTGCTGGCCTGTCTTTTGTTTATCACCTATCTCACGGTTACAGGTTTTACCCAGGTAGAAGTGTGACTCTGTGGATTCCTAATGATTTTCTGTCATTATTAACACCAGAGTCTCCTCTTAAGTATCTTTATTTAATTATCTCCTTTTAATGTAGTTGAAAATCCAGTACATCTAATTCAACTAAGTAGATTCTGAACGCAGTGTACTGTGCCTCTGATCTACTCTGGATTGTTATTTTCTGAATTTATACCTGTTGTGTCACTTTTACATTTTCTGTAATGCAGAAGACTCCAGCATCCATTTCCAGTCAAAGTCTAATGCAAGACTTGGACCCAGAAGGTTTTAACTGTAAGAAAGTGATCAGAGGTCTGATCCAAACACAACAGGACTTTTGATTTTATTGCATCCTCGTGTTCAAAGATTATTGTGACAATTTTGGCTCCATTTCCAATTTCTTCAGCTACTTTGTATTAATAGAAGAATCAGGGTTAAATCTGCCGTTCCATTTTGGATAGTTTAGCAGTTCCACTCCTAATCCCTTTTTATCTGTTTTGGTTTAGTTTGGTATTTGAACTACCCTTAAAATATAAGTCTATTTGTTAAACTGAATGTTTTTCAGTTAAGGAAAATTAAGTATTTCCAGGCTGTGGATTCCCAAGTTACCCTGCCTTTCACAGAAACTCTTCACTCTATGGGCTTCATAAAAGTCACAGTTTTTAAAGCAGAAAGCAGAAGTTATCTACCTGACCTTTGATTAGACTAAGATAAAAGGCACAGAATTTGTGGAGCCCGTACTGGTAAACAAGACATTATTAGAAGACTTTCTAATTTAGTATGAGCTAATTAATAATTGACTGAATACAAGAAATAAAATCTCAGTACCCAGGAGCTGAATATGATTTTTCATATTTCTAAATGAAATTAACCTTCCAATTCAATTTAATTTGGTGCAAACCATTCCATTTAATGCTAAAGATTCATTTTTAATGGAAGTGGTTTTCAAAACAATGACACATTGATGTGTAAATCCCACAGAGAAAGTAAGGATTGCATTAGTGCTCCTGAAGAAGTAAGTGCATGCCTCACAAAATCTAATTCCTACCTGTGTCTTAGAGGAATTCTTCTCTCCTCTGCAAATTCAGGTTTCTGCCTCACAGCAGTGACCTGACCATCAGCCCCTTTCACTGGAACAGTCCCACTTTGTAAAAAATACTTAAATATTCATGGAGCCAGATGGTGAGAGAAAAACAATGCTCTAGTCTGATGGTTCAGTAACCCTCCTGGGGAGGGTGGAGGTGTTAGTACCAGTCCCAGTGAATGTGTAATTATTTATACAAAGTAGAACAGTGTCAACAGGAGAAGTGACAAGTCCTGTCTCCCAAAAAGTTTCTTTGCAGGAATGGAGAAGTCTAAAGAAACAATAATGCATTTGCCAGAAATCTGCCAGGTATAGTTAACAATGGTTTAAACAAACTCTAAATATAATTTACAGATTATTCCTGAAATAGCTAAGCTTTTGGATGAATAGATGTTCTTCCACATCTCTGAGACAGACCTTGTTCCTCATATTAAGTGAACAGACCTTTCATCCTCCAAAGCAAAACAGCTCTTAAAAATAGAAATAATTCAGAACGTATTTTAAGAACTTAGCATCTCATAATATCGTACCTCCATCCTTGCTCCTATTGACATCAATGGAAGGAAAACCAGTATTTATATGTCCCACAGGCAGATCTGTCTCTTGGAGAATGCTGCTCTATAATAGTTTGTGTCTGACAGGAATAAAGAACTCTTGAGATCTGCCTGCCAGTTGAATAGCCAGGGCTGTATGGAGCTCCAGCAGTAATGTTTGTGCAGAGCCTTGCCCAAAGCATCAGGCAAGGCACTGTTCTTTGGCACAAATGAGTTTGCACTGCACCGGTTAAAAGACTGACAATGTTTCAGACAACAAATACTCATTCAGAGCTTAGACAGAAGGAGCAAGCTTGAAGCCATGTGCAGGCTGAGGAGAACTGCTCTCACTTTATCTCCATTTGTGAATTAGTGTGTCACAAGTTTATAACATCATCTTACAGTTTGTATGAGTTTCCATTAGAGAACTCAAAAAAGCATAGATAGTTCTAGTGCATATGCCTGACCTACAGACACCCAGCTTGACAAAAATGGCATAAAAAATCAAAAATTCACCACCTCTGGCTTTAAAAAATGAGTAGAAAAACCTGAAGAGTTGTAAGCTTTAGTCATCAAAACCAGAGCTGCCTGAAAATTGTTTTTAAAGCTCAGCTGTAAACAGTGTTGTAATAATTCATATTATGGTAAGCATAGAGTCATATTCCTTTTGTTAATCATATGTTTTGCCAATAAAATGACTTTCATAAAACAAAAAAAACCCATAGTGTTGAAGGCCTTTCAGAGGACTATGTAATTAAAGCACAGTAGTTTCTGACATGTGGAAAGAAATTATTGACTGCAGAGCAATAAATGACCTGTAAACCTTTAAAACATATCTTTTCAGATGAAAGATTTTAAGAGAAAATTTTGAACGAAAGCTGCTGCAAAAGCAGAGAAGATTGTCTTGATAGATGGGACACAGCAGATTTCTGCATCTATACATCTTAGATAAAAGCTGTAAAGAACAGGAAGCTGTCAGCAAGAGGTAAGAATCCACCAAGTGATATTGTGATGAATACTCAAAAGTTGAGTTAAATATTGCATAGGCTCTGGCAGATGAAAAGAGAATGACTAAGCAGTAAGTACTGCATTAAATCTAGTATATGTAGCTGATGCTTATAAAGTACAGCAATGTGTCCATCCAGATTTTGAGTTCAAGATGATTACAACAAATTAAAAAGTTTTAGTACTTCTAAAACCATAGCAAGGAAATGCGTATTCCTATTGAAATTCGGTGTGAAACTGGTATATATCTCTAACTGGTGTCTTTCAAATATGCTGCAATGCCTCTCCACCCAATTCCTTGAGGCAGGGACACACAGTTTATCCAGTGTTACAGGGAAGAAACGGAGGCACAAATGTGTACTCTGAATATAGTGCACATTTGGCATGTGGACAAAATTAAGTGCAGACATTACAATATGTACAGAAACACTGTGAGAAAGTGCCATGGATGTGTGTATTTTTGGAAGAAGCAGCATTTCTCTGTTCCACTCACTGCTCTGCTGTGTTCACCACATCACCATCTGGGATGGTGGCATTGGATGGGTGCACAGCAGGAAGCACGAGGCTGGGATCCCTAGGGAGCTGTGGGTATGCAGCTGCAGGATATGGGTTGATGAAGGTTTTGCACTGTAGCTCAAAGACCTGTGAAGCCTGGCACCTCTGCATCATTTTTGTCATCCCTGTTAAGTCTGTGGGTGTCAAATGAATTCTCTGTAGGCTTAAGATAACTCTTAACTGAGCACTGGTGAGAACACTGCACTGTAACACCAGCTGGACCAGAGAATTACTGCCCCCAGTAGTCAAAGCTGAGCAACAGCTTACAACTATGTTATTTTATATTGTTGGCAGCTAGTCCCAAAGCAACTGATACTTTTGCAATTTGATCTCTTCATGGAAGTAATTAAGGGAATGTGAGAATTTTCAGGAAAACTCTTTCAGTTAAGGGATAATGTGGAAAGTTTTATTTCCTCCATTTCATTCCTATTTCTTCTATTGTTCCCATCATAAAATAAGTACCTTAAGTACACAGTTATAAGTGAGGTCTGAAATTAAAGATTTAGCATCTGTATATCCTGGAGATGGTTGTCCTTCCTACCTGTAAAGAGCCATATGAAACCCCCAGAGTTCTGCTGTAATTTGTGCAAGAGGAACTGTAAACATATAACTGAAACCTGCCCTGCTAAAACCTTCTGGAGAGTGTTGTAGATGAGAAAGCTCCCTGTCATGTGAAGCCTTTATGTTTTTTACCACGTCACTAGGAAGGGTCATTGTTTACTGTATTAGCTATAACCTGATGAGATGTGTCCTGTGGCAAATCCAGGACTGGAGTTGTTGGACAGGTTGTGGTGTTTCTATTATTAAAAACCTGTTACATTTGACATTGAGCATAAAAGATGGGGCTCATACTGCAGAACATTTCTTATACCCCTGAGAGTAAATCCCAGCAGCTGTTACCAGGAAAGATGCTTCAGCCTCTGATTTCTCATTGACTGGACTTGCAAGTTGATCAGTCATGTTGAGATATTCAAAATCTGCTGACAAAGAAATGATGACTGATATCCTAAGAACAAAATCTAATGATGAAAACGGTAAATCTTGCTATTAACAAAGCAAATTCCTCAGAGACCAGAATTTCACTCTCAAAGGGTGTTTTGTATCCAGCCAGATTGTGTATTCACTTAGTTTATACAATGTGTCTGAAACATCCAGAAAAGCTTTATGTATGGCTGGGCTGTGTGAGGAAATAAATGCATTTGGTTTTCAATGGCATGTCAGGATAAAATATGTTATTACTGGATTTAACATGTACAAGCATGATTGCATGTTGCCACATTTTGACCATATTTCAAGTGCAAGAGTTATTTACTCTTTGGTGCTAATACAACCAACTGTGAAAGGCAGGAAGGGAAGACTACTGAAAGGCCACAGGCAGTAGGGAAGTCACTTGTACGTCCTGCCTGTGTGGCAGCTGCACATGGAGCTACACAAAGCTGCACGAGCCTCAGAGGGCACTGGTGTGGCACTGACACAATGAGAAGTGCCCTGTGTGCAGCATGGACAGCCTAACTGGCTGATCCATCTTGATTCCTCTCAGAGGAACACACTCACATTCAAGGCAGTTGTCAGTGCTCAGCTTGCACAAAAGGAGTCAGATCTGAAGAAACTGGGCTTTAGGCTTGAAATTTGTAAAGGGAAATGAATGAGATAGTGAAGTTGGGTGAGAAAGCGTGAAGAAATAAATGAAAGGAACAAAGAGGTAAAGAGAGTTGAAAACACATTGATGAGATGCTACATCTCCGTCCATACAATGAGGCTGCTGACTTTCACAGCTTGTGCCAACACAAGAGGTAGGGATCACTGGGCAGCTTGTAGAGGAAGTCATAATACTTCAATTTTTTTTTCTATACATTGATGTTAAATAAGAATGGAGTGGAGCAGGCTTGCTTATATCCCAACTTTGACAAGGACTGTGGAGATAATCTGACAGCCTCAGGGCAGCTCTGGATTGTGACCAGACTCAGAAGAGACTTATTTGAAAGATGCACAGTCAACAGGATAGCACAGCTGTCTCGAGGGTGCTGTATGATCTTTGGCAGTAGGTTGGGAGTGAAGTGTCACTGGCCAAAATGAATGGGAGCTCCCCAGGAGAGCTTGAAGGTCATGGCAAGCCAAGAGCTGGTGTTTGTGTCTGTCACTGAGAGGATGAGTGTCAACTCTGCCCTACAAACACCACAGCCAGTCCAACAGCTCCTGCAGTAAACTAGCACACAGGGATTGAGTCATAGCACTGTTACAATACTCCAGTTAACACTGCAATGTTAGAGCCAAGAAGGGGACTGTAGTATTTCAGAAAATACATTTTAATGCCTAAGGTGTTGAAAACCATAGTATGAAATATATGTGCATTGCTTGACATCAGCTGGGAATATGATAGGCAGGTTCTCTGAACACGGGTCAGTCTGAAACCTGAGTAGCAGAGTAAAAGAGTTGTTCCCATCCAGCAGGCAACATGCTGGCTGTGGAAGGGTGTCCATGGCATTGGGCCAGCCAGGTGTGTGCCTCATGGCTAGCTCGGCTTTATCAGGGTTCATCCATCTCACTTGTTCTGGGCCAGGAAGGAGCTCTGAACTGATGACTTTCAACTGTTCAGCTTTGAAAGGTGAAATCCTGAATAGGAAGATTACTTTCAGATTTATTTTTTCTTCTACTTTTTGCCTGTTTTGCTTCTTTGCTTGCTTGTCACACTGGTTTTAAACTAATATGTAAGGCTAATAGGTGTGTTAATCTGCATTTGCTGTTGTATCCATGTGATAAAGGAAACAGATCAAATGAACTTATTTTGGTCTATATGTTTAAATAAAAAGTCAACATGGCAAGACGCATACTCTCATTCTGACTTACGTTCAGTTTAAGTTCCAGGAATGTCTAAGAGGATGGCGTCATCCCCTTCAAAACAGTTTTGTTTTTTTTTCCCTATTGGATTATATCAGCAAGCAGCTGTCTCTAAGGCATTATTTTTACCAGTCGGCCAGGCTCTCTGTGCCAGCTTCTCCCTGAGAGTGTTCTTATGGATGGGGCATTCATCCCAAACCAGCTCAGGGGATAGGAGCGGTGCCCAGCCGTGGTGCCGCCAAGACCGGCACTTCCACCCGCTGCGCCAGGGCAAACGGCGCGCTGGGCGAAGGAGCCTGCCGGGGGCTCCTGTGCTCCCTGCCGTGCGCTGCAGACGAGAAACGCAGCGCCGGCTCCCGTGGAGAAAACGCGTCCGTGCAGGAGCCGTCCAGCCGCTCTCCGCCCTTGGCCCGGCCGTGCCCGCGCCGGCAGCGCTCAGGCGGCTCCTCCTGGCGGCCCGGCCCCGGCCGGCGGTTCCCAGAGCCCCTGTAGCCGCCCTCCCAGCAACTTCATCCCCGCACACACTGCTCTGCTCCTGTTCATCCGTGTGCATGTGCTGGGGCTGATTAAAACAATCTGAATTACCCGATATTTTTCAATATATGTGAATAATTTGTTTTGCCTTGTTCATTTCAAGCTGGTGAAATTGCGGATTTGACCCAGCTCAGACCTCAGAGTACTGAAGATACTGAAATAGAGCGGAATAAACTTTTTACCACATTTGAAGCATTAGAAAGCAGGCATTCTTAATCTGTGCAGGACACACAGAGGATACTTTTTTTATTCTGTGTGTGTTGTGAGGCTTTACAACAAGGTTTTTATTGTAATCATACATATTCATTAAATGTGGTTCTTATTTAATACATAAATATTACTTTCCTAGAACTAACTTGTATGTATCCACCTTGCACTGGAAGTCCTTTTTTGGTCCTGGAGAGTCATAAAAGCAGTCTCAGATAGTTGTATTCACTGAATGCTTTGATATTTAAGGCAATTTTCCCTTGAACTATTTTTTTTTGGCATGTCCTGTTACTTCTTTGTTACGACTTGCAAAAAACCACTGTAGTCCTTTTTATTTGTTTGTCCACTGGTTCCAGCCACGTTTATCCTCCTGTGGTCATATTTTTACATCTATTTATCTTTT
>VXBU01007484.1:414959-477008 GCA_013400315.1 Bombycilla garrulus | reverse complement strand
GAAACTGAAAATTTCTATTCTCTATATCATTTATCATTGATGGCTGAGTTAGAAAATGAAGGTTTGTTTTCTTAAAACTGAGCAAGACCAAATCTTGTCCAGGACACTCCTGCTGGTTGACCTTACTGTCCTCCACGGGTCTGCTGGGCACAGACTAATGTTGCAAAACTTTCTTCCGAACAGCAGGCCTGAATCTCTTTATTCTGAGGTTCAGTTGGCACAGCAGGCAGCAGGGCTGTCACTGCCTGGTTCTCAGGCTGCTTTGACTTGTGTGTGGGAGCTGCCCTGGTGGGATCATGTGGCTCTGTGTCACACATGAACCGGTGCAGCACAGAGATGTGCTGTGCCACACTGCATTCCTGCTGCATCCTAGGGCCAGTACAGCGCACAGGGATGTAATTAGGGAATAGGAGGGAAAAAGAGCTTTTCACAAGTCAGAATTATTCTCCAGCCTGTTTGAGCCTTCTGGGCAAAATGCCAAGGGAAGAGAATTGAGTCTGCTGTTTGTTTGTGAATTTAGCTCAGGAATCACTTGTGAAGGGAAGGGCTGACCTATTATAGTGCACATGGGAAGTTGTCACCTTCCAGACTTCATTTACCAGCCTGTTTGCTGCAGATTGTTTTGTTCATGAGCTAGTGGGGGACTGAAATGGCTTTTGAAACAAAGACTGTTGAGTAATAAATTGAAAGTCACTCATGTCTAGGGCATACCCTGGTAGTGTTGTCCTGACACTGAAACTAGAAATCATGATAATTCCAGAGCCTGAAAATCATAATTATTTGTTAGCTCTATGTGCATATTTGGCTAATGAATAACATTCCCTGGGGTTATTTGAAAGCAGCAATGAAGTGTGTTGGAAACTGCTAGGTGAACATCTAGTACTTTCCACAGAGGATTTGCACTCCAAGTCACAACTGCTGTAAAGGGGAGAGAGCCAGATTCACTGTGAGTCTTCAGTAACTCTGCTTGGAGCAAGTCACTGTGGCTTTCAGATGAGAAAGCAGTGATTACTTCACTTGGTAATATTTGTAAGTCCAGCAGTTCATTTGTTTTGTGCAAACCCATGTAAGAATCTGCCAGCAAAGTCAAAATCAATACATCTTTTAAACTGTGTGAGGTTAATTTTACCTTTTTTTTCCTTTTTTTTCCTTTTTTTTCCCCCTATAATAGGGAAGACTTCTAAAATGGAGACCTCAACCAAAGTATGTAGGGCACCACCAACTTTTCCATGTATGTAATTCAGCCTTATGTCTGAATACAAGAATATACTCATCACAGATGAACTGTAGTTGGAGGTATCTATGATTTGCCATTCATTATATCAATTCACTATATTCTCTGCAATAATGGTCATTCAGTACAAGCAGATCTGAAGACACACTGGCTGTATATTGCTTCTGAGGTGATAGGGCTGCCGAGAGCAAAGCTAGCTGGGACTTTAAATAATATTAATTTAACAACCTGAATATTGCATTTTGAGCAGGTTTCCCAATCTTGTATCATCTCAGTTCTCTGTTTTACTGAACACGATGAAGTCAAATTAATTTTTTATTGTCCTAAGAACATCTGAACTTTAGAATAAAAGAGATGGCATGCTTCTGTTGGGGCACAATGGTTATAGCTTGAAGGAATACACTCTATTGCTAGGCACAAAGGTGTTCTTCACAGAATATTTGGCTTCTCTGTTTAAGATTTGAGTCTATATTCTACAGAAATAAATATTATTTTTAACTATGTTGGCTAGAGAATATATATTTTTAGTGCTCAGTTATTCTGGTTACTTACTGTTCCAAAGTGTTTCTCTTCAAGGTGTGATTTTCTACTACGTTACAAGAAACAATGTTTCGATACTGTAATTGGTACAAATGGAAAATCTGCAGCTTTATTTAATGATCGAGTTGGTACATTTCTAGCTATATATATATATTTTGCTCTTTGTTTTCTATTAAAATTTTTCAGACAGTGCCCTGAGAGTGCTTTAAAGTGCTACAGCTGAGGAGGGAAAGTGAGTGTTGGGTGTTGGAGTGTAGGACACTGCCTTAGGGCTGCATGGTAGGCTCTGCTGTGCCAAACTCTTGCTGGCAGCATTTCCCTGGCACTGTCTGCTCATTAGGGCTCTGCTTCTATAGCACACTTAAATACAAGGAAAAGTTCACCCTGCCAATGAGCAAAGATAAACATAAAGTCCTACTAAAGTTAAGCATGGCTTAACTAAGTTTCACTAAATGAGTTTCACTAAATTTTGGGTAATGAGAGATGCTGCTTGTGCATACAAAGGTATCAGAGGGACCCAGGGACCTGTTAACCTTTTGCTCGTTATTTGTATTAGAAATTTCTGAGGGCTACAGATACTGCTGCTTGTTATCCATCCCACTGACATTTCCTAGTTGTCTTTCCAAGTGCTGCTAAAAAGAAAAGCTGAGATTTTGGAACACTAGTGAGTGCCAGTGATTGAATCCCATAGCCCCAGGACTGTGGATGTGGAGAGCCCAGCATATAAAGAAAGGGGGGGGGAAAGAAGATTTTTTTTCTTGTAGATGTGGCATTACCCAGTTTCTCAGGGCAGTAGAGGAGAGTGAGAGAGAATAGATGTTTTCTAACAGAGTATAATATTGAAAAGTATGCCTAACACCAAAAATGAAAGAAAACTATATTTTCATGTTTCATCAGTCAGGAGAGACAGGAAAGGATTAGACCTTGGAGGCAGGAGAGACTCAAATTAGAACACTCTATAAAATTGCTTACTCACCAAAAAGATTGTGTGACATGGTTGTTTCTCTTCGGTAAAGCATGCATCATGTACCCAAAGGCTGTGCTCCCTGGCAAGAGAAGTATTTCCAGCTCCCCACTAACAGAAGTGTACTGCCACTCCTGATAAGAAATCTGCCTTGTAGTAGAGGGTTTCTGATGCAGAAAGTGCATCTGTAGTGTCTGCCCCAAAGGCTCTCGTCACTGCAGCCAAGATTTAGCCTTAGCACTAATATTGATTTGCTCTACGTTTTTACCAGCTTTTAATGTGTTTCATCTCCACCTCGCAGATCCTGCTAACCCTACATGATCCTTTGATTAGGGAATAAAATCTGAAGGTAATTGTTGTGTGTCAGATGTTCCTTTGTTACTCCTCAAATACTTGGACTTTTAGGGTCGTTTGTCAGAGAAGTGATGTCATGATAACAGAATACAAATTGCCTTCAGATTTCCAGTAGATTATCAGAGTAACTATGGATCCATCACAGCTGAAGGCTGAGGTACTGGCCTCAATAAATTACCTGTCCTAGAAGCAGTGACTTTGGTTGCCTATTCTGCTCAGTGTTTTGCCATCTTCACTGGCTTCAACCAGTAAGGTTTTCCTCCAGCGTGTTCATGTCCTGCAGTCAGATCCAGAGTTTACTGATAACATTATGAAAACTCTTAAGTGTTAACAGGAGGATGCAGTCTTGTGAAGCATTTGTTTATTTGCAGGATGTAGTCTCTTGAAGCATCTGTTTCCAAGAGGGCAATGGATGTTTTTTGCTGGGAACATCAAATCCTCAGTCATTGCCACATTTCAAAGAGGCTGTACAAAGTCTGCAAATAAGAATCTCAAGAATTTTTAGAAATTTTGAAGGAATTTGCAGACCTCAACTGGAAGATCCTACAGTTTTCCACTGTGTTCAGTCTTTTCACAGTAGCAGGGGGAGCCTGCAGTTATGTTGGGATACATCCTGTCCTGCTGAATTTTGACAGAAAAGCCTTAAGGAAGATACTTTATGTAATTGCAGTTCACAGAGTGCTTTTTGGTGCCTGACTTGGACTGAAAACAGTATTTTGGCATCCTTCTCTGCCAAATGGGAAACCTGATGCCAAACAGACCTCCTCATTTTGCAGTCAATATTTTGCTGCAATTCTTGCCACTGTTATTGCTACCAATTTTATGATTTTTCAGTGAGCACTGAACATTAATTCTCTAATACATATTAATGATCTCAGTGGAACAGGGATGTCTATCATTAGTTAGTTAGCAGAGAACTACAATGGCAAAGAATGCTATTTTATTGCTTTAAAGTATAAAAGACAACAAAATTGCAATGATACTTTTGCTAGTATAGTTTTCAGAAATACCAACACCCTCATACAAGAACTGAACGTTCTTGTACTCATGCTAACATCACCTGTGTTTGAAGGTAACTACATTCAACACATTTCTGATCCTACTGGTGTCACAGCAAGTTATAGTAAGAAATGAGAAAAACTTTTAGAAATGCATTTCTGCAAAAATGAACTCAGAATCAACTTTATTTATAGATCACACCCTTTTTTTTTTTGCTAAAAATGCATAGTCATTACATATACAGTAGTCAGCATCCAAAAGTGTACAAAGAGTAAATTTTCAAACCCTCCCAACAGAACCACACAAAATTCACACTTTTTGTTCATTGCATGCACAGCCCCTTAAATGTGATACCTCCTACTAAAGCGTGCTCAAACCTCTAGCAGACAGAATTAACTTGCTATAAACTGTTTCTCTGTACTATTAACCCCCAGCTACAACCACAAATCCTAAGGCATTCCCATGAAATAGTGAAGCCCTGCTTCAGAATCCTCCATGTTCTGAGTATGGCCTAGGAAGCAATTGCCCCGATAGCAGAAGTCTGCTGGTGGTATTTCCTTCCAGGCAACTTTTAAGCAAAAGCCTGCTTCCTTTGTCTTGGTCAATAATTTATTACTGAATTCAGTGGAATGAAGCAGCATGTATTTAAGCAAGATGTGAAAATTATTTAGCTTTATTCCACACCCAGCTCCAAGACACTAAGTGTCTTGAATGGAGGCCTGTGTCTTTCAGTGTGTGTGACACTACCATCTTACATCTCATCTGAGGAGAAGAGTCTCAGCTGTAACTTCTGTGTTGGTTATACAGCCCTGACTCAGAGGTGTCTAACAGAAGCTAGGAATATACTTGGATAGTGAGAGAATTTCTAAAGGTACAGGCCTTGACTAACAAACCACTCAAACCCTTTGATTTCTTCTTTTTTTTTCCCCTCAGCTACTGCTCCCAAGTAGAAAAGCTCTTCAAAACATGGTCCTTTTCTCAGTGGTGCTTTTTGTATCAGTCCTACCAGTCGATGGGTAGAGTGGGTTAGTAGGATGATGATTCAGGGCTCCTTGACAGAGTACATATATGTGCTCAAAAGATCCAAGTTCAGATTTCACTCAACCATGGGATTAACTCCATGTTGTTGGTTTTGCAGAATAGGAGGGAAATAGAGAAAGTTGTTTGATCAATATAATTTTATACTCTCAAATGATTACATACTTTTTTTCTTAAAAGCTTCATTTTACTCTGGTGAGAAGCAGTTTGACGTAGCTCAAAATTCCCAATGGCAACTGAGACATAATCATAGTCTTACAGACACTGATGGGAAATCCTGCTCCATTGTTTCATAGTAACAGGAATACAATCCATGGCTAAATGAACAAGGAGGCCTTGTGGGTGTTACAGTGCTCCTCAGTACAAATTACCAGGGAGAATTTCTGAACAAAGTGTATGTAAGTCATGTATGTTTTCTTTTTACTCCTGACCCTTAAGCATTTAGTCAGCCTGTTTAATACTGCCTCGGTCTTGATTGCCCCCCACTTGAACACAGTAGAAATTTTGCCATCAGCTCCAGAAGACACAGGATGTGAACATCCTAGGAGTACGGCAATGACAAGGGTTTGTCCCAAGAGTTCACAATCAGGAAACGTTCCTGTTCCTCTCCCTGTGAGATGAGGAAAAATATAACATTCTCTCTGCTGGAGTTCAGTAATATTTCTTCTTAGCACCTGGGAGGGTCTTTGCATTTTCAAGTGCTTTACAAACATTTGCTAGTCGTCAGAGCAACCCTGCGAGGTAGGTAAGGTATATTCTCCCCATCTTACAGATGTGGAAACTGAGACACAAAGGGTCAAATTCAACCCTGGTATAATTCCAGTGTTTCACATGAATTAAAATTCATTCAAAATGAATACAGTTTAAACAACTTGCCCTAGATTACAGAACAGGTAGTGGCAAAGCAAGGATAAGAACCCAGGAGTGCCTGACTCCTCAGCTTGTTACTGGCCACTTGGTCATTTTTACTCTCAGGCAATGAAAAACAGTTTGATCTGGGCAATTACTACAGGTATGACTTGCTTCTGTAAGGCATGTGGATGGTAATCAACTGAGTTTAGTGCAATAATGCTCTATGAATGTGCTGCCTCAGAGAATTTACTTAAACATTAAGTAAAACTTTCATCCTGTCATTTTCTGCAGGTGCGCTGTTCACAAAAACCTGACAAAGTAGCTGGATTCAGCAAATAAATAATAAGCATAACACTTGGACAACTAAGTAGAACTATCATTTTAGCAAAAAAAAAAATAAAAGGAACATACTTCTACTTTTAACTGCTACATTTCTACAAGTGCAGCATGCAGACGAATCCTTTCCCTTTGTTTCCAGATTGTAGATTCCAGGCTTGCTAATGAAGCTGCTCAGAGCTTCACAGATATCCTGGATAGTGACATTCAAATGAATACACTGCAGAAGAAATACTGTATCACCACAGCAAACAGGGTAATGATTACAGATCAGGTTTATCGATCTTACATGAAGATGAGCTTGAAGCTCACAGGCTACTCAGAAGTGCCCAGAAGCCAGGCTTACTGAATATATGCCAGTGTAGACTGCAGTTCTAGGCACGTGCTGAATGCAAGGGGGGGTGTCTATGCCACCCATACTCTGGGAAGTTGCCCCAGCAACAGTCACTTCACATCAGCACGGGTGTGTCAGTCACCTGGTCAGTGCTGGCCAAACACAGAGAGACACCCAAGCATTTACAGGCCACCCCCTGTGCACCAGTCCCCACCTTGGCTCCCATCCCCGTACAGATTCTACTACAACAGGCCTGAAAAGCCTTTTGGTTTTAAACATGAGCTGTGGAATCCACAGTGTAGACCTTATGGCAGGTTATAAAAACACTACGACAGGTACTTCTGCAAGCAAGTTTTCTAGGATTTTCTTATGCATCTAGTCTGCAGGTTAGACCTCTTGTCTGAGCTCTGGACATGCTTACACATGTTCTTCAGTCATGTGCTTTCACACCAGAAAGTTATCCTGCACTCTTACAAGTCACACAAATGCTCACTCATTTCTATGTGAGCAAAGAAACACTATAATTATAAATATCTTGTTCCAATTTTAATCTTTTTATCTCAGATTTATTCTGTCTATCAGATGCAGCATATGGAACAATTATCTAAATATGTGTCCTTCATTGAATAGACACAGACACTCAAGTAACATTCCCCTAGATATTCTCCACACTTACTGTACCTTTCAAATTTGTAGTCACATTTTTTAAACAAAACACAGACAAACAAAAATCCATTAATTAGAACTCTTAAATTCTAATCACATCTCCCTGTAGCCGTTCGCTCTGGATTCAGCAGCCTGCTTACAGTGGCTCAGACAGCAGTGCTTGCTACCAGCTTTTACAAATAATTCCATGAGGTGCTCAGGCCCATACACATGCCTAAATAATTTGCCAACAGAAACTTCTGAATGAAGCAATACTCCTAATATCAGAGCCAGGTACCCAATCTTCAGTGTGACAGGGGCTCACAGGCAACTCTGTTGGGTTACAGAGTACAAAGGTAACAGCAGTAAGATTCCAGTAAAATTGCAGTTGGTTGCAATCCAAACTTATACTGTTATCTGTCGTTGAGATATATATAGATGACCCTGTGTGGCCTAACTCCAAATATCAAATGTATTTTTACAAGTTAGCAACAGCCATTTTTGACATTGCCTCTTGAAATGTCCTCTACATTGTGACTGACAAGCACAAATACAATTCATTATACAGTACGCTTTGAAAGCTTGGTCTTTTACATTTGGCTTTTACTGTTTGTTTCTGAGCTGCCTTCTAGTGCTGAGGTTTGCTGTCCCTGGCCTTTCTGATTTATTTCTTAGTTTTTAACTGCTGGTTGGATGTGCTAGTGGCATCTCCCAGGCAAACCCTTTCTACATAATTAGTTTGGATGAGTCACTGGGCTCTAACTACTATGCCTCTATTATTTTAACCTGAATACAGCCCACCTCAAATATTTTTGGCCTCTTTTTGCAGTTTTGGAAATTCATAGTATCACATCGTTGTAGGTCTTGATCCACTGCTTTTCTATTGTGAGTTTTCATGGTTTTCACAATATTAAAGCATGTTTCAAGGAAAAACAGTGTTGTGAACCAGCCTCCTCTCACAGTGGTGCAGATAATTTTCTGCTTTGTTGGCAGCTGAAGAAAGCAATGCTACATTAATGCTATTTATGACAAAAGTTACTCAAAATAGGTAAAATTTAAACTACTTCATGTAGTTTCCATTTTCTTTAAATGCAGGTTGGCAAAAGAAAACTGAACACAACTACTCACAGGGCAGGGCCATGCAGTTTTTTCATGACCCAACAGCGATAACTCAAGAGGCCACAGTTTGGGAACTGCTACTTTAGATAATTCTAGTCAATTTCCTTAAAAGTCCACAACTGACCCTTCCAGAAACTACATACCAGCAGAATTGTGGCTAGCAAAGACTGTATATTTTTGTTAGGCCATTTTCATAGTTCACTAAGAATCTAAAATATTCAAACCATTATACTTAAAATGTATTTAGATACAAGCTAATTTGAGTGAGTGTAATTTTCTTTTAGCTTATGCATTTCCATTGAAAAATTTTCATAGAGGTGTTGCATTGGTAGAGGACATACCAGTTATTTGGTCTGTAATGACTCCGACCCATGTTAAGGATTTCACTTCATAATCTCTGGCTACAGTCCTTCCTATTCCCATTTTAAACAAAGGGGACTTTGTCTTACAGAAGATTACAACTGGACTCAAAACATTGTGTTAGGATTCAGATGCCATGTCCATGAAAATGGGAAAAGACCTAAGCAGAAATACACTTCCACAATAGGAGCTGAGTAAAACAGCTACTACACTATTATGCAGTCTGACACAAGGGTTTCCTAAGGAAGTACCACCCTTCTTTTGACAATGGGTTGCACAAGTAGTTTCTCACCTGAACTTCGATTTGTAAGCCTCTTGTGTAATATTATTGCACTTGTTCTGTCTGACGAAAGCAAAATGCAACTGCTTAAAATCTGCACATGATTTATAAAAATGTATCTAGAGAGTAAATTCGATCTATACTTAGCTCTTTGTTGTGTGACAAGGATAATACCTGGGTTGCTCTGAAAAGATACTGCTTTGAAAAATAGCTCCTAATTCTTGTCTTTCAACTCCCCCAAAGCTTCTGAAAGAGGACTTCAACACATCCAGCTGCAGTCACAGTTAATCAGAATAGGAAAAAGCAGGGAATGACAAAAAAGTGCTAGTATCCAGTACTTGTAGAGCCAGATTTTAGGTGCTGAACTCAGAATCAGCAGTATCTTATTCTGCAATTAATTTCAAGATGGTAAATCTGACAGTGCTCTAATTAAAGAGCAGTAGAAACTAGTTCTGTGTATTTTTTCTTAAAGATCCAGAATGAGATCTCATACATCAGCTACTCTCTTTACACCCACAGAACTCCCACTGAGCTTGGCAGGGGTTTATAGAACGTCTGGCATCTGATTTTGACTCTAGAGGACCGATTTGGGGGTGATTTACCCAGGAAGATAAAGGGGCCCCTCAGCAACTCCCTTAGCACAACAGATGTCTTGTCATGCTGAGGGAAGAGCCATTCCATTATGCAGTGTCCTTCTTCTTCCTCTGCCCTCGTTCCAAACCAGTCTGAACCCTTTCTGGTTCAGTTATTTTACATATCTTTCTATTTTATTTTAGTATCTGAGTGGCTACAGCAACCACTCTGTCTGTCTAATTAAAGTCTCTCCATCAACTGGTAATTCTGTAATAATTCACAGCTCCTTTTCTTCTCTCTCTTAAATCTATTGTTCCCTGACTGAAAAGGATGAAAGACCTTAGAAACTATAGATAGCTATCGATCTGTTTGCATTTAAAACCCAGTATGTGGCTGCAAAGGCCTGTTACAATATCAGAGAGGAAGATAAATGTCAGTGCATCATCTGCTAGGAAATTTCACGTAGGAGTTGATTAAAAGTCTATGAGAAATCATTGCACAAATATCTTCAAGTGTATACATATATATACACATATATGTAGCTAATAAATATATATGTATATACAGAGCTAGTTTAGACCTAATTGTTATGAAATTAGTAATGCATTCACCATTCATGCGTTCTTCCTAGTAGCAGAGCTAAATTATTTCAGCTTATACTCTAAGCAGCAACATACCAGTGAGCGTTTGCTTGCTTCCCCTGGTAACCTAATAGTTTAAAGAGCACGAGCAGTTCTGCCATGATCATTTTCTCCAGCAAACCTCCATAAAAGGGACCTGGCTCTTCCACAGGTGTGCTTCCCCCAGGTTTCACAGCTTCTTCAGGGCATGGTGGGTCTGGTCCGAAGGTCATCGGCCCAAGAGTCTCCAGCCCAAGGGTCACTGGCATGGTGGTCGCCGTCTCAAGGGTCGCCGGCCTGGTCAGTCCTGCTTGCAGAGGTCCGCAACGTTGAGGAACCTCCTGACGACCACGGCAAGGCAGATGGCCAGGAGCAGCATATACCCCACGGTGCCCAGGTAGGTGGGGGCAGCCAGGGGTGCCTTGAGAAACTCGGCGAGCCCGTCCTCCACGTAGTGCACCTGGTCATAGATGCTGAGGAAGGTGAAGATGTGGAAAAGCTGATGGCTATGCCCCACGATGTCGAAGAGCCCCGGCTGGATCCGCTCGGGGATTTTGCTGACGTTGAAGAAGGCGGCCACCAGCAGCCAGAAGTAGCGGCGGTAGAAGTAGACGAAGAGCGTGGGGTTGCGTGCGCGGAGGTCGAAGAGGAGGCTCTCCAGCATGATGGGGCAGGCCATGCTGAGCGGCATGGCGAACACGAAGGTGCGCACGGCGAAGGGGTAGGCGCAGCACGCGGCGCGGCTGCGGCAGCAGGCGGCCGTGCAGCCCACGGCCAGCGCCAGCGCCACGGGCAGCACGAGCACGCGGTAGGCCGCGATGGGCAGGCTGCAGTCCAGCTGCCAGCCCAGCCGCTGCTGCACGTAGCGGCTCATGGCGCCGGCGTCCAGCAGGCTCAGCCCCGGCAGCAGGTAGTAGGAGTAGGCCACGGTGCTGGCGAAGCCGTAATAGCTGATGGAGGCGTAGTCCAGGTAGAAGAAGGTGGCGCGGAGGCGCGGGGAGAGGCAGCTGAAGAGGTGGGCCGTGCAACTCATGGCGAAGGTGAGCAGCACCCCCGAGGCGTAGCACCAGAGGGGCAGCAGGGCCGGGTGGTGGAAGGGCACGTCCCCGGCGCCCCGCAGCAGCAGCAGCCGCCCGAAGCGGCTGAGGAAGAGCAGCAGTGGGATGAAGTGGGTCCAGAAGTTGAGGGTCTCGTTGGTGGGCTGCAGCACCGAGGCCAGGCACTCCTGCGCCGAGCAGTGCAGCCGCCGGTAGCCCGAGAGGATGAAGCACTCCACGAAGTCCTCGGGCACCTCGTCCCACCGCAGCAGGGCGGCAGGGCGAGGCGGCGGCGCCGCCTCCTTCTTGTCCCCCTCGCCCGCCGGCATGCTGTCGCTGCCCCGGCCGGCCCTGGGCCCGCCGCCTCGCCGCCGACCGGGCGAGGCAAAGCCGCTGCGCCCGCAGCCGCCGGCGGAGGATCCGCGGTAGCTCTGCGCCTCTCCGCCCCCGCCGCCGCCCCCGGCAGCATCACTCATTGCAGCAGGGGCAGTGGCGGCACCGCCGCGGCTCCTCCCGCCCCGCCGCCCGGCATCGCGGTAACTGGAAACCGGCGGCGCATGCAGCGCTCCCGAGGAGCGGGAAGAGACGCCCCCGCCGCCCCGGGTAGGGTTTCCCGGCGTGGGAGGCGCTGGACACCCGAGCCGCCGTTAATGATTGATGCGGCCGCAGCGGGGGGGGCGGGTCCGTGAGAGCCCCCGCAGCGAGGCGTGCGGCCAGGCCGGACCCGCGGCACCCCTTCCCGGGCGGAGGGTCAGCTGGTGCGGGGCCCTGCCCGTGGGGCCGGTCTGGTGTAAAAAGCACAAAGGGGGCACCGGGGCGCCCGCCCATTACCGAGCGCGGCTGCGCCCGCGCGTGCGGCAGGAGCCGGGCGGGAGCCCCGGGGAAAGGAAGATGTTCCCGCGGGGCTGGGGGATCCCGGGTGGTGGGACAGACTGGGGAAGTACCCCCAGACAGGGACGGGTGGCAGCTGGGTGGCGGTCTGTCGTGTGTACTTGGGTAAGGCCGCCGAGACCTGATTTCTTTGGTGACATAATCTCATGCAGTAAATGCAAACGTTAGTTTAGGCTAAATGTTCCCGGCCGGGCTGCAGGGGGTGAGCGTCGCTGATAAACACGGCACCCACCTTATCGGCGCGCTCCGCGCGGGGCGGCTGGGAGGGACACTCGGGAACGGCTGGCAGGAGTTGCTCCGTGTTGATCCTTAGACAAATCCTACACTTATTGTCGTTGCGGTTATGCAAGCAGCACAGTTACATAATCAGAATATAAAAATACGGGGAAAAGCGCTGTACGGGTGTTGCTGTTCCCGAAGGCATCTGAAGGAAATAGACGGGAGTCACTAATGCAGGTGCAGATAGGAGCCAGACTAAGGAATTGCTCTCTGCTGCTTCAACGTGTTGACTTTTTGTTTCTTTACAGATGGTCTTAAACGTGAAATTGCTCTCGATTCCAAAAATACGTTTTACATGGTGATAGTCAGTTACATGCGTGGTCACATGGTATAAACTGAGGTCAAGTGTAATTAGGACATTCTGTCCGAAGAGTTTTATAAAAATCTTCTATTTGATAGTGAATAACGACAGTGTGAAAAATCGTCTGAACGAGGAGGCAGTCAGAAATGTTTTTTTAAAGTTACCAGAAAAAAAAGTCTTAAAAGTGATTTTCAATGCATTTTTTCATTCAAAATTAGGGCAGACGGGTGACGCTGCTTATAATCTTTAATAAAATGACACAGGAGACTGCTAAGAAAATAAACATAACTGGACAGTGCTGAAAAGTCAACACGAAGAGCAAAATATTAAACAAGACATTTTTCAATAGCAGGCCTAATATGCTCTGATATCCGTGTGGTTCAGAGGGGGTGCCTGCTGGAGTGCAGGGACACAGCAAGCGGACACTCCTCGGGACACTGACAGGGCTCTGCCTGCGGGGAGCCTCAGGAGTGAGCAGCTCCTCGTGGGCTGTGCAGCGTGGGATTTAGGAAAAGGAAAGTCTCTTGGGGATTACTGGGAACTGATCAGCCTCTGGTAGAGGTCAGGCTTCTCACGGTGCTGCTCTTCGCTTGAGAGGCCACAGTGCTGGAGTGGGTGCTGCATCCCTGCAGATGCAGGCAGTGCGGAGGTGGCTGTTCGCTAGGGCATACCTGCCCTGCCCTGCCCTGCTTCCGCCGCAGCACACACGCCGGCGCTCCCAGTAGGGCTCTGGTGATCCTGTCTCCCCGCCCCCTACGGCAGTGACGCTGCCATTCGTGGTGGTCATTCCCACTGCATGCCCCACGGTAGAGGGCCGAAGTGACCGTGATCTTCAGTGTCTCTCATAAAGGTTAGATAAGAAGGAGTTTTGACTGAGAGCAATCAGGTTTCAGACCTGCACTAAAGAGGCTGCTGGAAAGCCACCAGCAGCTGTTGCAACAGATGGTGTCTACAGAACGGCAGCATGCACTGCTGATTGGGAACTGCTGGCCTTGCAGGAGCAGCAGGGCTCGTTTGATGCATTCTGACTTTCCCGCAGCCTCCTGACGTTCAGGGATGTGGGAGGCCTTCAGTCCTCGTGCCTCAGGGAGTTCTGGGGTATGGCCTGGCTGCCTGGGAGAGACACCCACTGGGTTTGTGGCCCACTGGGGCAGCCCAGGTTGGGAGGAGCAGGTGGGGTTTGCTTGTGATTCAAGACTGAGTTCTGGTGGACACTGGACTGGCTTGGGTGTTGGTGGAGGTACACACTATGCTTCAGCAGCCACATTTATGGAAGTCTTTTGCATTTCCAAGGCAGACTCGTCACAGGGAGAATGATCTCTGAGGACAGCCTGGGCTTTCATAAGGACTACTGCATACATATGACATTGAGTTGAGTATTCTCCCAAGCCAGCTGTGGGATAGTGTGCAGGGAACCTTACAATTTGAAGCACTTAAAACCTCAAAATAGCCTCTTATTCATATGTAGTCCATCAAAGTTAGTATTATATGACTATTATGAGGTAAGCCAGGGAGAATCAGGACATCTGGAGGTCACAGAGAGGAGTCCATGTAATGTAGTGCATGAAGAGCCTCTGCATTTCTCTAACCAGAGTTTATATTTAGAAAGGCATGGTCAGCATATACCACAGTTTCTCCTAGCATGTGTAGAATTTTCTGCAGGCTTTCTCTCCAAATAACCTTTTAGAAGACTCTTAAAATACTGACGAAGGTACTGCCTAATGAGGTAAGTAATAGGAGCTAGTGTTAATCAGTGCTGGATGAAGACTCAAAGGAAAAGATGTGCTAAAATACAGAACGTGAGTTTGTTTCTACATCATACTTTTGTTTTATTCAGTGTTGAAGTAATTTCTGAAGTGTTATTTTGTCTGAAATATCAAAAGCCTTAAAAATATTCTAAATGACTTCAACCCTACCGAAATTATGCCTTTTGGTTAGGAAATGAAACAACAAAAAAAAGCTAAATGCATGTTTTGTACTCAAACATACTCAGCATGCTAGGGAAGAGGTTGTACTTAACCGTCCTATTATACATAGCTTTTTTTGAATAAATAAACTAATTTAAAAAAAAAACTTACAAATAGAGAAAGTCATAATGTGAATATGCAGTGATGGTGTTTGGAAGATTTAAGATTGTTTTGAAGATAAACCTGTAGCCTCACCCGATTCAACTCATGCTGGCAAATATCAGTCTTAGTACCACTTGATTGGCTTAATCAAGCCAATCATACATTTCCACCTGTGTATATTTTTTCTTTTTATATCTTCACTTCTAAGACATATTTTGATTATTTCTTCCTCAGTAAGAAGCTTAATCTGAGTAAAGATATTTAACCTCTTTGTTTCCTCTGGATTTTTCACCTGCACTGAAATCTTTTTAGTAACTGACTGTTGTGATGTCTTCCAAAGGACCCCACTGAACAATAGAGAGGGTAGAATTTGGCTTTATTAAAAAAATAGTAGCTATTAAAGAAAAGAAAGCTTTAGCCTCATATAACTTTGTTTGCTGTACCTCATGGTTGCAGTTTCTCTGGGAGAACATCTGAAGAGTTACATATACAAAAAGGGTCCTTTTGTTCTTTGTAGTTTTTCTTTATCCTTTCTTGAATGCATATCAATCTCTTGCAAATAATGGCTTGATGAGTAACTTTTTACTGCAGTGATTACAATACTTTTTAATAATTGAGTAGACACTGTGCTTTCATCTAATCCTGAAGTGATTAACTTGCCTTTGGAGATTCTACTCCACTGTCTTTTAAAGACTGGATAAACAGGAAACCTTGCATCACTTTCTCCTTCTTGAGTAACTAATTAGGGTCAATTATACTTTATAAAGCTAATACCTTGATAGATAAAGAAAAGTGGGAATGATACCTATATTTTAAAGCCTCACCTGGAGGAGAGAAAAGGTAGATGTTGTAAAAAAGGGAATAGCAGTAATCAACACTATCATGGTTGCACAGCAATGTTCATATTAATGTCTCAGTGATCAGGAGCTTCTCATTTTCTGCCCCCTTTACCTTGAAGTTGAATATCTTCAGGTTTGTATCCATTGTGCTTTAAAAACCAGCAGTGAAACCTGTTGTGACTGGTCTGGGGGTCTGTCTGACCCTCGACTGCCAAAAATCTTCCCGGAGAGAGAGGTCCCACCAGGGACAGCCTTCCAGGGGTCTCAGGGGTTCTCCAGCCGCTGGGTAACCTGAGCAAGAACAGCCTGTAGCTTCAGGTGGTCAGAGCTCTTTAGTAGTGATGTCAGCTCTTTAGGAGTGATTTCAGCTCTGCTTGCAGGTTACCCCGGCTGATGCAGAGACAGGAGCGCAGTGTGGCTGTTCCACAGAGGCAGCTGCCTGCTTTATTAGCTGCCTTCTGCAAAGGGGGCCAGGGACAGCCACACTGTGCTGAACTGGGCAGCAGCTGGGGTTTTTAGGGGGAAGATGAGGGTGGAAAAAGAACCGATGGGTTACAAAGAAACTACATGGGGGTACCAAATCGTGAGGGGATCACTGGCCTGGTCACCATTTATAAACAGTGTTGCTTTATCTTAAGGAACAGCCCTCCAGGGCCGAAGCTTTGCAGATTTATCTCCCTCCACAACTCCTCTTTCTGTATTTAGTAAAAAGACATCCCCAATAGCTCTTTTAAGCAATGTAAAAGGCATGAGAACGTAACTAATACAATAACAGTCACAATAAAAATCCATAAAATTCCTTAACCAAAGATGAAACCCATTCTGTTAGAAACCCATCTGAAAAAACACAGCAAACTGGGTAAAATACTTCACATTTTAAGAAAATATCTCTATAAGTTTGGTTGTTGTTTTTTTGGAGTTCCTGGTTTTGAAAGATTTGAGGTAAAACTTGACAGCAGCAAATCTGAACATAAGTATTGCTGTGAAATTAGTTTCACTGTGATGAAGAAAAACATATTGGGTGGGTGCATATTTCATATTTTCCATGGTGAAAATCCACCACTGTCCCAGGGGCTCATGGTAAGAGCAAAGTACAACTTGTCCTTTGCAAGGGTTGCAGGACTGAACCTTCGCAAAGTGCATAACTAAGAAATTGCTTTGTGTGTGCTGAGTGGGAGTGGTTTGCAGTGCAGAAATTGCTACTCTTAGTAACCTGACAGGAGGCACTCTCAGTATGACAAAGGAATGACTGCCATTGCACTCATCTTGAACTTCCATGCTTGATAGATGTGCACATCTGGATTCTAGCCATGTAGGCTAATTCTCTCTGATGAGAAGCTGCAGGAGAACTTTGGAAATTAAACCTTCATCCGATACTTGCACTAATGCCTGCAAACTACACTGCAAATGACTGACCCTTAGCCAGACAGCCAAAGTCAGATGTTGCCCCTGTGACTGGTTTGCGTAATTTGCCTCTCTGCTTGAGGAATCCCAGAGGGAGAAAGAACGCGGGTTCCCTGATAAGACGTGTCCCAGGAGAGAGCAGTGGGGTCCTGGAAGGGAAAGCAGCTGCTGAATGGCAGGAGTAGAGCAGGACTCAGCTGAGGGAAGGTAAAGCACCAGCACTGAGAGATGGAGTAACACGGAGATGGCTCCTGCTAGGGGACAGCGAGCAGACAGAGCAGTGGCAGCAAGTCCAGACGGCTGGGAACCTGAGAGGCAAATTGCCCTCTCCTAGACAGCCCCTCTGGCTCTTTTGTGTTATTCCGGCGGTCCCTGCTGAAGCATGTCAATGGAGCCCAGGCTCTCTGTGCTCCTGCTGTGAGTGCTGCCCGCCTCTCCTCTCGGCTCGGCTGCGCACCCAGCGTTCCCTGGCAACCGCGAGTGCTCGGGGGAGCTGCAGCTGCCTAATTTGAGAATCCTCGCTGGCGGTTTTCAGTCTCTGGGATGGGAGGAGGTGGAGGGAGGAATAAGAGAAGAAGCTGGAAGACTGTGCCTGAGCACTGGGGAACACATGAGCCACTCTGTGAAACTACACAGGAAAGTGTGAAACTACAGAGTAACAAACCTGTACACCCAGCAGATATACTTCTGTCCTACGCATAATCTGCCTGCCCCGTGTCCTTAAAAATGCTTCCTTTGCCGCAGGGTAGGGAACTTCCACAGCACCCTAAATCCTTCCTCTCCCATTCCCCCACCCCCATATTTGCTGAAGAATTGCAGCAGTTCTGTGCCCTGGCCTGGAGTGAGAGCAGTGGAGAGTTTTCGTCTGAAAGTTGGGAAAAACGCAGCCAGAAAGACAAATGTAACACACTGCAGCATGTGGCTTACTTAATGTAGCTTACTCTTAATTATTTATGATAATTAATGATTTTCCCAAGTATATTGCCTAATGATACTTGTCATTGTAACAACAGTTAATAAACAATTCCCAGGTCTGCAGACAACCAGACTTACTGCCTTATAATGAAAAATGCCTACAATTTACTTCTAAATATCGTTGTTATTATTATTAGCCCACCCTTTCCAGCATCAATTCTCCATAGATTTCTGCATCTCACTGCTTCCTTTCCTTCCCACTCTCTTTCCTGCCCTTGCTTTCCCATTAAGCCCAAAACAGTGACATGTGTTTTCATTCACTAACTGTACATGAGTGCTACTGTACTATTGCAATGTGTTATAAATAGCACAGATTGAGGAGTACAGTTCAGTCTGAAAAATTATCTTTAGAGATGACCTTTGAAACTCTAACTTTGTCTTTCCTGTTTTTTCACAGCGTGCTCTGGATTGTGATGCTCTTAATTTGGTGCAGTTTATTAATTAAAAAAGAGCGTAGAGGCTAAGCAGTAAGCAGAGGATTTGAACAATGAGGTGGATAATTAAAATGGATTAATGAAGTGGATAAAATAAAGGGATTGAGGCCAAATGGAGCACAAATTTTCTAAACATTATTGGCCCCAAAACTCTATCATCCAATGGCACATTCTTCTTTCCAGCTAGATGTCTGTTTTTTATCCAGAGCTGTCAGTCATCTTTCATGTCAGGTTTATTAATACGGCCTCAGAAGAGTGGAGTATCATCTGTCTTCTCCCGTGGCCCTAAATGCCCTTTCTAGCCAGTACAGGCTCCTCAGCTGGTTTGCTTTCGAGTCATTGCTGCACCTGTTTGCACTACTATGTTAAAAACCACCCCAAAAGCAGGTCACAGATGATACTAATCCTATGTCTCTTCAAGCCAGTAAAATGGTTCTCAAGTAAACAGGGAGAACGATGGGGGAAGAGAGGGGCTTGGCTTGGATTCTGAAACAGTAAATCCTGCCTAATCCATCTGTAATGCTCCTTGATCAACGCCATCCCTTCATGTGGAAGGACTCCTCTACGGGAAAGTTTGGGGCTCAAAATATCCTAAAAAGACGGGTAGAATTGTGCCTGTCAATGCCTGTGTGTTATTTCCCCTTCCTTCCTTCCAAGCCTCAGTGATTCCACCTCAAATTTATCCAAGAGAGCCGTGCAGGCTCCTCCAGAGTGGAGGTGCGACCCAGCACCGTGTCAGCCGTGGGAACAGCACGCGCTTATCGCTGGAACGGTTTAGGTGTGTTCGATACACACGGCTGGAATTGCTTCGGTGTATGAGATACACATCGTCTCTCTCCGGAGCCTCGGCTCTCACGCCGTTACCGGAGTACTCCGCATTGTGTTGCGGAGGGCGGCAGGAGGCTCCAGCAGCCGGAGAAACGCGTGGTACCGCGCGGCTTTCTCCCTGCCTCGCCTTTGCCGCAGCAGCACCGCCTGGCTCGCTGCGGACTGAACTGCGGCGTACAGCGGCTCGTACCCAAAGAAGGATGGGGATCGTTATTTTTTGTTTAGCCATTTTTTTGTGTAAATTTGGGTGGAGTCACGTTACGTGGCACGGGCCGCCTCAGGCGGGCGCGCGGCGCGGGCCGTGGTTGCCCCCTGGCGGCCCCTGCGCGTCCCGCCGGGCCCGCACCCGCCGTGCCCTGCATAGCGGCCGGGACAGGAAATCCTGGCGGCTCTTCCTTCTGCCCGCCCTGCTCTCCTTGCACATTGACCCGCGTCCGCCGCCTCTGAGGGAGCTTTTCCTGCCTTTCTCCAGCCCGCTGTGAGCGCTCGGTGCCGCGCCGCTGTGCCGTCCGCGCCCCGATCGGCCTGCTCAGTGCTGGTGACGCGCGGTGACAGCTGCCATGGAAGCGCTCACAGCTGAGCCCTCACCCTGACACAGCTGCTGCGATAGCAGCAGCTCTCACCAGACCATGTCCCTGCACAGCTGGACGCACATCTACAGCCGGTGAGGTTTCCTGAGAGGTTTGCCCTCCTCTATAGGCTGCAGCTCTCTGCAGTTGCCTCTGCCCTCTTCAACCTCTCCTTTTACTTTTTTTTCCTCCCTTCTGGAACGTTCATTCTCTGCTGCCCCAGGTGATTGTTAGCACAGGCCCTGCTCCCTCCTGCTGCTCACAGGGCCGTGGGTGTCGGCAGGTAGCGAATTAAAGCTTTCATTAATTTATCTGTATCTTCTTGCCTTTTCTTTAAGTACTATCTCAGCCCCTGCATATTCCACTCTGAAAATCCATGAAAGTACGGGGATTCAAAACTCATGATAAATGTGATTGCTGGTTCTCATCCCCAGTCAAACAGTTAAATAAAGTTGCAGCTGTAGTGTGATATCAAACCCAGTAACGAAGGATTGGCTTTGTTAGCCTTTTCAGTATTCAAGGGAATACTCAGGGAATTCTCAGGGAGATGTAACATTTCAGGTTATTCCCAGGTATCCGTTGCCTTTCCCGTCGTTCCGGGTTCAGGGCAGGCGCTGCCTGCGGTCGGTGCGGCCCCGCCGCGCCGGGGGAGAGCCATCGGCGGCTCGGCCATCGGCTGCGCGCCCTCCGCTCGCGGGCTCGGTGGGATCGGCGCTCGCCTGGCCGCCGCCAGGGCTGGGCGAGGGGAGAGGCAAGATGGCGGACAAGGCGCCCGGCGGCTCGCAGAAACCCGCTGGGAAGGTGAGGCCGCTCCGCACCGGGACACGGCCCGCGCCCGCTCCGTTCGCCTCGGGCGGCGCGGCCCGCGGCCCGCTCCGTTGCGCTCGGGGAATAGGGTCTGCGGCCCGCTGCCGCGGCTGCGGGGCCCGGTAGCGGCAGGGCGGCGAGGCGCGGGCGGCGGGGCCTGCTCTGCTCTGAGCCCGGGGTGACCGCGGGCCCGGGACAGGGTGGGAAGAGGGAAGGGGGCTCGGGCTCCCGGGCCTCTTGCGGGGCACCCCCGCTCGCCGAGACCGCCCCGGGCACGTGTCTGCCCCCGGGGTCCGGCGGAGAAAGGCGCGAGCCCGGCGGAGGCGCTGTGCCGGCCCGCGCGTCCCCGNGAGCCCCGGCCCTGACCACCGACGGGTTTCATTTCATTGCCCTCCCCCTGCGGCTGGAGCCCTCTCAGGGTTAGTTTCCGGCTCGCTGGTGTGAAGGAAAACGACGATTTGAGATGGAGTGCGGTGAAATTACAACTTTCGTAGAATTGCCCTAGCGTTCCCCGCGCTTTTCGCTGTACGCGCTCTACTTCCTGTGGTTCCCGCTGGGTGGATTCCCAGCCCCGGAGCACAGGTATAGCCGCAGTTCGGGAAAACTTGGCCCAGAGCTGTGCTCTGAAACCAGCGGTGGTCACAGCCCAGAGCTGCCTGCGCTCGCAGCTTCGCTCC
Source organism: Bombycilla garrulus (assembly GCA_013400315.1). Taxonomy (NCBI): domain Eukaryota; kingdom Metazoa; phylum Chordata; class Aves; order Passeriformes; family Bombycillidae; genus Bombycilla; species Bombycilla garrulus. Next base: position 455,650 of record VXBU01007484.1, on the reverse strand, counting down.
TGCTGGGAGGGGAAGAGGGCAAGATATTTTGGGGTATGCACTGCCGGCTGAGGGTTTGAGGATTACTTCCTTTCATTCACTTCAGTTTCAGGTTTTAAGTCAGAACTGTATAAATCCTCTAGAGGAAGCCGTGTTATGGGTCAGTAATTTTTAGAGCTATAAGTGAATAATTTTTGCCCATCTTTTTATTAAGCAACACTAAGATTAATTTATTTCTTTTATTTTGCTGTTAGGAAACTGTAGTAATTAATGCAGTTGGTAATAAAATGTATTTACTTAAAGTCTTTGCATGTTTACTTAGTTGTTATTAGAGTGGGAGAGTTTTATTTTTGTTTTTGTTTTATGATCTATTCCAAATATTGCCAGTAAACCTTTTTTATCTTGCTTTTGGCTTGGAATGGCAAATAAGAGCTGGACAGAAAACTTGAGTAGTAAAATAGGTCTTAATTCGTGGGTAGTGGCTTTCAGGGAATAGGACATTTTGGGATCTCAAGTATAATTAGAAATAGAATACTTAATTATTGATTAATGCAGCTGACAGCATGGTACAGAAAACCAACCCAGATGCAATTCCTTTCTTTTCACAGTTACATTATAGAGTATTTTTGTTTTGTCATTTACTATTTCTGTACTGATGATACTCTTTTTTCAGTATACAGTAATGATTAATTTATAGGAATTGTTTTCTGTCCTAGATGTCAGTTCTGCAGAGGTATGTTCAGGCAGTTAACTCTTCCATCTCATGGAAGTCAGCAGGACCTAGGAAATGGAAGGTCACAGTGTGTTTATCTGCCAGGGATTGCTGAGGAGGTCCTGCAGCTGCCTTGCCCCCTTTGTGCACTTCCCCCTCACCCCCCAGTTCCCCATTCCTCCAGATTTCCATTCTCTGTTCCACTAGTATTGCTCCTGTGCTTTACATCCTAGATCTTGCTGGTTTCTTTTTGTCAGTATTATTTCATGTGCCAGAGGAAGTAGGGATAGTACATACTTGGATCCATGAGAATATTTCTGTTGAAATAAAATAAGACATTTACTTCTTATTTCCCAAGAAGTAAATCTTGGGAAATCTTGAGGGGGCTGAACAGTGTGTGTTCCCTTCGGAGCCTTTGTTTTTTTATTGCAGAAATGCTTGTGGTGAAAGAAATACAGTGAGATACTTTTCAGATGTCTGCAAAAAGATATGGTATTGAAAATAGTAATAATATTTTTGTTTCAATTAGTTTATTCACACAGAAATTAAAATGCATGGTTTTAGTTGAGCTTATGTGAAAATGTTTATGATTTAACAATTGAGCAAATAAGCATTTTGCTAAATTTTGTGAAATAATTATTTATCAGACGTTTTGGTTATTTTTAATCATTTTAGGATTAATTTACTTACATAATTAAAACTGAAGCTGTAGGCTTCTTTTGCAAGGTAAATTTGTTTTGCAGATACAATTTTTTATGTACCTCATAGACTGCATAGGATATGTTTCAGGGGCAGTTCCAAGGTGTGCCTTTGCTGGCTTCTAGATTTGTGCTGGAAAGACACAGTGACCTTTTGTTTTCTGCGCTCTGTGAGGAACTGTGACATAGTGCCTGAAATAAAATAATTTCTCCCCTTCAGAATGGTTGGTGTTTGTTCTTCAGTCTTAGTGTTCAAGTACTGAATTTGACCCAGTTATTTTGATGATATGTATTTATTTGATTTGTTTGATTTTTTGTTTGATTCCCCATTTGAGAAGTGTTGCTGGAGGTGGTACAGGTTCAGGGAGCCCCCAGTGCCTGCAGCTGCCCTGAGTGATATTGGCATCTGCTAAAGAACTTTGAGAGTCTCCCTTGTGAAATGTGTTGCAAAAGCATTAACTATTCCTTTGGTACTTTCAGATTAGAATGGCAAGATTCATGCTTGAGATTTGGAGAAATACAAGTAGGAAAGAAGGATAATTAAAGAATAGAAAATAGAGATTGCTGAAGCCTGCACAGGACATGATTCTGAAGTGACAGATGTTCAGTTGTTATCTTTATGTAATGAAATTTTAGCTGCTCAATGACTCTCCCATTTTGTTATTGTATCTTCTGAGAGTAGTGCCTGTGTGGCATGGCCACTGCTCTTACACAGACTGCTGTTCAAATTGGGTACTGTATGCAGAATAAATACTTCACTTGGACCAAGCTCTGCTTTTCCCTTTTTCATTCCAAAAGGTGCACCTATTACCCAAGTTAAAGGTTCTAGAAGAATACCATTCTTTACAAACACTTCTGGAGAAAGCCACTGGCCATTTCTTTTGTGTCTGCAAGTTATGGTTACTCAGATGGGGGCTAATACTAATCTGCATTATTCTAGTAACTGTAGAGACTGAATGCATTAGCCATAACATAATTTGCAGGTGTTTTCAAGCACTTACTTTCTAGAGAGAAAGGAAGAACAAAAAGGATAAGGCAAGCTGGGAACCTTCTTTTGCTGAATTTTGACATCTTAATTTATGATGTGTTCCTGTTTGTTTTTCCTTGCTGCCATTGCTGACACAAAGAGTCCCAGCCTTAGCTACTTCTTCCCTACCAAGCATTGTCTCTTTGGTTGATTTGGCATGATTTGGGCAGCAGGGTGCTGCTGTGAATTGGGAAATGGTTTGGCTGAACCATCTCTCCCTTTCATGAGTGATCAGCTAGACCAGGAACAGTGCTGTAGTGCTGACCAGTATCGGGGCAGGATCAGTGGAAGATGTTGAAACAGGACAGGAGTGGCTTTCATCAGTTTGTCTTAAACATTCACCCTGAAGCTATTGGTTATTTCAAGGGCAGGACTTTCATTTATGTTTTAAGTTGTAGTCATTACAGTTGTAAAAATACCATTCAGCATTCAGAAGAACACAGATTTTCTCCTGAGTTCTGTTGGCAGCTTTTGTTGCTCTTTGTTGTTTTGCTAAATGACATCAGTATTAATTAAAAAATATATATTTTATGCAGCATATTTTAAATATTTGTGAAAAAATGCAATCACGCCAGTTTTACCAAGAGATCTTTAAGTCTGGAGAAACCATGAAGAGCTGGATTTGTGGCTATGGGAACTGTGGGCATGAAGAAGGATTTTGAAGAGCTCTCTTCTCAGAGAAGAGTTTTCTTCTCTGTTGTCCTTGGAAGCTTCCATGAAGCTGGAAGAAAATGTTAAGATCAGAATCTCAGAGATGACTCTGCTTTGTAATTTTCATGGAAATTTGTCATAACTCTCATTTGTATGATCCTTTGAAGATTTTGGTTTTCTCTTGGAGTTGAGTGAAGTTGGCTGGACTCAGTAGTGAAGCTTTGGGTGACCTGACTTACAGGGCTGGGGTTATGCAGGGGAGATTTTACTGCAGGAGCAATGCAGGCTGCTGAAATGGCACTTTCAGGTGTGCTGGCACATGCTTTGAGAAATGTACAGAGTGAAAGTGATGGAAAAAGTGATCCAGCTGTAAAATAGTCTGGTTGAGGAAAAAAAAAAATAAAGGTAGTTTTCATGCACAGATGCAATGAATTGGGGGTAAGAAGGCATTTGTTAGTTGTTTATGCTGGCAGTGAGTGACTGAAAGTTGGATTCACTGCATTTTTCTGTCGGCATTTTGAACACGAGGGAGCTGTCCTCACATCTCATCACGTGTAGGGCACAGCTTTGTGTGTCTGTCTTTCAGCAGTTCAGTTGAGCTGCTTGACATGATGAGAACAGAAAAAAATAACCCTGCTCCAGATTTCAACACAGGTGGGCAACATCTTCTGAAATGTTTCCCCGCTGCTAAAGACACGGATTCCGCTGAGTCAGTGCAGCTGGTCTGACTCTTAAAGAAAACAAAATGGCCCCTTTTGTCAAGGCAGCACAGATGGATGCAAAGTGCAGTGTTGTGGAAATCTGTGATTTTTTTTTAATAACTGCTGTTTAGAAACTGGCAGATAGCAATGTGTAATTTTGTCAAGAACCTTTTCATCTTGTGCTTTGTCAAGACAGTTGATTGGTTGGTCAGGAGCGGCGTCAAAGGTAGAAATAAATTTATACATAGGAGAGTGAAGACCTTAAAAATAAGAGTTACTGGAGGAAGATAGCGTGTCTCTTCAAAGTTGCTAGTTGTTGTGGGGTACAGTTGGTCAGAAAACTGGAACTGCTTTTAGAAGTTTTCTGAGTGCACCTTAATAGAAATTCTGCTGCTTAGCTTATGTTTGGAGTTGCTCCACAGTGCCGTGGTCCGGGTTGGTGGGCTGGGGAGTGCCACTGTAGTCCCATAGAATCTCTGTGCTGCCACACACTGCAGCCTTTCTGAGCACTATCATCTGCTTGCTGCTGGAGAAGAAGATTTAGTGTCTTCCTTTTTTTTTAATGTTTTTCCTCAGGATAATCTGTCATTGTACTGAGCATTCCCACTGTTTGTTACTCTGTGTAATGCCTTGTTTCCGTCTTCCTTGTAAGCAGCTTCAGCACCACTCCTGTTGGGAGGTGTTGCTGTCTAAAAGCTCCATAAATTAAACACGTGGAGAATCAGGAAGCAGACGTTCCCTTCTGCTGCCGCCAGACAAGCTTCTGTCCTGGAGCAGTGCTCCATCTGTGTCAGTGCACTAAGGCAGGCAGCACTGTATCACCACCTTTGAGACTGATCTTTTTAAGTGCAGGTCACAAATTCTTTTTTGGAAGGCTGGAATTGCAGCTGCTGTGTTGGTTGCCGCAGGGTGGCAGCTGGCAGCAGGAAGAATGCTGTTTCCATGCTCTGGAATTCTTTTGCACAGTGGATGTCTTTTATCTGTGTGATGTTGGGCTACTCATTCATAAACTCTTGTGGGGAGGACAGCTTTCCTTAGGCTACATTTGTGCAGAATGTAGACCTGTGCATAACAGATTACTGATCTGAGTGCCACAGGCACTTGTGGATCACAAAAAAATCCAGCACCAAGCACACAGGAGGAGAGATTTGCAGGATGTGGCATTAGTAAAAGATGCTTGAGATATTTATTTCCATGTGTACTCTAAGGAACTGCTACTGCTGCATGTGAACTCAACTTGTTATTAGCTTCTGTGCAAAGGTGTGCTCGTGAGTCATGCACAGTGCTGCGAGGAAGGGGATTTGGGAGGTCTTTGAGAGTAAGAGATGATTTTTTTTCCTGTTTTTTTCCCTGCCTCATTTTTCTTTCTTAAAACAACCTCCAAACATATTCCCAGAAGCCTTTTACTTCTCCCTTGGAAAGGCTGTATCTTTGTGTTGCTCTTTACCTTTGTGCGCTTTAGAAGCTTCTGGTTGCTGAAGTGCTTTCTGTTGAAGACCATTTTTATTTAAATTGATTTTACTGTATAACATAGGAATATACTTGTTGAAAGAGAAATGTCTCTGTCTTAGCTGATGAAAAAGCAGGATGCACAATAAAAACAAGGCCTAGTAAATTATATTCTAGGGTACCATTTGGTGCTTGTTGGTTTTGAAAAACTGGAAATGAGCATCATATATTACTATTCCTGATATAAACTATAAACTCCTGGTAATAAAGAGGAATGCTAATGTTCTGTAACTAATGAACAGATTTCAGCTAATGGAAATGTGTTATTTTGACTTAAATATCAATTAAGTTACGAATTGCGCATCAGGCAATAATATCTTAATAGCAGATATTATGTTAGGTTTTCTGGAATTCAAACATTATGTAATTTAAAAGCATTCTACATGACTTAAGCTAATTTAAACCTGATTTTGTATATATGCTGGTTTAGGTATTAAAGTTCAGTTAGGGTTTAAAGTAATAATGTCAATTAGTATCTAGTCAGAAATTGAGGCTTTTGAGATGGCTGGGTTCCATTTATGCACAATATAGCAAAAGCAGTTTTGGAAATTATTTTATAGGAAGCCAAATGTAATCAAGCACTTGATGTAATCTTTAACAGCCTTTAATGACAACTACTGAAGATGCAATGTAACTAACTTACATTTTTTCCCAGTGGTGCCATTAGTGATGTATTTATAAAATCCAGCTCTGAAAATTCAGATTTTTTGATGGTCTGTTTTAGGTGTATCCCTTATTTGCCTTATATTGACATTGTTCCTGAGGCGACCTAGGTCAGATATATCTTTAAAATACGTTATATGTATCTTTGTTCTTTGTGTATTTGGATGTGGAAATTGAAATGAAAATCACATTCCAAGAACTGGGAAAAACCCCCAGAAGTTGTTTCTGTTTCTTGTTGTGTGCCTCACCTTCTCTTCTTTCTCTCCTCAGGTCAGAGGGCCAGATGCAGTACATACCACTGGATCTGCTGATTCACATGTAAGTCCAAAACACTTTAACAGAAAAACAGGAAAATTCCAGCCAAAGCCACAAACTCAAAATAGGCCTGTTTTTAAAGAAAACTACTTGCTACAGGCAGAGTCTTGTGCATTGGGATGTAACCTGTAGGTGTCTGCAAATGAACCATTGATTTCATGTTTAAAAATACTCCTTGAAACTTTCAAAACAAGCAGCAGTGTAGGAAGGTGTGCTGCATGGTACTGCATCCATAATAGGTACTGGAACAGAAGGAAGCTGCAGGGACTCTGTGGGTTTGTCTCTTTTTTGCTTGGGAGTACAGGGTGATCAATCCTAGGAGCCATGGGATATTGAAATGCCTTTTCACATACAGTTGGCTTCTCAAAGCTGAGGCAGTTATTTTTCCTTTGTTTTTCTTTCTAGTAGAATGTGGTAAAGGAAAAGGTAATACCCTAGTCCTGCTGGCCACCGCACCCCTTATCCCCTCAGTGAGGAGACCTTTGCCTTTTGTGTGGTTGGTATGTTGCATGAAGACCTACCTGTTTCTGAGCTAAAATGAGAACAGGCAGCAAGAGCCAAACTGGGAGTTAATACCAGACAATTCATTCTGTGGTTTGGATTTTCTTCAAGATTTCAATTTGATTTTGTACATGGAAAAGTCAGTTAGCAGCTGTTAAATTGCTTGTAAGAGCATTATTTGAGTTGTGATAGCAGAAACTTTTCATAAAGAAGTAGCTTGTTTTATTGATTTCTTTTACTTGCTGCAATTTAGACAATTACTCTTAAATCTCTTCTGAGTATTTTGTACTGATGGAACTGGAACTTGAATGCTTTGTGCCACCTTACAGTCAATGCAGCGTTCTGTTTAAACAGAAGTTTTCTTTCATACAGAGTTTTGATTACTCAGCTCCAAGTTTCTCTTTGCTTCTGTCAATTGCTTTACCCTTTTCATAGTATTGTGCATTTTTTGGAGGAGGAAGACCTTCAAGTTTTGTATAGTTCTATTGTTAGGAATTCTGTGAGGCTGCATATGGTTAATGATAATAATTGCCCACTGGAATCTAACTATCAGGCATAAATTAGTTCAATCTTCTTAACTTTTTATTGTTCCTGCCACTTGGAAGGTAATTTTTTTTCCCTGAGACCCTTTTTAAACTGAGCAGATCTTAGTGCCAGAACTTTTTATCTTGCAGCTGCTTCCTTTATGTCACTAGAACAAATATTCATGTCGCTGATCTGCAGGTATCCTGTGACATTACTGTGAGAGATTATTTTCTGATGACAGGGTAAGCCTTGGGTAGGAATATGGCATTTGTCTGCCTGCACTGCTGCGCTGTAGCTGTGTGCTCATGTTTTGCCAAGTTTTGTATATTGTTTGTCATGCTGAAATAGAAGCAGTTTTTCAGCCAACTGGAGGACGGGATTTTGTGCAATTTAAAAACACAGATGAATTAAAAGCTCCTGATAAGCCTGTCACAGCAGCTCACGTTGACAAACACAGTGTCATAAACCAGGTAACTTCACAGACAACACTGCATAAATTTATCACTGATAGCTTTATTTTCAGTGATGAAGAGGGAACACTTTCAAAGAGGTATGAACTGCTTGGTCCTGTGCTTAGCACAGATTTAAGAGGTGTTTGTGATGCTAAGCAAGGATTATAAATTGAAGATATTTCAAACAGTTTGTTTTTCATTGTGCTTTTTTAATGAATTTTTTTTTAATAGGAAGCTGATACTAGAAATAAAACTCTTTACAAAGAGAATTATTCCTAGAGGAAACCCTTTCCAATTGGTATCAGAATATTTTTCATAATATGACATTTAAATTGATCACCTTATTTGTCTTGATGTTTTATTGAGCTGATTTTTTTTAAAGAACTGTCATTGCAAAAATCACAGTTTTAAGCATTGCTGTGTGCTCTGTGTAAGACCATCACAAATATTTAGGAAACAAGACTCTTAGCTTCTGGGGCTTTGTTGTTGTCCTGATTCTTCATGAATTACTGTGTTAAGGTAAGCTTGTCCAGAGAAGTATCTTTTCTCTCATTTAACTTTCCACTGCAGTGTCTTTGGAACATGCTGTCCATCCTGTTGTCTTTCTTCTCTTGATGCTTTACTGCCATTAACTACCAGAACAGAGCCTTAAGAATTCAATTTCTATACTCCAGAAATTACTGCTATGTGGAGTGCTTCCTTCATCAGGGTTTTGGAAAGAAATTAGAAACAATCTATGAGCTGAATATGAGTTTGTTGTTTTGGGTTTTTTTTTGTTTAACTGAAAACCTCTAGATAGCTTTTGATAGCTGAAAATCTCTAGAATGCATTTTGTTGTTCCAGCAAAGCTATTAATTTTTACCTTGAAGTATGACTGAAATTTAGTATCCATATGGTTGTTCCATTAGCTATCTAACCTTGCACAAACATTATTGTGACCAAAATAATGAGAAAAGTTTTTTCAGGGGGTGGGGAAGAATTGTATTGCAAAGCATGCATTTCTGAAGGTTTAGAAACTGCAGCACTGCACAGTGATAAATGTCCAGGCTCTTACGGCAAGTGTCCTTCAGATTTCATCTGTGTTGGAACTGTGTATTAAAAGCTTTCTCATTAAACCAAAGATGATTTGTTTAAAAAAACCCACATAGATTAATTTTTTTTTAAAGTTGTATTAGATAATGAGAACTTTAGAGATAAGTACAGGAAGGCTTTTCTTTGTTTTGAGTTACTGGTCTAGATCAAGGTCAAAAGTAACATTATTTTAATTGTTCTGTAAACAGTTTGATGTCTATTTCCTTACTTCCTTTGCAGCCTCTAATGGAAAGTAAGCTTAAAGCATTCAGTATTGGCAAAATGAGTGCTGCCAAACGGACTCTTAGCAAGAAGGAGCAAGAAGAATTAAAAAAGAAGGTAATGGTATACCATCAAAATTATGCTTTATATGCAGAGCTCAAATAAGTTTGCAACCAGCTTTTACACCAAATATCTTAATTTTGATAATTGTAGCTAAGAGTGGAAGTGAATTGTATTTTACATATATAATGTATTTTTTGTATCCATGGCATTAATGACACAGAGAGGCTTACTGTTTCCTTCTCTGTGAGAAATCAAGTTCTCTGGCTTCCTGAAATAGGGAATTACAGTAATCCATTGATGTATTGCTCAGGATGGAGACAGCCATCACCTTAGGTAATTTTCTGTTCTTCCTTTGCTCTCTGTCATTGGATTTCAGTAATTACAGAGTACCTGTCATTTTTGAGATTTTTTCAGTACACATCCTTGTTAATTTTGTAAAATATTTTTTTGTCCAATGACTGTATTGGAAACTAATAGAAACCTTAAAATTTGATAGTGCATTTTTAAATTACTCAGAAGTGTCCAGATTTTAGGAAATATGTATCTGGTAGTTGGTAAGGTGGAAGTTCTGAAAATTTTGGGGGTTTGAACTTCATACACACAACTCATGCTATATTCCAGTGGCTTATCTCCTGCTGGATTGTTGGAAATACTGGCCTAAAGATCATGATAGTGCTGAATTCAGTGTCTCAGCTTAATCCACTGAATTAATTTGTTCTCTGGGAAATACAAAAAGGTGGCCCTGTAGTTTGTTGCTCTCTCTCAGCCACGTGGGCTGATCGTAAAGGCTGAGATGGAGTGGGTGCTGTTCTCTTTTGCTGAGGCCAGCAAAGCTCCAGGCTCATAAGCTTTTGATTCAAGCTTTTCTGTTTGGCATCTTTTGAATGTTAAATTGCCGTGTAAACTCCTGGCAAGGAACATACTGGAGCACCCAGCCTTACTACTTTGTGTGTTCTGCTGTGTTCTGCCCACATTTCTCAGAAATTTGAATTGTCTAAAGTTGAAACTCCTTTGATGCAGTTTGCAGGTTGAACTCTAGAAAATAAAAAGAAATGTCACTATGCTAATTGAAGGGTAACTGTCTAGTGAAGATTGTTCGGTGATGATAGTAAATAGATGAACATTTGCTATGTAGGAGGATGAGAAGGCTGCTGCAGAAATTTATGAAGAATTCCTTGCTGCCTTTGAAGGAGGTGATGGTAATAAAGTGAAAACATTTGTAAGAGGAGGAATCGTTAATGCATCTAAAGGTATATCTAAGCTTTTTTTGGAAGTGGTGGGTCATTTGGCTTTGAGTAAAGATATAGATTGACTTTGAATTGCATTTTAAAATTATTATGTTAAATTAGAAGCAGAAAAGAAAACTTGATGCTAAAAGCTGTTTTGTGCTTTGACTGAGGTAGGAAGTGGTGTGGTTTGTGTTTTAACCATAAGAAGAAAAGATGCTTTGGTTTACACCACCTAATCTATGTTCCTTTTCTTCACATTAAAGTTCTTAAATTATGTAAAATTCGTTTTATCAGCTTTTTAAAAATGAAATCATGTATTGAATTGAATGACCAGGACTAAAGAACAGCATTCTTTGTAATGAACAGTGTTGTGCAGCATAAGTTAATAAAATTTGCTTTCAACTTGCTTTTAATTTCAGAGGAGCATGAAACAGATGAAAAACGGGGTAAAATCTATAAACCTTCGTCACGATTCTCAGATCAAAAAAATCAACCAAGTCAGCCATCTAATGAGAAACCTCCATCCCTCCTAATGATAGAAACCAAAAAGCCTGTAAGTTTCTCACTTGAATCTTAACTCCATCCTGATGTATTTAGAAGTGCTTAGAAAAGGGGCCATGTGATCTTGCAGAGCAGTTTTTGTGCACGTGTCCCATACTGAGAGAAGGTGGACATTTGGAGTTGCCTGAACCTGTAGCATATCCGAAAGTGATGAAATGCAGAGGCCCAGGAGCCCTGTGTGTGGCACTGTACACCTGGTGCTGCACTGCCCTTTTACTGTGTTCCTGCTAGTGTGGACAGACTTCTCATGGGTATGGATTTAGTGCTGCAGAGTAACAGCTTCTTCAGTCCTGAGAATTACTGGTTTTAGAAGCAATTCTTCTCAATTCCTATTGCTACCATCTGTTTTCAATTTTTTTTTTTTAAACTTAAAACCAAAAAATAAATTGATCTTTGTGTTGATCCAGGTTTTTCTTGGTAGGGTTCTTTGAGTTTGTTTGTTTGTTTTTGTTTTGGTTTGGTTTTTTTGGGGGGATGACGTTTGAGAAATCCCTTTAGAAGTCCCTCTTTGAGTTCCAGAACTTACACAGTTCTGAAGCTGAACACCTTGTTTTATTTAATTTATTTTGTCTTCTGCATGGTTTGATGGAGTTAGTTTTTTTTTTGTTTTGTTTTGTTTTATTTATTTTTTTTAACCAAGGTTCATCATAAAAACTAATGAAAAAAAATTAAAAATACAAACAAGCAGTCTTCAAGTCAAGTGATAATTGCATATGATTACTGTTACTAATGTTATGTGTAATGAATGTCTTGGATGTTTTAAAAGTCTTTTTATAGAGCTTATTACAATTTTAAAGCTTAAGTGAAACGTGTATGATGCTGCCTGTTAGGGTGGGAAATGAATATAATGTGATAATTGTGGGCTGTTCCATCATAAACTCCCTCCAGCTTTAAACAAATGTCAGTGTTAGACCACTGGAGTACTACTGGATGGCAGTTTTCATTTTCATTGTATGTAAAGCTCTACAGATACAGAAATGAATTGTAGCATTTTTTTATTTTTCTGAACTCTGTTCTGTCATATGCAAGTGTTTGTTCTGTAAGACTGTTACTGCTTTTCAAATTTTTTGTAAATACTTGTGAAATAATTAAATCAGTTTACTCACTTGCCCTGTCCAATGGTGATTGAAGATAATGAGGTAAAAATGATTTTATTTATTTGGCAGACCCTCCCCAAAAACAAAAACAAACAAACAACTTTGCCTGGGGTGAGTAGGAAGTCCAGTTTTTCCAAAGCTGTAGTGTGTAACACAAATATTTTGTATGTCTGCCTATTGGAAACGTTTTCATTTAAATATGATTACATGAAAACAGTGTTGTTGAAGATAATATTTCACATTAGTTAGTTAAGGAATATATATTACTGTTAAAAAAAGTAGTATTGCAATATCCATATTCTTTGTCATTCAAGAGTGTTTTTCCCGAGGATCTTGAACTATTTAAAGTAACTGTTTTTTCAGACTATATTTACGTCCAAAAGAAAGAAGGAGAAGGAAATGCTTTTCAAGTAGAATGTTTGTGGATAAAATAATTGAATATATATATGTAAAATAATTTACACATATATGTACACACATCTGTCAAATTCATTAGAGCATGATGGTTTGCTAGGGGTGTAGTCAGTATCCTAGTTTCCAAATGTGACAGTGACAAAATACCTCACAGTTATTTTAAATGTGTATGTAGTAGAGAGAGTGTTTGATCATGTGCTGCATTGTGAGAATGAGAAGTAATAAAGTTTATTTTCAACTATCCTTAATTTTTTATTTTCTAGCTTTATGTTTGATAGCACTCAATCTGAATGTTTTGAGTCTGTTTGGTTGTTGTTTTGTGTTTTTTTTTTTTTTTTTTATTCCTGTAGTTACTTGGTTTGAAAGCTGTGGGTAAAATATGCATGGAAATTATCTGAAATTTTCTTACATGATTTTTAATTCTGTTCATTTTGTATTCTGAAATGTTTTATATATCTTTCATTTTAGCCTTTGAAGAAAGGAGAGAAGGAAAAGAAAAAGAGTAATTTGGAACTTTTTAAAGAAGAACTAAAGCAGTAAGTTTGCTAATTTTTACTGTAAACAAACAAAACACAAGGTTTTGCCTTGTTTTACAGAGAGTATTTAAGATCATTCTTGCCAAGTTGTTTCCCAAAGACGGTTTTTATTTTTTCACTCCCTCAAATGCTTGTGAAATGGTATAACTAATTAGCCTAAATTAACTTTGTTAGACTTAATTACTGCCATTGCTTATGGGCTTGGCCTTGGTCGTTGTTTGGTCCATCTTGGAGCTGGCTGGTGTTGGCTTCATGTGCCATGGGGGAAACTTCTGGCAGCTTCTCACAGAGGCCATCCCTGTACCCCCCACTACCAAAACCTTTCCTGCAAACCCAGTCCAGGGGTGTAGCAGAGACACTGGTGACAATATGAAATGTCTGTTACTCTTGGAAAGAGTGAGCTTTGTCAGTGTTTCTAAACTATATCCAGAGGAATTTGTTGGAGGAGATTGAGCCTTTGTAAAATGCAAAAATAAGAGTTGTAATTCAAGTCTAGAAACTTCAACTACATAGTATTAAAAGCAAGCTGGATAATGCTTGAAAAAGCAGATTGTTTGGCTTCCATATGTGTTGTAATACAACAAAGAGAAGCATATGTATTGAGTGCAGCTGAGTGCCATATATTTATCCTGATGCTGGAAAACAAATTAATCTCTGTGCATTAAAAAGCAGTAGGTACAGCATTGTAATCCATATGTGGCTTTTGTGAGGAGTGCCTGAGTCTCAGTGCTGTGTGTTCCTTAGTTGGTGTAAATGAGTTGAGCTGACAGCTTTGTATTCCTGGGATTTGGTATCTTCATATCAGGACTTAAGGCCAGACTGCAGGGAACCAAATAGTTACTTGTGAGTACTGTCCTCACAGTTAGAAGCTGAGATGAAATCCAGTTTATTCTGGAAATAGTCATGTGGATGTGCCTGTGAGTAAGGCTTAGAAAAACTAGAAGGAGAAATTGACACTAAGGAGTTGTGTGCATCTTGAAAAGTCACCTAAGGGATCTGCTGATCTCTGGCAGTTGGATGTGGAATTGGAATCACTTTTTCAGAACACAGTTCTTATTTCCAGTTTTGTTTGAGGATGAAATATCCTTACAGTATGAATGAGAAAGCATGTAGCTGAAATAATTTTGGCAGATACATTCCAGCTGATGAAACAGAAGTTCAGACATACTGGCAATTTGGAAGTCCTAACAAACTCACAGTTTCATATTAAAAATTCTCATAATTGTAAAGTTAATTCAGAAATTTAGAATAAAACCTTCAGATTGGTTTTAAGCTGTTGTTTACTTTAAACTTCATTTGTAGAATCCAAGAGGAGCGCGATGAAAGGCACAAAACAAAAGGTAGATTGAGTCGTTTTGAACCACCCCAGTCAGATTCAGATGGGCAGCGGCGTTCAAGTAAGTAGATGTTATTTTTTGTTTTAGTATGGGCTACAAGATCTGTAGGCTAAATTCTACATATTTTTCTTCCCTATATTCAGTGGATGCTCCTTCAAGAAGAAACAGATCATCTGGTGGTAATACAGATTCTTTTCTTACTGAGTTTAATGTTGTCATTTAAACGCATAGCAGGGATTATGACTTCTCTCTTTTTTTTTTTTTTTTTTTTTTTTTTTTTTTTCCTTTATTTTAGTACTGGATGATTATGCACCAGGGTCACATGATGTTGGAGATCCAAGCACAACAAATTTGTATCTGGGAAACATCAATCCTCAGGTAAGTTTGGAGCCAGGGAGTGCAGTGTTGGCATGTTTGGGCCCAGACAAATTTTTTTGCAATATTCATTGGAATAAATGCTCTGTACATAATTCTGAAAAGTTAAAGTTTATACTACCAATCTCTAGCTCAGTTAAAATTCACTTTCCATTGATATCCCTGAGCAAGCTGGATCATAACTTAGAAATTTCAGTGTGCTTAGTTAAAAGTGCAGTTTTTTTAGATTCTGGTATCTGCAGTAAGTTGCATTGTGGGGCGATCAGTGAAGTAGTGTTTTTCAAGAAACTAAAGAAAATTTAAAGTTTGACATTGGACAGTAATACAAACAACTGTCACTGAAATATAATGGCAAAATGTTAATTTTTACCTCTTTTTCATGTAGATGAATGAAGAGATGTTATGTCAAGAATTTGGCCGCTTTGGACCATTAGCGAGTGTTAAAATTATGTGGCCAAGAACTGATGAAGAAAGAGCAAGAGAAAGAAATTGTGGCTTTGTTGCCTTTATGAACAGAAGAGATGCTGAAAGAGCATTGAAGAATTTAAATGGTAAACAGATTTCTCAGTTCAGGGCTGTAATTATCTTTGCAGACTGTAAGCATGTTTTCAGGTTGTTTTGTCAGACAAGTGAGATTTATTCTGTAATTGCAGTAGATACCAGGCTGACAGTGATTTTAGTTTACATTTGACTGTTCTACTGGCACAATAATAATTGTGTACTGTAGTGTCCTGAAGACAGACATGGGGGATGACTAATAAAATGTTTTTTGTAATAGGCCTTCATTTGCCTGTGTTGTAGTCTGATAGATGTAATACCAGTAATCAACAATGTAAGCAAAAGGTAATTGGTGGCAGGCAAACCTAAGTGTTGCATTTAACAAGGAGAAATCTCAAGTGATGCAGAACCAATTTATAAAGTCATTGTAGCGGAGCTTTTATTCTTTCACTTTTTCAGGCAAGATGATTATGTCGTTTGAAATGAAGCTGGGCTGGGGCAAAGCTGTACCTATACCACCACATCCAATCTACATTCCGCCCTCCATGATGGAGCACACCCTGCCTCCGCCCCCGTCAGGACTGCCTTTCAATGCCCAGCCTAGGGAGAGATTGAAGAATCCTAATGCTCCAATGTTACCACCACCAAAAAACAAGGAAGATTTTGAGAAGGTAACTTACAGTACCCTGGGCCGTATCTCATTGTTAAATACTACATCTGTGACAGTATTTCAATGGCTTCATAGATTTGCATTGTTCAGGCTGACTTTGGCAGCCCTTAGTCTGCAGATTCTCTGGCTCCCTGCTGTAGCCCAGGGGAGCCTACTTAATTTCTGAAGCTCTGTTTCATATCTGTGTTAGGGTACAGTATATTGGCTCTTGGTAATTTAGTGCTGCTTAAAATCTGGCTATCATTTTCCCCCTCCAGGCTCCCTGGATTTTTTTCTCCTACGTCCCCCCCTTTTCTTGGCTGCCAAATTGCAGTATCTAAATTGTTTTCATTATAGAAAATCCTACATTTTAATTTGGGTAGCATTATTTTTACCCTAGAAGAGTTTATGTATTTTGTGTAGAAGGTAATTAATCTGGACATTGAGTAAGTATTTTATGCTACTTATGGAGTCAGTTTTCAGACTTTTCTTTTTGTGGAATATTAGCTGATAAAAGGGTAAGTATCTTGAAATCACAAACCAACTTGATTTACATTTGTAAGAATTTACTGATTCTTTGAATGACACTTAAATGTCAGGGCTGTTTCTTATAAGACTTGGGAGTAAAGTAATACCGATGTGATCCAAGTCAAATAGTTTAGAATATTTTCATAAACTTAAGAACTCCTTTCTTATATATTCAGCATCGTTCCTATTCAGTGCCTCAATGTACATTCTGACAGGAATGTTCTGATACTTTGAAATTAGTGAACCTTTATGGTTCACTGACACAACCATTTGAATTTTGTGTAATTGCTTAGTTATAACTTCACAGCAGTGATTGCCTGCAAAGTTTGTGATAGATGTGTAGTATTTTCATTGCATATGTATATTTTTGCTTGTTACTTGTTAACAATACTCACATATTCTATGTTTATTATCTGATGTGACTTCATATACAGACTCTGTCGCAAGCCATAGTCAAAGTGGTTATCCCAACAGAAAGGTACATGTTTTTCTTTATTATTACTGATCTAAATATAGAAAATTTCCCCTTCGGAATTTTAAAGAAAAATGGTGATGTTGTGGAAAAGGTAATGGCTTGACTGAGCAATGGTTACTTTATGACACTTAAGAGAAATGTGTGTGGTTTACAATCTAACTATTCTTGTCTTATTAACTCTTTTTTTTAAATGAGGGTAGACTTAAGTAATTATCTTTTGCATTTAATTTCATCCCTAGAGATAGATGCAGGATAATTTTGTGAGTGAACACTGGGTAGAATATTGTCTTACTGATGCAGCATAAATCCTGACATAAACATTTGCCTACTGGGATGCAGCTGTGGGTTGTTTTTCTTTTTCTTTTTTTTTTTTAACTTTTTTTTTTAACTTTTTTTTTTTTGACTTGTACATTTTATGACCAGTTCAAATGAAAAATCACTTTTGATTTCTGCTGTTTTTTAAGTGTAGCAGTTAATAATTTTTGTCATTGAAAAATATAGTTTTGTATTATTGCAAGGATATTTTTCCATTTTGGTCCCCATCACTGTTCCTACCTTCAAGCTAGTCTAGGTGTACTCTTGCTCAGTTAAGCCAAAGCCTCTTCCCAAACATAGGAACACAACACTGTTTTAAAAGTAAAGAAGCACAAAAGATTACCAAATTCTCTTTGACATTGGCCTTGGTGAGCAACACCAGCTGAACTGTCTGCGGCAGCGGGGGACCAGGAAAACATCATGGGATGGATTGGGAAAGTATACAGTTTTTGACCAGACATTGGTACGATCGGCTCCAATAAATGTGGTTTTATTATAACTGAAAAACCTTTTTTTTGTTGGCCAACTTAAAGCTAAATGACATTTTAAAATAATGCACTATGGGTTTTTTACTACACTGTCTTAATTGTCACAACGTCCCTTTTTTCTTTTTTCGTGGGGGGGGAGGGGGCAGAAGGAGATTTGTGAAGCTGGTTATAGTGCATTAGCAAACTTGTCAGTACATGCTCCAGTGTACTGTATTTTTGATGGAATTTTACGACAGTACAATTTTTGTTGGGTAGAGACTTGAATAATTGGGGCGACCAGGAAGACTCTTGATTGGAGAAACATACTGAGTAGTAGAACAAGTACTTGTAAAACTGTACAGTGCTCACAGAGTAGCTGTCAGAGAAAAAAAATTATTTTTCTGTGTCCCATTTTATTTACTGTAGCATTTTAAAAGCCTGTGTGATAAGAACTCATGTTAAATGAATTGTATTTGAAAACACTTCTAATGACACTTTCCCTGATGATTTTGGAAGTTGCCAATGACAATTGCTAAGACCATTCATTACTCAGTGCATCCCATCGTGCAAATATTTTGACTGACTTGAATAGGATAAAAAGTTCAATTATTCTCCTTTAATTAAAAATTTTCAATACCATTTTAAACATCTCTTACTTCTTAGTAAACTGCAAACCTTGAATGTGTATAATCAATTGTTTTTTTTCTGAGAAGTTCACTCCCAAGTAGTAACGTCTTGAATACCAAAATGCTTGTGACAACCTCGTTCATATACAGGGTGAGCTGAATCTGTTTTCATACATTGGAGGTCTTGATGAAGCAGATGTACTTGTTCAAGCATAAGCTGCTCTTACACAACTTGATTTTACTTGAAGAAAGAAAAATTAGATGAAAATCAATGATGATCTGCAGGAAGCCAGAAGTGATCACACTGGATTTGCCTTAAAATAAACAAATGCTGTAATAGCTCAGAGGCTTGAAAGCTAATTGTAGATTTATTTTTTGCTGATGTTTTCAAATACAGTTCATATAACAAGAAGAGTCTGGCTGTTGAGAGTTTCAGAACACTGCTGTAAATAAAATGGCTACAGAATTGTTGAAACTATGTCCTCTTTGCAATGTTTCTGGCATTATAAAAAGCAGACAGGAAAATTGAACTGGTAGCTGATTTTATTTGTATAATATTTGAGGCAAACGTAGATTCAGTGCTAGATGTTTTAAAAGAACACTTGCAGATGGCAGAGATAGGTTTCTATTACTATGCTTTAAAGTTGATTTTTTTTAATCTAGTGCATTATATCTGTGGCAAAACTTGAAATACTCATGGTAGAAAATAGTCATCTCATTGCTGAGAAGTAATAGAAAATTCTGCAACTTTACAATATAGCCATTATGGAATGTCAGTCATTAAAAAAGTGCTATATGGAAATCTAATGAATTACATGTAAAGAACCAATACCCATTTGTTACATTAAGAAAATAAATTAAAAAAATGTAAAAATCTGTATTTTTTTGGCTTGCATCACATTCAAAGGACACGTGCTGTGAAGCTTTTGCTATATGTAGGTAATCTATTTTAAAAATTCAGCACGCCATTTCCATAAAACTCCAAAGGGGTGGAAACTGGCTATCACTATTTTGATAAAGCTTTTATGACTGTCTCCTGTTAGCATGCTTAGAAGTGACTTTGGATTGAAAAATGTGCACTTCACATCCACTTCTTGCATGTTTCAGGATGTAGTGCTGAATGAAGTGATACAGATTTTTATTTTTTTTAAATTGTGATTTAGTTTTCTTGGGTGTATGAGGGAGGGAACATGGGATGGTATGACACAAAAGGATGGGCAGTTTTATTCTATGCCAATAGCTGAGTCTTGACCAAAAAGATATGATCTCAATTTAACAAATACATTGCCCTGTTTGGCATCAAGAAGGCTATTTCCTTTTCCTTTTGCACTTGAATAGTTTGAAAGCTGAATGCAGATTCTACTGAATATTCAGAAGTATGTGTGTTTTATTTTGAACAAAATATTCAGCTGCTTTTGCCCCTGTAGAACTTCA
The DNA here is from genome assembly GCA_013400315.1 of Bombycilla garrulus. Classification (NCBI taxonomy): domain Eukaryota; kingdom Metazoa; phylum Chordata; class Aves; order Passeriformes; family Bombycillidae; genus Bombycilla; species Bombycilla garrulus. The sequence goes on along the minus strand of VXBU01007484.1, from coordinate 436,020 downwards.
GCTAACACTTCATGAAGTCTTACTTCTAGACAATTTAGATGAGGGCTTAGTTTTTGATAGCTTATTGTACTTCAGTGTTCAGGTGCCCACATTTGTGTATCAGGCTTCTGCTAAGCAAGACATGGTTGTAGGCTAAGCCATGGAAGTTCAGGAAGGAGGTCTGTTAAATTCTTACTCCACCACTGCTAGGAATGGTTTGATTTTTAGAATGCCCGTGTCTGTGATGCAAAGCTATAATATGTTCCATGTTGCCTTATCTCTTATGCAGATTTCTTAACAATACAGCAAAATAATCTTCTGCACAGTTGTAGTATCTTAGGTGGAGTGTAGTTTTATATAGTGTTAGGTCTGAATCAATTTTTCTTTAACTGTGTTGTTGTTGTAGGAATTTGCTCGCTTTGATACATCGAATGATAGAGTTTGTGGTTCGGGAAGGGCCCATGTTCGAAGCAATGATCATGAACCGAGAAATCAACAACCCAATGTTCAGGTGCTTATTACATTGCTTCATTTGCAAACAACACCACCTGTTTTCACTGTTGTTAATATTCTGCATTCTGGAAATACCAATAACACTGCCTTTTGCTGTATATATCTGTATGTGCAGGTGTAAACTTTACAATTTGCACTTATGGCTGTACTATCATTTTATAAGGAAGAATGCACTTTTATTCCTGTTGTTACTAATGTGTACATATAAATAAGTAAAATAGTACACACACACAATGTAATACATTTTTATATATATTTAAATAAGTAACATTTAACACATACTCTTCTGAGGGATTCACAGCCAATGGAAGCAGTAGTATACATTTTAAAAAAAGAAAAAAATCCCTCTCCTCCCCCAAACAGACAAACCCAGTGTGAAGTTCACTCTTCCTGGAGCCTAGTTTCTAACATGTAGCTGGGAGTAATTTTTCTTCTATGTCAATTAAAATAGAATTAAACTTCTGACATAGGGAAGCTTTGAGAATTTCCAGCACTTGTCATTAATAGAATAAAAAAGGACTAATTTCCAAATTTCTTGAGAAATGCAGTCTCTGAAAAACAGTTTTCAGGGAAGTGCTAAATGTCTTTTTAGCAGTGTTTTATTTGCAGTAAGTTCGAAGATTTCATTATGATTTTTATGTGCCAAGTGAGAAAATATGCAGGTCAAAATATCCTGGCCATTAAAAATGGGCTGCTTGTCCCCCACATCCTCCATCCGATGTTGCCAGTGTTCTGCCAGACAATTTACTGGTGGAAAACTTTGGGTCATTCAGTATTTGATGAGTCACCTCAACATGCAGCTGCAAACTCCTGCATCACTTGAGCTGAGGCTGCTCCTGTAGTGACCCTTTGCACTCATGATTCTGCTCTTTGCTCTGAGGTTGCACAGTTGTTCTTTCTGACCCTGTTTGTTCTGCTCTCGAGTTCTGAGCAGTGCTGTGCCTTTGGGGAGCTGTGCTCTGCAGATTGCATGTGTGTGTGTGTGTGTATGAGTGTGTGGAGCAGATGCACAGTTCTACCTGGCTGTGCTGTGGGTGTATGTGATTTTAGCTCTGTGTGTTCACTCTGCAGCTGAGGTGGGATTCTGAACAGGGTTTGGTTGGTTTTGATTATTTTTCTTATTGGTTGCTTTAAATTTGTGTTTGTTCAAGATTTGTAATATGCTTTGTGTCTTTTCTTTGCTCTTTGGTTTAGGTTTTTATTTGAAAACCAGACTCCAGCCCATGTGTATTACAGATGGAAGCTTTATTCAATTCTTCAGGCAAGTAGAATTTTGGTGATAATTCATAGCTTCACGCATAGGGAAGTAAAATAACACCAAAATAAAAATACTTCTGTTTTTTTCATAGGGGGATGCTCCAACCAAGTGGAGGACAGAAGATTTCCGTATGTTCAAGAATGGATCCTTCTGGAGGCCACCACCATTGAATCCATACTTGCATGGGATGTCAGAAGAGCAGGAAGCTGAAGCATTTGTGGAGGAACCAAACAAGAAGGGTACCCTTAAGGAAGAGTATGTATTACCACTGATTGATGGTGCTGCCTTGATTTGCCCACTGTGTTTTTGTAGTTCTAATGTGGCATCCCCTAAGTTGTCACGCTTGTCATAGTATTATATACGTGTCTGAGTAAGTGGCTCTTCACCTCAGTGCTTTTGATCATACTTGTTGCTAAATACGTCCTTGATTTGCTTAGGTTTGTCATCACTGAACCTTTCATTCCAATCGTTATTAACTCTTAATTGGAAAGGATTTAGGAGGATGGGAGTTTTTCCCCATTTTCTGCTGCTGTCTGTAGCTGAGAATATGTAGCATCTTTCTCAGCCTGGTTATGACCTCACAAACTAAACCATTGCTGTAATCTTAAACTTCCTGATGCTGTTCATCAGAAATCAAAATTGGGGGCAGTTGTTAATAAACAGGAAGAGAGAGATCATCAGAGTTCTTTGCTGTGAAGTGTCAGTGTACTGGGGATGGCTGTGGTACTGAAAATAGAGATCTGCTTTTCCTAATTTTGCTGCTCTTGTTACAAATGTGCTACTAATGTGCATTTTATTTTTTTGCTTATTTTATTCTTCTCTTCATAATTACCGCAACTGTAGGTTTTAATAGTTTGTTTCTTATACCTTCTTTTGGAAAGGCTCAAAAAGAGATTCTTTTAAAAATGTTCTCTGCATATGGAGGTCACGGAAAATGTGAATTAATTGTTTATTTACTAGCTTTCTGAATCTAGTGTTTCTTATTCTGTAGCAGAAATGACTTGCATGCTTTAGATTTATCCATTTGGTTTAGGCCTAAACTAAATCCAGAAAGATAATTACTTTATTAGAGACACTGATGTGCTTAATTAGGTATTTCTTAGCTATTTTTCCTTGATTTCTGTATGTAATCAAGACTTGAGTGAGAATTTTTTGCATTTTCTGTGATACGGACACATGAATTCATGAACCACTGAAAGAACTCAGGCAAAAGAATGTAAAAATATTGAAAATTGCTTTTCTCCTAAAGATGCGAAAGCAAAAAAAAAAACATGATTAAATGGAAATTCACAAAACTACTTTTCATTTCATATTGAAAGTATTAAAATTCCTGGTATTTCAGACAGAGGGACAAACTAGAGGAAATTCTACGTGGATTAACGCCTCGGAAGAATGACATTGGTGACGCAATGGTTTTCTGTCTAAATAATGCAGAAGCTGCTGAAGAAATTGTGGACTGCATTACAGAGTCATTGTCCATCCTCAAGACTCCTCTTCCTAAGAAGGTGTGGAGATTTTCTATATTGTATTTTGGGAGGAGCTCACTTAGCAGCACATGCATGTAATTTACAAGCATTATTACATAAGTTTCAGGTAGTGTTGAGGTTTGTACTGAAATGTGTACTTGAATTTAAGTATGATCTCTTCCTGTGGAATTTTGTTTCATGTTTTTTATTCTTTTTGAAGTTGCTTATAAATAATATTCTGCCTTAGTGTGAAATTAAAAACAGTAAAATGATCGGTTCAAATGAAGCAATTAAAATGGAAATGCCATGATTCTCCTTTGTAATGCTGTGATAGTATGTTACAGTAGTTAGTACCCTATAGCATAACAGGGGGCTAATTGCCTCTTAACATGTTTATTGATAATATAGCTGTGCTACACTCAATTCTAATTAGGTACTTCCAGATAGCTTAAACTGTCTTGTATTCTTTCTGTGGAAATGCCTTTATTTTCAGGAGGATTTAATTTAGAGTTATTTTAATTTGACCGTTTTTTATTGTAGATCGCAAGATTGTATCTGGTGTCGGATGTGTTATACAACTCTTCAGCTAAAGTTGCCAATGCTTCCTACTATAGAAAATTGTAAGTATAGTATTTTAGGTGATTGGCAGTTAAATAAAACCTCTTATATTCATTTCTGTATGTACATTTCTAGATAAATGTGGTTGTAGGAAATTCAGACTTTTCTGTGCTATTGCTAGTACAGACTGATGGTATTCATATCTGTTGGCATGAAAATGTATAAGATGTAGCATGTTGGTAATGCATAGAATATATGTGCCCTGTGCAAGGGATCCCTTGCATGGAACTCCATAAAGGTGGGAATACCTCGTGCCTCTTGACAGAAAGAGCCTGTAGATAATATTCAAGATATGGTATAGCAGATAGTTCAAGCAGACAAGTAAATTTTTGAAACAGATTTATTTAAAATGTTGAGGGGTGTAACTTTCCATAAACTTTGGATAAAGTATAAGGGGATATTATGTACTTTATTTCTCAGGTGCTGAGCAGAATTTAGGAAAAATGTCCAAGGGACAGTATCTTTGTCATATTAAATGTTTGTGTCTAGTTCCTGGAGTCTCTCTAATGTTAGGGCAGCATGGTGGGAAGTACTCAGCATGTTACAAAACTAGTGATTGCAATTGATGTTTCTTGTTGCTGTGTGTCTGTGTTGTACTGGTCCATTTTTTGAACATTGTGAGAAGCTCAAGGGAAGCTGGGCAGCTCTTGCTCATTATGCTTTCATTGAGAGCCTCACTGAATTAATTAGAATTCAAGTATAACTTAGAATTTTTTTAAATACAGATTGAATTTTGAGACAATTCTTTCATTCTATTTAAGGTTGTAAAACTCCTTTTATCATCCTCCAGTCTTTCCAGGGTGTATAAAGAGACTGCAGCAGATGTGAAGATCTCCCTTCACAGTTCTGTTGTTGTCCAAGGTGATTTAATATATAGTAATCATATTTGCTTTATAGTTCAGTTCATGGCTACTATAAGGATCAGAACCTTTTGCTTTTGAGTCCTGTGTCCCAGGTATTTTCATGAATTATGTATGTCCAGAAAACATATATTATGAAGTTTAACTAAAGAAATGTATATGTTTAATTCTAGTTTTGAAACAAAATTATGTCAGATATTCTCTGATCTCAATGCTACTTACCGTACAATACAAGGCCATTTACAGTCTGAAAATTTCAAGGTATGTATTTCATTGTTATTTACATGACATAGAAGTCACATAAATAGATTCCTGCGCAAGAGATTGCGTACTATGATAGGTGGCTTACACATCGAGGTCCCTGTTTAGGCTTTAAAAAGAATAATTTAAAAAAAGTTTTCCCTTTCGCACAGATAGCCTTGAAATTGAGGAAGGAAATGAACATCTGCCAGCTGAAGTGTACCAGTAGATGTACAGCTGTGGAGTTGAGAGGATAGCTATCTATTACTTGAATTGCAAACAAGGCCTTCTAGCTTTCTTACTGTTCCTGGGCCACCTGTATTTCAGTTTTAGAAGTGAATTTGTGTGGAAGTGCTCAAGTGTGGGAAGGAAGCTTCTGGGCAGAACAGCATAAAGATGCTTCTAAATGTTGGGGGTTTTTTTTGTGTCAGACTTTATTTTAGAGTTCTGATAAGCAGTCTGACCATGGGTACTTGAGAGAGATTTTTGAGGTCAAGTGCTCTCTGCTTCTCATGCTTGACCCCTTTCCTTCTGTTTCTATGATGCCTCTGCAATTTTTTTTTTTCTTCAGTCAGAGGCTTTAAGTACAAACCTTACAGAGTTGTTAGTTTGTCTGTATTAAGATCTTCATCCTGTATGTCCTTCTGCTCTCAATTGCTCTAGATTGAGTATCAGTTTTAGTTATCTGCTATTTTAAAACTTTGTTAAATTATATGATAAAGAGGCAGATTTTTTTATATATCTACATCTTCAGTTACATTTAGTGTGTCAGTCTTGTACTGAAACACATCTTTTCAAATATGCTTTTTACAAATCAAAATTATACAATTATTTGGTTTGGAAGGGACTTCAAAGATCATCTGTTCCATCTCCCTGCCATGGAACACCTTTCTCTAAACCAGGTTGCTCAGAACTGCATCTAGCCTGGCCTTGAATACTTCAGGGGTGGGCCAGACACAGCTTCTTTGTTCCATTGCCTCAGCACCTTCACACTGAAGAATTTATTGATAAAAGCTAATCTAAACCAGCCCTCTTTCTCTTTAAAGCCATTCCTGCCTTGTCCTGTCTACTTGCCCTTGTAGGAAATCCTTCTCCAGCTTTCTTTAGCCCCTTTGTGTGCTGGAAGGGGCTCTAAGGTCTCCCCAGAGCCTTCTCTTCTCCAGGCTGAACATAATGAAAATAGAAACACAATTTTAGTTCAATAATATGTATAAACCAATGTTAATTTTAGTTATTTTATTTTACAAAGAGATATTTTCTTTTATATTTGGTGGAGGCACCTGCTTCCTACATTGGGGCAGAATGAAATTTACTATCAGGATAGAACTGGCAACAGCCAAAATGGATAATGTAACAGGAATTTAATGGGAAAATGAAACCCAAGTGAGATTTCTTAAAATGTAGTTCCTATATACGTATTTTTGTAAAATTACTAGTCTTGCCCAGCATGATAACATTGTAATATACTTCAGTATGGAACTACTTTAAGAACAGTTGTCTGCAGCTGTAGTTCTCTGTAGTCTATTTCCCATCACATAAAATTTCTCACTAGAAATGTTTTAGCATTCATCTTTTCCTCTTGCTTCTCTAGCAACGGGTGATGACATGCTTCCGAGCATGGGAAGACTGGGCAATCTATCCAGAACCATTTCTGATCAAACTACAGAATATTTTCTTGGGACTTGTAAATATCATGGAAGATAAAGAAACAGAGGTAAGTGGCCTCAGGAGTGATGCTCGCAGGTGGCAGGGAAAATTGTGTTAATATAAAATAGGGCTGCTTTTGCTCTCTCTTTCGGGGTGAATAAACCTTTCTTTCTTCCAAGTCCTTGCTTCTAAATAGAGGTGTAACATATTTTCAAAAGCAAATACTGTTTATTCTGTTCATGTGTTTCTTGCTTGTAGATTAGGTGCTGTGGTGGAGTTATATTGTGAAAGTGTTTCAGAGCAAGGACTAGTACCGAAGGACAGGTATTTCCTTTGTGCTGGAAATACTCTGTAATACCTGTCTCTGAAATCTGGGTGGAGTTTCAGGTGTTGTAACTGTGTGAAAAGATGCCTTTCAGAGCAGTGGGAGGGAGGCCTGTGATATAATTTAACTGAAGCTGATTTCTCGGGGTGGAAGAGCAGGGTGAGCACACTTGTATGAAGGACAGTGGCTGTACATAACAAGTTAGAATATACAGCTAGTTAGAATATACAAGTTAGAATATACAGCTGTGTTTGTAAATTGTGTGTTCCTTAAATTGGTGTTCCTGCTAAATAGTCAGTTTTTGTCAGTTGTTCATTTTACTGGTCTTGGAGAAACTTTCATATCAAGGAAGTATGATTTATTTGTCTCTAATTGACTGATTCTGAGCTAAACCTCAACTTAATACCTCTTCTTTTGAGTTTAGGTATTGGAAAGATTCCAGTGCATTGTGGACAAATTCCAAGTTCTTGCCTATATTTTATTATAGGAAAATCTTGTTGTCTTATTTCCTCTACAGTAAGCAACTGTACTTGTTAGCAAAAATTGTTGAAGTAGGTTTTCTGGAGGTTTTGGTTATAGAAGTGCTTATTTATAGAAGTGCTTATTTAAAAAAAAATTATTTGATAATCGGAGAAGTAAAGCAAAGCAATGTAGATTTGTACTTGAAATAATGACATACTGTTTGCTTTCAGGAAGTACCGGATGATCTTGATGGTGCTCCCATTGAGGAAGAGCTCGATGGTGCTCCACTAGAAGATGTGGATGGAATTCCTATTGATGCTGCTCCTATTGATGATCTGGATGGAGTCCCAATTAAATCCCTGGATGATGATCTTGATGGAGTTCCTTGTATGAAATGTTTCAACTTTCAAATTGAATCTTCAGTCTTTGATCTTTTCTTCCTGCATAGTTTTTCGAAATACAGCCTAGAATTGATCTGGCATGTAGCTTTGTAAAATGTTGATTAGTTTCATTATGCTCTGCTGTCTTTAGACAGTAATTCCTTCAGAAACACAGGAGATGTTTTCTGATGTTACTCATGTCAGGATCTAAGCCCTGGTTTCTTTACTTTGCAAATACTAAGATTATACAATCTGTTTCATTATTTAATTCTGTTATCTTACGACTTTTCGGTTTCAGCTTCTGAAGAGCTTTGTAAGTTATTTTTCATTGTCTCTTTCTCCCCCAGTGGATACAACTGAAGACTCAAAAAAGAATGAGCCTATATTTAAAGTTGCCCCTTCAAAGTGGGAAGCAGTGGATGAATCGGAATTGGAAGCTCAAGGTTAGTTCTGAAAGTATCCTTTCTGAAGTAAACTGAAAGCATACTGTCACTTATGTAATGATTATTTTCAGCTGATCTGTGCTAAAATGATAGTAGGATTCATGTTGTAACATAGTAGGATTTTCTGTTGTAACTTGTGCAATTAATTTTTTAACCAAAAAGGAAGATAGTGTATTTTGTTATGGTTATTTTGCTTCAACAACCTGTCAACCTTTAAAAGTAATTTCCAGTTTATTAAGAATAAATGCTGAAAACAAAAATAAATCTGGGTATGTGGCTGGCAGTCTTTTTAAATCTTGGTGTGAAAGATAATATTTTACAGACTGACAAATACTTGCCTGCTTTTGAAGGATTTACTGCTATGTGATATGCAATGTGAGTTAATAGCTCTCTAATAGTAAATATTCTGATAATGGGCTGGTCTGAATATTTCTGTGAAATAGAAAGTCTATATTAAGTGCTAGATACTGCTAAATTTTACCACATTTTAATTCTTATTATATGTTATATGCTATATACATTTTACAGTAATTATATTACAAACACTAATTTTCAGATTACGTGGTAGCTTTTTTGTTGTTAAAATTATCCTACTGTCTCTTCTAGCTGTTACTACTTCTAAGTGGGAGCTTTTCGACCAACATGAAGAATCTGAGGAGGAGGAAATTCAAAAGTAAATACTTTTTCATTCTAATGAAAACATACTCATTTTATGTATTTAAGGTCAAGTATCTTTGGAGCTCCTTATGAGAGAGATACGCTGTTACTTGAGTAGAAAACAAAATGAAATTTTGAAAGCAAGAAAATAAAAAAAATGGAGAAAACTCAAGATTTTAGTGCAGCATGCTTTCAGCCCCCATGATTTTTTTTTCTAACATGATAAATTACATTTTTTGGTAGAACTGTTAACTATAATCTTTGAATTCAAACAGTTGAGTAGATTTCCATACTACTAACAGCTAAGTTAGTAGCATGGAAATCTTGCTATCAGGTGTATATGAATGAATGTAAACCTCTGCCTTCTGCTGCCAAGACAAGCACGGTGAGTCATGTTCGGAGGTGTTTCATTGGATGCTGATAGGCTCCATGCCAGCAGAAGTTGGTTTTTACTTCACTCTTCAGGCTGCTGAGAGCATCTGTTAATGCTGCAAATACTTCCTGCATTGCCTGGAGTCCTGCAGCACTCTAGTGGCTAGCCTGGGAACATAATTTAGGGTATCTGCCATCCCTCAGGTTTATCTCCCAAAAGCAAAAGTAGTAAATATTGTTCTTCTGTTAAATTTAATATACCTGAAAAGCACCATTACAGCACTCTGAGGTTCTGCTGAGGGAGTGGGTTTCCTTTTGTAGCTGAGGTAGATATGTATTTGATGACTGTAAATTTCATGAATTGTTCTGCACTCTGTTTCTATGAAAAGTGTAAATTGTGTGAGTAATAAAAACAAACAGTTTAATTAAATGGGAAGGATCTGTCTCACAGATGGAGTCTAATTTGTAGCTGCAGACTTACATAATCTAACTTAACAGATTTCAAAAGTAGTAACTAATCATAGAAACTAAGTAAGAGAAAGTAAAATCTAATTAAGGAACCTTTTATATATTCTTAAAGTTATCTGTGACATCTTAGTTAATTCTGTATGTTTTCTGTAAAGTCAAGAGGAAGAAAGTGAAGATGAAGAGGACACACAGAGTTCTAAGTCAGAAGAACAACACATGTATTCCAATCCTATTAAAGAGGAAATGCCTGAATCCAAGTCATCGGTCAAATATTCAGAAATGAGTGAAGAAAAGCGTGCCAAACTCCGAGAGATAGAGGTGAGCATGCCGTGTTTCGTGCCACTCTTCTGTACCTTACCAGTCCTCAGCCCACCCTGAGATCTCTACATATGATTGGGAGTTTATTTACTGATATAATTATAGTCCTGTTATAGAGTGGGGTTTTTGTTGTAGTCTGATGTGTTTTTGTAAATGTTTATTTGTTCACACCCTTACCTTGCCTGGTTTTGACATTTAAAATAATGGAGGAAAAAACGAAAAATACAGTCAGGGTATATTGCATGTTGAGAATGACTGTTCTTTCCTGTGTTCTGATTCAGTACCACTGTAGCTTTAGGTCACTTGGGTGCCCTTACACTTTCCTCCCCTTGGCAAATTAACTTTTGGGATTAACTTTTAGATGTGGTCTTAGTCTTCTACCTTTCTTGTTTTATGTGTTTTTTGCCTTGAAGTGTCCGTATTTTATTGCATTTAACAGTGTCTCTTTTCACTGTCTCAGCCATCAAACAAAGAAGTAGATACAGTTAACCCACCTAGTTGTGGAATTGGAGGTACTGTAATTGGAGCCCTGTGTGCAGTTCATAGGGCTCCCTGGTTCTTCTCTCCTTCCCCAAGCACAGGTGTTAGTGTAGCTGTTAACCTTGATCAGCAGAGACTGGTACAGCTTTGTTCTGACTTCTGGGCTTGTGCTTGACTGAGAGGGTAACTAGAGCTGGAATTTAGCATGCGTGTAGCAGTGAGGCCTTTCTGACATACACTGCCATGTAAAATCAGGTTTAAAATTGTATGTGACTTCCTGGCTTGTATTTAATATTCTAACCCAGGGGACATTGAATACCAGAATTCTTGTAGCTTCTCTTCAGTGCATTAAAATATGTATATATGTGTGTGTGTGTATATATATATATAAAAATATATATAAAATATGATATTAAGAAGTTGATAAATGCTTATTGCAGTTGTAGCATCTCCAAGTGACAAGTTATAACCTGGGTAATGTTTTGAAGGTGAAATTGTGGCTGCCTACCTGCTTACCTGCTCAGGCTATACTGTGCTAGTTAGCTAAAATCAGACATTAACACAGGCCCATAATAGTCTTCTAAGATGTTCAGCCAATAATATTTTAATAAGTCACAAATGTTGTTTCTCTTAAATATGCCTTCTTTTAACTCTTCAGATTTTATGGAAATTTGTAGACTCTCACTAAGCACTTAGAAATCTCTTGCTTTGCACAACAGTTTGAAAGTTCATGATATACAGCTATATTAAGTGAATAAATTCTGAATCTGAGAAGCTGAATGGGGTTTATGTCTGACCTGGCTCATGGTGGCAGTATTTTTGTAGAAAATACCTGATGTTAGACTAATGAAAATATCAAGTGAAACTAGTTTTCATGTCACTGTAATATTGATTGTAGCAGTTACGGTAAGAGCTCCTTTCAGACTGAGTATCTGTTCTACAGACGTTATCTTGGCAGTGGTGGAGGCAGATTAGGTAGTGATTTGCTTTAACCATTATCAGTTTTACACTGCACAAGTGCTTCACGTTCTTTCATCAATGTATTCTGTCAGTAAAAGTTTTAGGTGGCAAATATTTGAGTTTTTCAAGTGCATGCTTGCATTTTATTCTTTTTGGTAAGTAAATTACCGTTTTGGTTTCAGACTTTTGGAATTTCCAGAAGAGGGGAATTTTTTTTTTCACTTGAGAACATTTCAGACACTATGTAGGAGTACTTAAAAATTTCCTCAAGTTTGTCATTGACAGGAAAGTACTCCCTGTACTACTTCAAAGCATTCACACTAATAGTTTCTTCTTAGTATGCACCCAATCCCTGCCAAAACCCACATCCTTTATAAATTTGAGGAAAGGAGCTGAGGAAAAAAACAATCAATTACCAGCTTTAACAATTATGCCATCTAATACACACTGTAAAAACTGTTGTGTAAAATATCTGGCAAAAAAATTGGTGAAGTGTAATTCTCTAGCTACATAGTCTACACAGTGACTGCCAGGGAAGTTGAAAAACATTTTTTCATGCATTTTTTGGAAATTCATTAATAAAGCAACCGTTCTTTTTCTTGGCACAGTCAGTAAATTAAGCTTGTTAGCTGGAAGGAGAAAGTGAAGTAAGAAACAAACATTGGCCTCAGCCATCAGGCTGGTACCATCAGAGGAGGCAAGTTAGTAACCTTTTATTTGCTTCTCTCGTGTCCCTCTTAATCCTTCTGAAGTGTGAATTCTTTCCAGAACTTAGCAGGAGCAGAGCCTTTCCTGTAACACTGAAGAACAGTGATTTCTTAACTTTTTTTTAAGTGTGGAAAGACTGGCACTTTGCTTTATATTATAACTCAGATTTCAGAGTGATCTTTATGGTGCTTTGTGTGTCTTTCTTGCCCCTGGGACATGTCAAAAAAGGTGTATTCCTCTCTGTAAAGAGACCTTAGTGCTATGAAGTGGTAGAAAAATGGGAATTCTATTATTTAAGTTGTTAATTAAGCATGTTCCCTTACAGTGTAGATAACTCACAGATAAAATGAAGCAGCATAGTATTTTTTTTTCTCTAGGGTATCTTACTTCTGCCTCCACCTTGCTGTGCAAACTTTGATAACCCTACTCCAAACAAAAAAGCACAGCACAGGCTGTGAACTAGGCTTCCTAGTTCATCCGAATATGTAGCATGCAGCTAATTAATCTCAAATTAGTTATGTTTGAACACGGCCACTTCAAGTTCAGAGGCTGTATAGTTGTGGAGTGTAACCTCTTGTGAAAAAGCCTTTTTGCACTGAAGACCCTATTCATGGACTCAGTATCAGCAGAAGATAGAAAAGAATAGTTTCTGGAAGCAGGTTAGTTTTAGGTGAAGGAGGCTACTGACAGCACACCTGTTGGTGTCTGAATGGAAAAAGCTGATCTTTGGTTTGCAGCAGTCTGGTTTCCCTGAGCCATGGAAGCAAAACACTAACTGTTCCTTTGGCTTGCTTGCTTCCTGGGTGGACTGTAATCAAGGCCTCAGCTTCTAGCTGAGGCTGAACCCTTTAAACCCTTCTCAATTGGGTTCAAGGAGAGAGGGAGGAATCTCCAGATGAGAACCAATAGACAAGAAGTATGATGTGGATTTTTTGTCTTGAGCTCATAGGAAAGAGCTCCTCTTCAGTGAGAAATGTGATCCTGCGCTGGAGCATTAAGTAGAGATTACTCACAGCAACTCCAGTGATATCTAACATGTCTGTATTGCAGTTTCTGAACTGGAAACTCTGCTCTGAGAGGCTGCTCTGTCTAAGGAATTAATATTGCAAAGTTTGGACACAGGGGTGTGAAACATTTTCCCCTTACATTTTATCATGCATATTACTGACTTTGGGGATAGTCCAGATAAAAGTTGATGTATTTATTCCTGAAGATGAACAGGCTTGCCAGTTCTTGTCTGTTGAACAAGAATGGTTAAAGAATAACTAGTGCAATGAAGATATTCGTTCATTCTCAGTGTAAGTTTACAAAGTGAAATGCTTACAAAATTCATCTATTATATGCTTAAGCAGATTTAAGCGTAAGTATTAAGGATCTTTTTCTCCTGGGAGAGTATCTTGAACTGTGTGATAGGAATATGAGCATCCCATACTCTGCGTGGAGAGATTGTGAGAAGAGTGTTCACTATGGCCAGTGCACAATGAGCAGTGAAATGGTGAAGGGACGTAACCAAGCATCTAAGTACAAATAGTCATTCTGAGTGGTCAAAATTTTAGAGAATTCTTTTGTGGCCTTTGGAACGTTCTTATAAAAACAGTTTATAGTGGTGATGGGTGAGAGTAAATAGCAAAAGTGAAGGTGTAGGATGAACTGATCTGATTAACTGCTCACCTCTGCTGGGTGAGGAAACATGCTGGTCCTGTGAGTTCTGACACTTGCTGCTTGTCCCCTGACCCAGTACATCTCAATAAGGGAGGGAATTGAACTGGGGAGGAGGGTGAGCTTCTGGTGTATGGAGGGCTCAGCCAAACACGGCAGTTGGTGCAAGGGAAAGGTGGAAGGGGGACCCTGTGCTTGGAGTGCAGGAGTGGATGGAAGAGCCTGATCTTTCTGTAGTGAGCTGTTGATAACATCTCGGCTATTTCTAACGCTTTCCACCTTTCCATGGGGTGTACTCATTTCTCTGCCCACAGCATCTTCTAAAAGGAGTCAGTTTGCATGGGTTCAAAGGGAGATACAGCCTTTGTGTGGAGGGGAAGTCCATCTATGAGTAGTCTGTAAAAGACCACGGCTGTCTCAGGAAACCCTGTGGTCCTGCCATAGCTGGAGTCCAGGGAGGTGTTGAGTGAGATGTTACCACAGTGTAGCCTTTCCTATTTTCTCTCTATTCAAAGCACCTGCTAATGACCACCTTCAGCCCCCCACTCCACCCACAGTTTCTGGAGAAGCTACATGCAAATAATTCTTCTTGCCATTTTAAACTTCCTGCCGACAGTGGGTTTTATGCCATACATGTCAGCATATTTTTGCATTTATTTAGCTTATTAAATCAGATGAAGCCTGTTGTTTGGATTCCTGGTTTATTTTAATTTCAGGTTACTTTGGGCTATAATAGACTTAGGCTTCCTTGCTTTCAAAATGTGGTTAAACAAAGGCTGTTACAGCTTTGTTGGCTAAAAACGTAAAGAAACACATCTTTTGAGGACGGAGGATTTTTGTGGACTTTTGTTGGTTTGGGATTTTGTTTTTGTTTTGTTTTTTAAATTATAGGGGTTATTTAGTTGGGAAAACAAAGTCTTATGGGCATACTCATGCCATGACGGCCCAAGAGGCTTCCTGGATCGGCCAAGCCTCCTGTGTACTCCTCCTCTTGGTACTGAAGGTGCTCAGCAGCTGCTGACCTTGGAGTTTATGTTTAGGGAGTACTGTCCTGATTTCTTAGCAGAGCAGGTGGTACACAGTGACACTGAGTATATAGTTCCAAAAGGTATTTCTGCCTTTGAAAGTCTGCTTTTAAAATGGGGGAAGAAAAAATATGCCTTTGTAGAAGGTGGTATGTGACCAATGATGATGACAGTTTTCCATTGGCTGAATTGTCGGAAAAAAATGATCCAGTGCAGGTAGTGTAGGCTCTGTAAGTGAGGGAGGAAGGCAGAATGGTTGACAGAAATTTACTGTGGTATAAGATGACAGTGTTTTTTTTTTTTAACTTTTATTTTATTTCTTTTTCCCCCAAAGCAAGTTGTTCCCTTGTATTTGAGACAAAAATGAAAAATGTGGTGTTGGCATAAGCTCTGTAACTGAAGGGAAAGGGGATCTTGTTCAAAATAGTGTTATCCTTGCTTGGGTTTTATGTTTCTTAACATACTTGTGATTAGTTTGTTTTTGTGACACCTTTCCTTTCTGTCAGTAATTGGAAGGGATGATTAGATCCAGTCTGCTGGATTTTTGAGATGGAAGTAAAAAACCTGTATATTTTGATTTTGTGACTTTCATATGAGGGAATTGAGGACCTGGAAAATGAGAATCCCTTCAGATGATCAAAATGGACACAGCTGCAAAGTAGTTTCCTTTGTTGTTTTCAGTGTGGAAGAATGAAATATTTTTAAAGAGAAAAGAACTTGGTGTGTTTGCTAAAAATAAAAGCTTGAACACTGAAAAAAATCTACTCATATATAGAATGCTGGTGTTGGAACAGGATGTGCAGGAGGGTCAGAGCATGAACATTTGGAAGAGGGCTGACAAATACAACCTGAATTATTAGCAAGCCCTTCACTTCTTCCCCAAAAAAGAGAGACCTTCTCCTCCAAAAAAAATTGAACAATTGTTTGTACAAGGACATGTCGCTAGTAATAAAGAATTGACAAATTATAAGAGATGTGAGTGAAGGAGTGAAGTTTTATGATGTGAATCAACTTGGAGAAGGTTTTAGTTGATCTAGACCAAAAAAACCCCAACAAAACCAACAACAAACAAAAAGCCCACCAAAACAAAAAAAAACCAAAACAAAACAAAAAAAAAACCAAAAAAAAAACCAAACAAGCCACGAGAAAAAAACAACACGTGGAGAAATTCTGACATTTGCTTAACTTTGTGACCGTCGGGGACACCACAGCAAATTCATTGTTACATTTAGCAGCACTTGGGAACTGAATTTGGTTGCTAAGCTTGTTAGCACATGAAAAAGTATTATGTTAGTAAAAATCACTTCTTTCAAATCAGCCACTCTTTGCAAACAACCCTGAAGAGGAGGTGCATTGTTTTATGTCCTAATTATGTCAGTCATTTGATTTTAACAGTCAAGGTTAAATGGAAAAAAAGGCAGTTTTCAAAGGAAACTTTGAAGTAGACAAGAGAAGTTGAAAGAATATATTGACACCTGCAAAATGATTTCATTTTGAAAGAAAAAACAGATAATGATGCAAGAAATACAAGGGTGCAGTGTATTAATGATGGATACAGAATTTAGTAAAATAACAGAAAAAAATTCCCTCTATTTTTAGTGTCACCATGTGTGTGAAACAGCTGCAGGTGCCTGCAGATGAGTGTATGCTTTTGTTGCTTTGATCCAGTTTCAATGAATTTCATATCTCTGTACAAGCCTGTATAGAAGGAATGAAGAACACAGATTAATATAATGGAAATTCCATTTTCAGCCCCCTGCCTAATTGAATAATTATAAGTCAAATGATCTAATGGTCAGTATTATTTTCACAGCTTAAGGTGATGAAGTTTCAGGATGAGTTAGAGTCTGGAAAAAGACCCAAGAAGCCAGGCCAGAGTTTTCAGGAACAGGTTGAACATTATAGAGACAAGCTGCTCCAGAGGGTAAGAACTGTTCTTTGTTTGCCTCTGATTCTGTGATAGCCTTTTTATTGAGTTTATTGAATGTAAGGTGGCTTTGAACATAACAACACAGGGTTCTTGTTAAAATACTACTGTAACGTCAAACTGCGTGTCTGAGTCCAAGTGCTTTCTGCAGAATACACACAATCTCCTTTTTTAATCCAAATCCTGTAGTGTTTCCCACTGTACAAGTGGGAAACATAGTGTAAATAGAAACCTTAGAGACCCACTCCTGGATCTACTGCATGAAGCAAGCTGTTAGATGTGGGAAAGGAAAGGGACAGCTCTTAATCGAAGATGTTAATCAGATTTCTCATTTTGCTTTTAGTAATTGATCTGTTGGGCTAAAGGCTTCCCAAGGCAGGGAGAAAATAGTTTTAAGCAGCATTTAAGAATCTGTTTCTGGTTCTCCAGTGTCTTAAGTTTCATTAATAATTCCAGCTTGTCCATTCACCCAAATGTGAGTAATTCTGTACCATGACCATTTTTGGAAGACCCCTCTGGACTATGAAGTCAGAGTAATTTTAAAAGTTAACATCGTATATGTGATACAATGTGATCTCAAACCTTTAAAACGTAATGAAATAATATAACCTCTTTGGACATTGCATTTAGTGAGGGAGGATAAGTGACAGTTGCTTTTTTCATCTGGTTTTACAGCCTGACAGATCAGTGATAGAGTTAGGAACCCATGCAGTTCCTTGGAAGCTAAATACAGATAAGCGGTTTGCACCAGGGGTTTTTCTGTCACTTGTTATTTGCATTATTTGGGGCTCAATATCTAATTCCCAATACCTTGAAGAAAGAGACTTTTAAAAATTAGGTAAACTAATCCCTGAAGGACATGTACACATTGGAGGTTGATGTTTGCCGTTAAGACTTGATAAGGCTTTTATAATTTTCTTTTTAAATGCAGTTATACTATAAAACTTTCTACTTTCTTTGTGTTTTCTGTAGAAGAAATTATTTGTACAGTATGTACAGAATGCTTAGTGAGACACTAGCTTAAACAAACAGAAGTTGATAATAAGAGTCCTGATAAAATTTTAGGTGCCTTGTGTTGAATTAGTTCAACCAGCTCACAATATTTTGGATTTTTAATAATTGTCTCTTTCACTTTCAAAAAAGAAGGAAATATTAAAATGACATTTATAATCATTCTTTAAAACAATAGTAACTCTGTTGTTAAGGGAATAGCTTCATCTCTTGCTTTAATGCCATAATAGAGTTAGTTTTTTTAACAGTAGTGTTATACGTATCCTGATTACCTTTCCCATGACCTTGGTGGCTGGTCATTCTTTTTTATCAAACTTATAATAAGCTTTCCAAGAGTAATTTCACAGCAGCATTGTATATTGTTTAGAGACTAGAAATTTAGAGCTATTCAAAATACTATTTATTCTTGTTTATCAAGATGAAATATATAGTTATGCTGTCAAATAAACCTAGCACATCTTGAGAGTGCAGTGATTTTAGAGATACCTAACAGCAGTTTGTAGGAATAGGTGTAAGAATAAGGGACACTTGCAGGTTTTACTGCTAAGTCTTCCCTGTAAAAAGAACGTGAGACTAGATGAGTATAAATGTCCTGGTATTTCCTGTACTTACGTTACCTCCCTTCCCTCTACTGTTTTCTTTTTTTTTCCCCAGCATCCCCTTTTCTTCCATTTAGCCAAATCACCCCTTCTTTATCTTCTTTATGGGGTATGCAGGGAATATCTGTTTATTTTTTGCCATGGAATTGATTTTTTTTTTAATGGTTGATCAGTATGAAAAACCAGAGCATCTGATCTCTGTGTTCAGACTTGCTGATGAGGTTTATTTTTGTATAATTTTCTATTTGACAGACAGACTCAGTGTGCTCAGGGTATATATTTTCTTTCAAAATGGTCCTGTTGATACCTGGAAATGGACTGTAGTTGTTTGTTTCTGACAGAGTAGATGTTATTGCAGAATCTTGTTTGTTTTTTTGTCTTCAGATAGCTTCTGGTTATGAGAGTATATAAATTTTCAGTATGGAATAATGAGGATGAATGCACATGTTTAAAGTACAAAGAAGTTACTGGTATTTGTTTAATTTAGTTTAGAAAGTCCATTACAGCTGCAGTATTTCTCTGAAATTTGTAGCATTGAAGACTGTTCATTTCTAGTTAGATACTCAGATTTTCTCACACAGGGTATATCCGTCATGGTTTTGTTAGTTTGTGTTGCAGTAAATGTTTGTGCTGTGGCCCAAGCAGGAGCAAAGGGCTGGAGAGCTGGGAGGGTGTGACCCTTAGTTCAGATCATGTGCTGTATTCCAGCAGCGCTCACTGCTTTTATGCTGTTTGTCATTAGCTGGGTTGCCTCTAATAATTATTCACACTTTATCTGATAATGTAGGAAAAAGAAAAAGAAATGGAAAGAGAACGGGACAGAGACAAAAAGGACAAGGAAAAATCTGAGACCAGATCCAAAGATAAGAAGGAAAAGGAGGAATGTACACCAACACGAAAAGAGAGGTATGGCTCTCCTTGGACTAAAGTGGAGGGGGGGGAAAGCCCTCATGGTATCTTTGTAGGCAGCCTTGAAATTACTTTGTATCACATATCTGATTTTAAAAGAAAAACACAAAGCCACCCAAAAAAGCAAAAAACCAAACAAAACCCACACTTAGGCTATAAAAACATGCTCCAAAATGTTAAAGGAATTGTCATTTTTACCCTGCTCCAAGTGAGGTACCACTTCCCTCTGTACAGAGTTGCCCCTTGGCTCATTTATACCCTGAGCAAGCATGGTAAAATGATTACCTGTTGCAAATGGGGTTAACTGTCTCGTGGCAGTGAATTCCCTGCAGTGCCTCAGTCAGAAAAGTGTCTCGAGGACAGCCCACAAGTGATGGGCAGTGGTTTCAGTGTTACTCATCTCATGGTGCAGATCCTTCTGAACAGTTGGGTTTGGGACTGATTGGACACTGATCTTCTCATGCTTGCATAGCCAAACTCTGCCATGGTCCTAAGCGTAACTATGGGAAAAGCCCTTGCTTTTCAGGGAGCTGTGACAGAATGTGTTTACACTACCAAATGCCTCACAGGCCGTAATCTTTTTCAAGCAGAGAAAATCTGTTGCACACATTAAACTTTGTTTTAATAATAAAAAGCCTACAATATCAAAATAACTTACTAGTAACTGACATGCCATTGGCTAAAGCAAGGGCCTGCAGAAAGAACAGCTGTTCTTACTGTGTTTTCCCTCCCGTGTGCATGTGTGGCTGCGCTGGCAGGAAGAGGCGGCACAGCGCTTCCCCCAGCCCGTCCCGCAGCAGCGGCAGCCGCCGAGCCAAGTCGCCCTCGCCCAAATCCGAGCGCTCCGAGCGCTCTGAGCGCTCCCACAAGGAGAGCTCCCGCTCACGCTCCTCGCACAAAGACTCTCCCCGAGACGTCAGTAAAAAAGGCAAAAGGTGAGCTGGTATCTTCTCTGTTTCAGGAAGCTGGTGGCTGTGTGTGGCTGGGGTTTGGGGGGTGTTTCAGCAGAGCACCTTTGGTACTCAGGTACTTTGTCTCCCAGTGCTCCGTAGTGCACGTCCTTCACCTTTGGGTGCTGGGTTTGGAAGTGCACACAGCCTCCTGCCCCAACAGTCCGGACTCTGCTCTGCTGTGCTTTTGTTCACCTGTTCCCTGGTGATTTTAAGAAATGCTGTTTTAAACTAGAGCACCTTGCAGCTTTCTTAGCTTTTTATTTTCAAAGGAGAAGTCTTCTGTAGTCCTTCTAAAATTTCTGTAGCCCTTCTACAGAACCTCTCAAATTACAGTGCGCATGCAGCCTTTCACTGATGATTGGCTTACATGAAGCTCCTCACTCCCATAGTTTGTTTCATAAGGGGAAAAAAAATTGTATACTGCTTACAGGATTTTGTTTCTGAATTACCTATTGTCATGGTTTGACACCAGCCAAAGGCCAGTGCACCCATGAAAATATATTTTTCTCAATTTCTGCTGTGAGGTAGGACCAAAAAAGGAGCACAGTCACCCAACTTAAAGCATAAAGAAGAAACTTTATTAACTAACACTAAAAAGAAGGAAAAAAAAAAAACAAACCAGAAACCAGAAGGAAACTTTCAAAACATCCATCCTCCCCCCACCTACAGTTCACTCTCCCACCAAAACCACATGAAAAGACAAAACCTAGGATTTTCAGTCAATCCACCCCTTGAACAATCATTTCCCCAACCCAACAGGAAGAGCAGAGTCCCTCCTGCCTTTGCCATAGATCCCCCCACAAGAATACCAGTCCTCTTGTGGC
>VXBU01007484.1:401271-414384 GCA_013400315.1 Bombycilla garrulus | reverse complement strand
CGGCCTGGCCCGGCACGACCCAATCCTCCCCCCCCACTGGACGCTGGGGGAAGACTGGGCCAGGGCACGGGGCATCGCTCTTCCTTTCCATCCTCCCCACCACTGGCCAGGATATCTCCCTCAGGAGGGGCTCCCGGCACGGCCCGGCCCGGCCCAGCCTTTCCCCTCCCGCAGGCCTCTGTGGCCTTGGGAGAGGGGAAAGCCGGGCCGAGGGCACGGCCCGCAGCTCTGTACCTGTTGAAGGCCGGAGACCAAAGAGAGCAATTCCCAGGCAGTCCTGTGCAAATGTATATCCTAGAGACGAATTTCACTTTTGATTGGTTCATTTCCCTGTCTGTCTTTAAATTTGGCCCACAATTGGTGTTGCACTGGGCTCATGGGAAATCCACAGGCACACCTCACTTCCAGGGGTGGCTACTTTCCTGCCCACCAAAATGTCAATCAATCTCAAACCAGCACACCTATTTCCTAACCTCCACTCTGACACAAATATTTGTCCTTTGTTAATGTTAAACTTGAAATTTTACTATTCTGCTAGTGCTGCTGTAACTTGAAAGTTCACCTTCCACTTCTTTTAGAAGTATAGCATATCTTACTGATAGAAAATTCCTCAGTCAGGCTGAGGAAAACTCCTTTGATGGTGTTGAAAAAGTCATAGCACACACTACAGTATTCTTGGGTTTATATAAATAAGGATTTCAAATAAAAGTAGAATAGTAGTTAAGATTTTTTCTTTTTTAGTTAATATGATGCTCATTCAGTTTTCATTACATTAGATCAATATATTAGGTACGGGTTAGATGACAGCAAATTTATTCGGTGTCCCTTCTTTTTCTGTGGGGTTGCATCACAATCTGAATATGCTTGAGGAGAATCAAAAGTATTTCACTGTAACACAATTGAACATAGTTTTTCATTTCTGTATGGACATAGGCTGCATTTTATACAAGAGCCAAGCTGGTTGAGGCTTGTGTGAAAGGCTGTGAATTCCTGATGTGGGTTTAAGGACATGAGTGTGTGTTATTTTTCATGTGGGTTCTAAGCGCTGGAGTTAAGCCCAAAATACTCTGAAGACCTTATAATGTGAAAATGGCCTTTTTCTCAAAAGCGGGATATCATCCTGTTACTTTCCTTACTAGGAAAACTATTTTCTACCTCGTTTGGCTCAATAAATTAATACGAATATGTTCAGGAAAAGGTGCTTTTATCTATTACTATTTGACATGAAACTTCTTTGCAGGTCGCCATCTGGCTCCAGGACACCCAAAAGATCAAGAAGATCACGATCCAGATCCCCTAAAAAGTCAGGGAAAAAATCCAGGTCTCAGTCCCGTTCTCCTCACAGATCTCACAAGAAGTCAAAGAAGAGCAAACACTGACATTGTTAATATTTTTTATGATGCTGTCACTTACTGGAAATGCGGTTTTGTTTTTGTGCCTGAACAGTCTGTTTAAAAACAAAGAAGCATTCCTGATTTTTTTTTTTGTGAATGCACGTGTATACTCATGAGTATCGGCATCTGTAGACCTGTCATTGTTTTATATTGTACAAAATATCTCTTCATTGTGACTATTTCCCAAAAGAAGCATTTTTGTGTTTAGAAGTTTCATCAGAAATGTGTGTAACTGATCTGCTGGCAGTAGTGATATTTTGTTTTTAGAATGTTGTGACATAGCAGAAATAACCCAGATGTTCCCCCTTTTTGTAGCTTTGACAACTTGAATTAGATTTCAAATAAAATCTGAACAGAAAATGAAGATGATGTTTTCTTGCCCTAGATCCCTATGGTAGTGTGGAGTTTGTTAGGAAGTGCTTCAGAAGTGTATTTCAGATAGTTCAGTGCAGTGTGGCTCTTCTGCTCTCAGTGACTGTCCATGTAAAGGCACCTTCTGAATCCAGTGGATGGGGTTTCTTTCCTGCTGTGAGATTTTACTGTAAGAAGAGTTGAGCAGTCTGGCACCTACCCTGATAAGCTTTACAGGTAAATCTTTGCTTCCTGTGTCTCCATTTGAATCGCAGGGAATATTTATAACACCACTGCAATGGTTTTGTTTGTTTTTAAGAAAGGGCCTCTGACACATCCTCTGGGGGCATGTGTGTAGCATGTGTGGGATGTCTCAGTAACAAGCCACCTTTGTGGCACACATGGGGAACACTGAAGGGCAGCAAGCCTGAGGCTCTGTGATTTCTTACAGATACAATATAGATGTAGATACAATAATTTCAGCCTTCAGTACACTCTTGTTTTCTAGAACAGATTTTTCCTGCAAAGGGACAGCTTTTACATTATTTTATTGAATTTATTCCTGTGTTGTGAAAATTATTTGAGATGGGGAAAATTAAATTTTATTACATATTTTATTAATATTTTTGATTCAAGAGGCTGTTTAACTTCTTTTTTAGTGTTAGGCTTTCCCTTCTCCAGACCTGTTCTGTGTGTGTTAGGCATTGATGTGGCTTTAAATTGCATCACTTCACCATGCAGCCTTTCTGTGGGTGGGAGAGGGGGAGGGATGAGAAACAGGGAGGGTTCAGTGTTTATACATGGAGGTGTGGGGAGATGGTAATAAAAATACAAAATCAAAAGGGATCTGGCCTCTAGTGAACTGTTTGTAAAAGCCAAAGCTGTGCTTAGCTGCAGGCACAGAGTGCTGGATGAGGGCTTGCTGTTACCTTGCTGGTACATTGGTGTATCCACAGGCTTCACACAGTTAATGTGCTGAGGAGAACCTGCTGGACATAAAAATAGCCTCACTGGCTGCACTTCCAGAAGCAGGATCTAAAAGGTCTTATAAAAAAAAAAAAAGTTTCTCTCTTTCCTGATGAGACACATTGTTATAAGATTATGTCAATTGTTGCATATGTGAGAATTAAGTGGAGAATTCTCATTGCTAATGAGAACTCTGAAGTGATCTGAAGCACTGAAAATATGAAGAATGCATGCATACTGTAAAGACTTTATTCAAATGAGTATTTAATAGATGGATTGATAATGAGAAAATAATACACCTTTTATCTGCTTGTAATACATTATAAAGAATCTGGTTTAGAAATACACAGAATTTATTTTTTGTAATTTTTTTTCTCCCTGTAACATGAGATGCTTCAGGATAGAATTCAGCTGAGATTTTGGTTGCTAAACTATTATAAACCAATTTATTTTTTTTTCGTAAATGCTGTGTATTCATACCTGGCACAGACCACGTGAGGCTTTCTGGAGGGAAAAGTAGGTACTAAAATCAGTTAGGGACAGGGAGAATCAAAACTGTGCAGTGGGAAGATGATAATTTCGAAATAATTTCATTACTTATTACCTTGTAGCTGTTTATAAATGGAGGAGTGATAAATGTCAGTGTTCTGGGTCAAGTGGGACTAAAGATGCTTTGCCACAGGAGTGTTTTATCTGCAGAATCAATTGTATATTTCATTTAATAGCTAAAAACCCTCAGGGTAGAAAATCACTTAGCATTTCAGGTACTTTTCAATAATTAATTTTCATTTCAGCTTTTATAAAATTCTCATCAGTGATTATAGAAAGCTTAAGCCAAGCAGCAAGAGATCTAAAGGAGCACACCCATTATTAGGGTTTATTTTGTAACTGCTCTATTATGCAATGCCTTTTTCAGTACCTGTTCTCTAAATACCATTGTCATACCTCTTGTTCTTTGCTTTGTGTCTCGGGCTCTAAAATAGCTGTTCTTACCCAATAGTCTCTTAAGAGCAATTAAGAATCTGTATCCTTTACTGAATTACCTGGGCTTTTTTGCCCTATAGAAAAGCGTAGCTTTTGATCCTGCTTAGTCTTAATTTCCTCCTGGTTTTGTACTTTTGTTTGTAGCTTGGCTTTTCCACAAAGGAAAGGGCTGACATCTGGAAGCAAACTTTTTGTAAAAGATGCAAAATATTATTGAAGACTTAATTTTAAGCTGCTTCTGAAATTCATTTTTCTTTAGATTGCATTGCAGTGACAAGGTCCAGTTGCCATGTGCCATTACTATGTGACTTGCGTTTCTGCAGCCTTTTACTCAGTGCTGAGTGGGTAATGTAAATAACTGATCTGGGATTCATGAAGTAGCATTCAGATGAATCCTTGTGAAATAAAGTCCTGCCCTGAGGAGGCGTGGTCCTGTGTCTTCCAGTGGTTTTTGTGGTTGTAGAGGAAGAGGGAGCCCATGATGCTGTGAGACCCCTCACTGTGTGAGTGTCCAGCTTTTCACTTTAGGAGGGCGTGGAGACACGAGTGGGTGACAGGCTGCGATCCTGCCTGCCATAGGGAAACCAGAGGGAAATGTTCATGCTTCAGTGTTTAGGCTTGTCCAAAGCAGAGAAAGTGAGTGTAGCTTGTACAGCTGGGATCTGGCCTGGCTGAGAACCCCCATGCAACCTGAACAGTGGGGTGACCTCGGGAAGGGAACGTCCGTGGTGTGTTCCCAGATCCGTGCTGCACGCTGCCATTCTGAGGAGCTTTGGTGAAGCCTACCCTGTCCTCCTGGGCATCCCAGTGCTTATGGGAAGGCCTTCAAGGGACACAGCTGCAGGTGCATCTGCCCTGAGCCAGGCCTGGCCCCGGGAGTGTCTCCACAAGACCTGGTCAGGCTCAGTGCTGACCTGTGGGGCCTGTGCTGCTGCAGGAAGCTACATAGAGCCTCTTTGCAACAAATCAGATCTTCCCAGTATTACAGAAATGTTTGTATCTCAGCTGCTTGTTTTAAACTCTGACTTTGACTTTCCTGCATAGCAGCTACATGTATTTTTTGTAATACTGTTTGAGGAAGAGTTGGTTTCTGAACATCAGTGTCAGGTTATTATTCAGACACTGTACACGTGCATGTGGTCTCCCCCCCACCTACATTTGCAGGTTTTGAAGTGTAAGAATCAACAACCACTTAGGAATAAGGGTAACAAATCAATGTTTTCCAAAGTGTGTATTCAGAATTGCAGCTATCGCTGATGTGAGTTTATCTGTCCCTGTGACAGGAGAGCAAAGAGTTCATGTAATGCCTTAAAAACATGAATGTTGGGATGAGAAAAGCAAGATGGCAATTCTGTTCTGACTCTAATCACTTGAAGCAGCTTGCTTGTGGGGTTTTCCTCCTCAGGCATTGACAGTGCTTCTGTGGAATTAATGCTTTGAGTAAATAAAAATGAGAAGCATTGCTGTATTGCAGATGGATTAAGGTCTGAACCTGGGGGTTTTAGATAGGTAGCTTGCTGCACTTTTGTACAGCTGTGTGAGCAGTTTGGGGTGGGAGGGTTCTCAGCTATTCTCAGTCTACCCTGAATACTTAAGGTAAATATTCTAGAGGAGAAGACAGCAATTGTGAAATAACCTAGATGAGACACAGGTGTCTTCTCTTAAAATCAAACATTATTTAGTATCAATCAAGCTGCTCAGTATCATAAGATTTATCAAATTACAGACCTGATATTGTCCAATTTTATCAGTTTACTTTTCTGGATAAGGCTGCTGAGGTCATAAACTTGTATTTTATCTAAACAGCTCGTAGTAGTATTTTAAAATTACTTTTTCTCATTGCTGCATGTGCTGTTGCGAGACTTCCAGTACTTTGGTAGTTCTTGCTGCTGCTAGAGGTGCTGCTCCTCAATTTGTAAGCCACTCTTGTAAGGATCATTAAAATGCAAATTTAATTTTATCCAAATCTCTTTCCCCTGTAGGATATGGAAGTCTTAAACAATTGCATACTGTTTTTTCCTACACCTGGTTCTGTCTGTACAGTGTTTGCTTTCATGGGTGAACCTGTGCCATTTGCCACTTCTGATGTCTGATTATGTGCTGGGGTATTCTACAGTGTAACTCTGTCATAAGCTGGGAAGTTTTCTGTTTGTCGTTATTTAAAGAGGAAATGGTAGTTTCACACGGACTTTTTTGTCTTATTTGCTTTTTAGTTTGTATTTTATACAGAAAAATTTCCAATTGACGTGGCAACAATAAAATTGTCAGTTTGCTGATAACCAGAAATAGTTTTATTTTTAACCTGGAGGAGAGCAATGTTTGTGCCTGTTATGCATGAACAGTTCCTTGGCCTCAGCAGCTCTTCAGCTGCTCGATGCTGTTCTGCCTGTGTTGTCCAACCCTAATGGCTGCTGCTGTTCCTCTGTAAACAGTGACCTCTGTGCTCCTCTACCTCATTAATGAGGCATGGGCTGCTCACTCTGGTTGTCTGTATAAATCTCTCTCGAACAAAGGGAGCTCTCCCTGGGCTGCTTCAGGGACAGGGAGATGGTGGGCAGCTCGTTAGCACTGGCAGCAGTTTGCAGGAGGGCCTGGAGCACCGGCGGGGCTGCAGTAGGACCTTGAGTGCTGTGCCTGGGCCGTGTCACACCTTGGTGCTGCTTTGGGGGCAGGTCCCGCTCCAGCCTTCCCCGTGCCTCTTGTTCTCTTCTCCTGTCCCTTCTGCCGCCTCGTTTGACACCTTGTCTTGTGGAAGGGGGGAGTGGGCCCAGCGTGGGCAGGCCCAGGGGATGAGGTGCAGGGCAGGAGGGACTGCAGAACTGGGGCTGTCCCTTAGCAGCCGTGAGCAGTGACAGGTTGTTCCTCTCTCCTTCTCCCCTTTGCTCTGGGAACACTTGGGCACAGCACTCAAACCTGAACGGAGCAAATACCTCCAAGATAATTTAGGTTCTGCAACATCTGTGAAAGATGAAAAAGAGGAAAGAGACCTCAGATGCCCCTGCAAGATGGGAGAGGCTGGGATATGAACTCTTGATGTTAGAGCCCAGAGTATTCCTTTGGGATAGATTACAAATCCCAGTTACTGAGAATCTCCATTTAGAGCTCAGAGTTCTAAACACGGGATGTTTTGATATCCCTGGACCTTGCTCTATTTTTACTCTTGTGTGGATTGGGGAACTTGTTGTAGCTGTTTGTCTTAAATACAGACCATCAGTTTGACTCTTCAAGACCTTGTTAAGAGTTTGCTTGCAAGCAAGTGTGGAATGCGTTCCCTGAATCTTTCTTGGCCCCCTGAGACTGGACCTAGGTCTGAGATCAGAGCTTGTGTGTAGTAACCATGCCTGCAGAGAGGTGAGCAAGGAGAAAGGGTCAGCATAAGGTCTGTGTAAAGCTCTCAGAAATCCTTCACAGAAATATGTAACCTGGCAGATTTTCTTAATTCTGTATGACAAACTGTTCTTGTTCTAAAATTTAGCTGGCGTGGGAAGAGGAGGGTGGAATTGATGCATACAATTTGGATTTGTGGAAGATGGAGCAGCCTGTGCCCAGGATTGAACTTCCAGGATCATTAACAGCAATCAGAGTCATCACCAAAGCCATCACTGGAAGTAGAAACTAGTTTTTATCTTTTTTGAGCCATGCTAAAGAGGTACAGCTCTGGTGTTTCAGGAATGATTTAGCCAAATGTTTTCACCTGCTAGATTCTGCCAGAGCAAACACTGACCACACTCTTGCAAATAGAAGCTCAGGAGGGTAGAGATGAATCTTCTGAACCATATCTATCATAATGATATAGGATAAAGGCTTGCACTGCTGCTGATACTGGGCATTTCTACCACTGCATCTCTTGGATTGCTGGTGATTTTTTTTTCCCTGGCATTTCAGGTTATCTTCCCTATGCTATGAGAAAAGAACAGTCTGATGATTAACTGAATGGAGACTTTTGCCTTGGGCAAATTCTGGAAAAGAATTGGTTATAAACTTTAAGACATGAGACTGGGATTGGATTCATTGTGTGAACTACGGGGCTGGAGATTCTCATCCTCTGTTTTTGCACAGGGTAATTT
This sequence comes from Bombycilla garrulus, assembly GCA_013400315.1. Lineage (NCBI taxonomy): Eukaryota > Metazoa > Chordata > Aves > Passeriformes > Bombycillidae > Bombycilla > Bombycilla garrulus. The sequence goes on along the minus strand of VXBU01007484.1, from coordinate 406,622 downwards.
TACTAAACAAGTTAAAAAAAATATAAAAAAACCTTGTAAGTTTATAATAAAGCCTGATTTAAAGGCAGTTTCACCAGGGGAAAACTCATCTTTCATGCCAGTCTGCAGGAAGTCTTCACTGCAGATAGAGAGCCCCTTTTTTTCTCAAATCATTGGGATTTTCAAGAGTAATTAGCAAATGATTTGTGTTACTCTGAGTTTTGAAGAGATGCAACAGATTAATTTCAAGAACCTTCCTAGATGGTCATTTATAGCACTGTTACTTATGAGAGAACATTCTTTGTATGTTACTTATGAAACTGATTTCTCACTCTTTTGCCCAAAGGTCAGTGTTTGAATTTTTAGACAAAGATTGGCAACTCTTTTCCCTGGGATTTAAATTTGTTCAGTCCATAGTGAAATGAGAACCGGCTAGTTTGCTCTATCACCTGAGAGCTTAGATCCCAGGGAACAGGAACATTGTTGAGTGGCTCTGCCTGCTGCCCTCGGGAGGGGAGAGGCAGGTGAGGTCCCTGGGCAGCGGAAGGGCTCTGGGCATGCCCAGCCCGGGGGGTGGAGGGTGCTAGGACAGTGTTTAACCCAGGATCACGGGTTAGTTGGAGGGAGTTTAGAGATGCCCGAATGTGTGGGGCTGAGGTAGCTCTTAGGTGTGACCTGCTAAAGGTTTGGGACCTTTTGATGTGAAACAGTGAAACAGTGCATTGCCGGTTGTTTTAAAGGTACGTGGCTATAAAAGTAGAATCTTTAATTTCCTCTAGAACTTGAACTAGTTACACAACAGATGAAAAAAGATTTCTAATTTTAATAAAAGTCAAATAGAGACAAATCTACACTGCAGTGTCCCCAGGACATTTGCAAAGCTCTGGAATTCCTTTAGCTGCACAAACAAAAAATTATAAATATTTATTGAAATGAAGTTTATTGAAAATGTCACCTGTGCAACTGAAAGTGAACATGAAAGAAAAACTGGGGTGGAAGGGAACAGCTTGTTACAGACAGGTTGTCCTGTTGGCTTTGTATTTCTGGTTTATGAATGGCTGCTTTAATTTCAGTCCCTGACAGTTGCTTCTGCACACGCAGTTCAGAAGGGACATCCAAGAGAAAATGGATACTTTAGGAGGCAGATTGTGGCAGCCATAGCTTAATGGAATGGCTGCTGAAGGATTCAACATTACTGGAAAAAAGTTTGTTTTGAGGAAAATCAGCTGCCACTGCTGCATGGCATGTTGAATATGCTGTTAAGACATTGCGCCCAATACTAAAAGAAGGGTGCAAAATACAAACACCTGCAATTCTAAATGCTCTTGTACAGATTCTTCTCACCCACCTCCAGTGGTGAGACTAAAATACAGTCTTAAACAAATTCATAGGTTTCCCAAGTTTTGAGAGCTACACGATTTCGTATAAATTTTGTTCACATTTTGTGGTCCATAATTGTGCTTTAGTTTTAAGAATCTCACTTTCAGGCAGTGTTTGAGGAATTCAGGATCTTTATTTATCCTGAATGGATTAGGCTAGATACAGGACTATTTAATGAGCACGCAGAACTTACCTCACACTAGGTACATAACAGCATAAATCCCCATCTTTTAGTTTCTTTTAAAAGATAAAATCTTGCTCAAGTTTGACTTCAGGAAAAACTTCTCCTCGTGCCCATTATATGCTTGTGAATATGAAAAAAAACAGAAAGTTGGGAAGTGTTCCAGTAAGGACGAAACCTTTTTCAGCCCCATTGCTTAAATGAAGGGATGTCATGGAGGGGATCTTGGAGCATTCTGACTGCGGCAGTATCACTTTGAGGAGGAAAATATTCAGCTAGTCAGGATTTGGGTTGCCTAAATATTACTTGTAAAATTCATAAACATAGTTACTAAATATAAAATACTAAACCATAACATAAAATATTTAAGTATTTAATGAAAAGGAATTTTTTCCCTCGTATTTTAAATTGAGGCATTTTAATTGCAGGTACTTATCCCTCACACATTGCTGGCTGCAAAGTTTGAGGTAAATACAGCCACCCTCCTTCTGAGTTTTGTTGTGTGTAACAATCTGAACTGGAAAAGGAGCATTCTCTTCTGCTCCTTAAAGGAAAGTACATGTAATTGTCAAAAAATAAAGCTGGCCTAGAAAGAAGTGTTGAATTTTACTTTTTGGATGATGAATTTTGCTCTTTGAAGAAAGGAAACTTTATTATTTGACATGGGTGATCCAGTATACTGAAATTAGTGAGCCTAAAATAGACTGACATGAAGTAAAATAGAGGGTGGAAAATGTACACTGAAGTACCTGAATATATTTATGAAGAACTGTATTTGTTCAGCTGCAGAATGTTCCTCTTTCACACACTTTCTCTGCCTCTTACCATTTTTTATACTTGTGTTTCTTTGCCATATATGTTTCTAATGCTTTTGCAACAGATGTATAAAGGATTTTAAAAAAACATCCAAACAAAGCTCCAAACTTGTGAATTGAAAATTGGCTGTATAAATCTCTTTCATATAAACCTATTCAATATTCATTGATACTGAGTTATTCAAAGTGATAACTTGACTACCAGGTCTGAAACTTGTGGGAAGATCAGATAAAGCTGCTGCACTGAACCTGATTGATTGGTTGAGTTGTGCGTGGGTACTTGGATCCACCTGCACAGCATAAATACCTCCACTGCTCCAGTTTGGAAAAGTAAGATTCTGTTTAGCAGCATGCAGGTCGAATTAAAGAGCTGCTGGACCTCGTGCTTTCCTTGTTGTGTTGGAGCAGTTTGATGAAGGCAGCATTGCTGTCAGTACTTCTGCACTCGCTGATTCACAGAGATGGAACCACTGTGAAACAGCAGGGAGGGTGCAGAATCCAATTACAGCTTTTCATGTTTGGGTTTACTGATTAGTTTTACCATTTCAAATGTTGTACCTGCAGTTCATGTTTGCTTATCTTTATTTGTTACTTGCTAAATTTTAAATGCTGTAAGAACTGGAGCTGGCATTGTAGGTTTTTTCAGAAAATTTCATATCTCTCTTCAACCGAGTGAAATGGAAAGAAGGGATTAATTTGAACGTCATGGTATTGTAATGATTTTTCACTGCTATGAATTGGTTTAGCTCTGTAGTGTCTGTCCTTTATTGCATTAGTGCTGCATAACAATAGTGGTGGGAGATACTGCTTTATGAACTCCAGTGTCTCAGTACTGCCATTGTCATTCATCATCTAATATAAGCTAATTGATGCTACTACAGACCATTCCAGAATGAAAAAAACATTTCTGCTTTAGCTAGGTGATGGTCACTTCATCTGTAGTGAGCATGGAAAGCCAAATAAATATTTGAGGTGAACCTTTATAAAAATATATTAAAAAAGCAGAAGTCTTGTTTTATGTGAAGAACTCATGGATTAGAACTAAAGAATAAAATATCTGCAAGAATTTTATGCTCGATGATGCTCCAGAGGTTTATTATTTTTCATTATATACTGTGTTTCAAGAGTTAGAAAACAATAGTTCTAACTGCACATTTCTTTTGCCAGCTAGATACAAATAATTTGTACACAATGTGGCTTTAAAGACTCCCTCTGGAGCACTGCAGGATAAAAAAATGGCTTCCCCTTACCCCTCACTTTTGATGAAATAGAGACTTTTTCTTGAATGTTTAATGGCTATTAGAAGTCTGCTATTAACGAATTACTTCTGTATGAAAAGTCACAATGACATTTAGACACTGCCCCCAGGGTCACTGGCAGCCTGTGGGACTGTTCTGAGCTGGCCTGTGTGGTTTGATGGCCGTGTCGCAGCCGGGACAGGCTGAGGGGTGGCTCTGATGTCGCACAGCAGGGAAGCTCCCTGCTCCCATCCCGCGGTCACCCTGCCCTGACAAAGCTCGGAGGAGCAAGCAAGGAAGAGAGGAGCCCTCCTGCTGCCGATCTTACCCTTTGCTTTGAGGCTGGAAGGGGCTTAGAAGTTCTTCCAGAAAGGGAGCTTGGCTATTAATATCCCTGCAGAAAATGTGGGAGGAGTATTGAAATTCTTTTGATAAGAGATATGAAGATTGCTTATACATTTAGCTCCCTCACCCTCTTGTACTGTTTTTTTTGCCTTTATTAAGTAGTGTCCTACCAGGCAAGACGCACACCGGGTAAATTTGTGCTTTATCTGCTTTCTGAGTGTAAAAGGTTTTGCTGTAGTGTCAGATCCGTGCTGTTAATAAACATGCCAGCAAAATCTTACCAGTGTTATCTGTAATGGAGGGATTGTTCTGAGGCAGGGGCAGCCGCCCATCAGCTCCAGGCTGCCCGGGGCGGTGGGCCGCATACATCTGTGCATGGTGGGAAAGGCTGCACCAGTGCGAGAGCTGCTGGGTAGAGAAAGCAACGGACAGGAGGGAGCCTCCAAACGCTTCTGAAACTCGCGAGCAGCCCTGGAGCGCTCCGAGCTCGGCCAGGGGCACAGGAAACCGCTGAGAAAATTTCCTAAGAGTCACGGGCCATTGCCGGAAGCCCATCGGGAACCCTGTGTCCACAAGTGCGCTGTCCTCGTGGGATGTCCCTCCGTGCCCTTTTCAGGCGCGTTTTGGGAATGTGGTCGTCTTTAAAGTACCGGTGCTGCCTTGAGCCGCACCACTGCTTGGCCGCCCTTCATGCAGCGCTGCGTCTCCAGGACACAGCAGAAAGCCCTGCCCGTTTAGATTCCCACCTGGGGCACGGAGTTTGCGGCCCGTCGTCGGCAGGCTGCCGGCTCGGTGCTGGGGTGGGCGGGCGGCAGGAGCGGGGCCGCGCTGGGCTCTCCCCTGCATCCGCGGGGCTGCGCTGGGCTCGGTGCCGCCTGGGCTGGCTGCCCGTGGGCCGGGGCAGCACCGCGCTCCGGCAGCCCCACGACCGAAAGGGCCGCTCGGTGACCGGGCGCCGGTTATACAAACACTGTGAAGAACGGCGGATGCATTTGTGCTGAGCTCTGTCAGGAAGATCCAGTATGAGGGTTTTTTGTCATATTTTGGAGAATCTTTGAGAACTCCGACTTTCTACACAAACCAAGATAAGGGCGGAGGGGCTGGGCCCAGATCCTCTCAGGCCTTTCAGGGTTTTCCCCCCCTCCTCTCTTTTTCCCGTTACCGGCGCAGCTCCGCTGTGCAAGGGGTACCCGGTGAGGAGCCTCCCGCGGGCAGGGCTGACGGGACCGCCCCGGAGCTCCGAGAAGAGAGGGTCTCCTGGAAGCGCCCGCCGCGCTCCGCCGGTGCGGGGCTTCGGCGGGGTCGGTGCCGATGGGTCCAGGCTCTCCCCGGAGGCGGCCGGCAGCAGCGGGAGCAGCGGGCGGAGCGCTGCAGCCCGAGCCCGGCCGCGGGGCCGCCAATGGCGAGCGCGGG
>VXBU01007484.1:220716-400807 GCA_013400315.1 Bombycilla garrulus | reverse complement strand
CCCCGAGGTCTTTTTCCTCTACGAGCCGGTGTGGCACGTCTGGCAGAAGCTGTACCCCGGTGACGCCGTCTCGCTGCAAGGGGCGGCCCGCGACATGCTGAGCTCCCTGTACCGATGCGACCTCTCCGTCTTCCAGCTCTACAGCACGGCGGGCGCCGGCAAGAACCTCACCACGCTCGGCATCTTCGGGGCGGCCACCAACAAGGTCATCTGCTCGTCGCCCCTCTGCCCGGCCTATCGCAAGGAGGTGGTGGGCATGGTGGACGACCGGGTGTGCAAAAAGTGTCCCCCGCAGCGCCTCAGCCGCTTCCAGGAGGAATGCCACAAGTACCACACGCTGGTCATCAAGGGCGTACGTGTCTTCGACCTGGCCGTCCTCGCCCCGCTCATGCGGGACCCGACACTGGACCTCAAAGTCATCCATCTGGTGCGGGACCCCCGGGCCGTCGCCAGCTCCCGCATCAAGTCCCGGCATGGCCTCATCCGGGAGAGCCTGCAGGTGGTGAGGAGCCGGGACCCCCACATCCACCGCATGCCCTTCCTTGATGCCGGCCACAAGCTGGGCGGGAAGAAGGAGGGGGGGGGCGGCTCGGACTACCATGCCCTGGGTGCCATGGAGGTCATCTGCAGCAGCATGGCCAAGACCCTGCAGACTGCTCTGCACCCCCCCGACTGGCTCCAGGGCAATTACATGGCCGTGCGCTACGAGGACCTGGTGGTGGAGCCCATCAAGACCCTGCGGCAGGTGTACGGCTTTGTGAACCTGGCGGTCAGCCCGGAGATGGAGAAGTTCGCCCTCAACATGACCAGTGGCCCCGGCTACTCCTCCAAGCCGTTCGTGGTGTCGGCCAGGAACGCCACCCAGGCGCTGAGCGCCTGGAGGACTGCGCTCAGCTACCAGCAGATCAAGCAGGTCGAGGAGTACTGCCACCAGCCCATGGCCCTGCTGGGCTACGAGCGGGTGGGCAGCCCCGAGGAGGTGAAGGACCTCAGCAGAACGTTGCTCAGGAAGCCGCGGCTGTGACGGGGCAGCGGCGCCCGCTGGGCGCCCGGGGGTGGCGGAGCCGGGCAGAGGAGCCGCCCCGGCTGCCTCGAGTGAGGGGGGGAGCCGGGAAAAGCAGCCTGGTCTCCGATTTCCTCCAAAGACTCCTGAAGGGTAACATGCAGTAATGTGATGGTTTTGTTCCTTTTTTTTGATTTTTCTTTTTATTACCCACCCCTTGCATTGGGTTAGATGCGATTAAAAAAAAAATCAAGTGGAACTGAAAATATCTGTAAAGCCCCTTCTTCTTTCTCTAAAATGCCAGGCAGTTATTCTGTACCAAAATCGGGTTCATGAAGTTCTTGTGGGTTTGAAGATGGTAACAAAAACTCTTGCACAATTCCTAACACATCTTTATTTCCCTTGGTGCAGAGGGGATGCCCTTGGAAAACATAATGCTGAAAATCAGACTTTTGTGTGAAAGCAGATGTTCAGACATGATAGTAATAAAAGAAAATAATAAATGATATTCATTTTTATAATTACCTCAATTGTTTGGGAAATACAGTATTGCTTATGTACAGCTGGAGGGTATGCTTGCTTAAAGTAACAACGTGGACTTCTTAAAGGGTATGGGGTGGAGGGCTGGAGTGCAACATTTGACGTGTTCAAAGATCAGGAGCTGCTCTTGCAGAAACAAATACAGATCTCGCAAGTGTAGTGCGGTTTTTATGGCTGTGTCAAAGCAGGTTTCTATTTAACTATTGTCTTTCCGTTGTATTTAAAAAGTCTTTCAAGTGCCACTGTATTAGTGTCCTAAGAGTTTTAAAACGTTTGCCACCTCAGCAGTATTTATTTTTGTCTTGATATGTATGTCCAGGAGTCACTGTCAAATAGAAGTGGATCTGCAGCGTGACCAGAAATGCAGGATTTAAAAAGACATTTGTCATACTGGAAACATTAGCATGTGTGAAAACAAAAATAAAATTATATATTATATATATTCTATAGTGCTAACAAAGCATAAGATATGTAAGATATTTCTTGACATTGACTGGTAACAGGCATAGCAGGGAAGCATAGAAAAATGCATAAAATGATTATTTTTTTCCCTTTGTCTGTGTTGGAGGGTGTATTTATGTAGGAAGAGGGAGGAAATGTACAGCTGTGTGTTCATGGCTGTAATAGAGCTTTTATAGAGCCAGCCCAGCGTTTGATTTCAGAGCACTGGTTGGAGACTCATTGCCTGTGAATTGTCATTGCTCTGTGATGGAGCCAGATGGTGGTCTGGCTCTTTCTGGGAACTTTGCCTAGAGGCTGTCCCATCGTTAAAACCTGATGATTAAAAAAAAGAAAAAAAAGAGATTTTACTATTTCTGCTTTTGTAATTTCTTGGAAAAGTCCTGATTTATTAGAGGTTAAGTGGTGTGTTGCATATGAAAAGTGCAGACACCCTAAGTAGTTTTTAATCTTGATGTTCTCTGCTGCTCTTTGAAGGCTCGTTTTGGAACTTGAGTTTTTAAACAAATGTAGTTTTGCCAAACAGTTCTCTTAGGAGACTACAGACTTTTCTACAGGAAGTACATTTTACATTGCCTATTTGGGTGTTGTGCCTTCAGAAAATGTGAAGAGTATGAGTAGGAAAAAGGAGATTGATTTGTGAAAATAAATTAATATAAACAGGATGCTGATAAGTGTGTGTGTATGTGTGGGTGTATGTGTGAAAATTTTAGTGATGTGTAATATGTCTATTTCTTGTAACTCAAGTTAAACAGCTGATAACTGGCTATTAAGATTTTTGAGTTCTTGATGAAATTTTGGCATTAGATGTTGAATTTATTCTGAAAAGAAAAAGCATTTAATAAACTAGTTAAAATATTATTGCATAAGGTTGCTTATACAGTTGCTGAATGGCATTACATGTTGGCTCCCTCAGCTCATTTTCACCATCAGTGAAATAACATAAAATCTAGCAATGGGAGATCTTTTAATTGCCCTGTTAGGATGTATTCCCAGATTCCAGACAGCAATGCTAGAAATGGGAGGAATAGTTAATTTGGTATTTAAAATACAGATTAAGGTACTTGTGTTGTTGTGGAATGATGTGTTTTGTGTTACCACTGTGCATGTTCGGTGCAGTGCTGAGAGGATTTTCCATGTTTGGCTTTGGGCTGTACCCAGTGGAGTTTTTGATTTTCTTCAGTTGTTGTGTCCGGGAGCAGTGCTTGAAAATCTGACCTGCTTGTAGAGCAGGGTGCTTGCTTTTTCTCCATGCCTGCTGTCTGAGCTGCCTGCTTCTCCCTGCCCTGCCCTGCCCGTGCTGCAGCAGCGCTGCTGTGGGCAGGGCAGGCTGGAGCTGGAGCCCCTCTGGAGCCGCCCGTGGAACGCCAGTCCAGCTCCAGGACGCTGCCACCGCCTCGGCTCTGCTGGCCTCAGCCTGGCACTTTGCTTAGGTCTCTGCATGGGGGCTCTCATGGCAGCAAAAGCTCTTTTGATTTTGGGAGCTGAAGCACGGTCATTTCTTTGTGCAGAATTCCTTGGTCTTTTTTGGGAAAGTTTTCAGGATGAGTAAAGTGAGCAGGAATTGATTGCCTCTGGGAGTGTGAAACAGATGAGACCAGCTGATTTAGCTTCCAAAAATGTCCTTTGGCTCCTAATGATGTTAAAAAGCTCATCCTGTCATTCTGAGAGAGCACTCCCTGCTCTTCTAGTAGTGGTGCATTGCAAACATCTGCTTCACTTTCCTGATACAAGCACTGCCAGTAGAGTTACAGCATCTGAATCTGGTCCGTAATTTGAGCTCCACCTACTACATTGCAGCAAGGAATCACCCAACATACTGTACAATCCTGGTGTGCTTTGGTGAACAGAAGAAATAATGCAATGTTCATTTTGTGAAAATAAAGGACTGCATGTTTGTTCAGGTAAAGCTTCAGGAGAAGCTGAATGGGATCCTGCTTGTGTAAAATGGTGGTGGGCTGAGCCCCGTGTTTAATGCTGCTCTATTAAATATGTATGTGAACAACTGGCAATTAAAAGACGATTTTTAGCCCTCTTTTATATTCAGGAAATAGAATTGAAGGAACTTTAACAAGCCAAACCAAGTTGAAAAAAGTTTTAAATGTGGAAAATTACAGGAAAAAATAGGGTATCAGAAAGATGAAGGACATGGTTACAAAAGTAATTTTCCTTTTGTGAGAAGGGACAGCTAGCTGTGGTCAGAATAAACTTGACTTTTAAGCTTGAAAATAGTCCTGGGTTTGCTTTCTGTCTGATTTAATAATTACAGCATGCTTCTTCAGCTGAAGCTAATGCTTATATTGGTGAAGGATTTATAGCATAAACAACATACAAGGTGCCCTCAGTTGCATGGGAGGGAGATGGTTCTGAAGACTTGGCATGTTTGTTTGATGGGCAATGGCCACTGTATGTTGCTTTCTACCTTGAACATACCCAGAACTTCAATCAGGTGCTAAATTGCAATGATATTCAGTGCATGAAAACAGGAAAACCCTCTGTCTTTCACTCAATCAACTAAACCACAAGATATGTACAAGTGTGCAAGTTGCTGCTGCTAACCTCAAAGCTGACAATGAAAAAAATTGTTAGGTGAAGTATCTTTTATTCTTTCTTAACAAAAGGAGGAAGTCCATTATTTTTCCAATCACTTTGTAATTTGTCAGACATTAAACTTCACACAGTGAGTGGGAAGAGGAACATAATTTAAACCCGCAAACCTTGTATTTCCATTATGATTAGATCTCGGGTCTTTAGAGGTGAAATACTGATGGTTATAAGCAATCCTGAAACAAGTGTTTCTCACCCTGTAGACAATGAGAAGCATAGTAAGGTTATTTCCCCCTTCATTTCTGATTGCTCGTGGTGTGTTGAAAATGAAAGGCGTTTAACGTGAGCCCTTGCACACCACACAGGTGTCTGAGAGTTGGTGTCCCAGCTTTGCTCCTGCCATAAAGGCAGGCACGGGGCCCTTTGGAGCAGTGAATGCCAGCTGTGCTCAGTTGTGTGGGGCTGCTTTACATGAGCGGGGCAAATGCTGCCTGGGTTATGTTACTTCATCGAATGGATCAAAAATGTTCTTGCTCTACTGCCATCTCAGTTAAGGGTGTTGTGTAAATATTGCTCTGCTGGAATTATGCATAAGGTAAGCAGATTTAATTTGGAGGTCTAAGTGAGTGTGAGACTGCTTGCCATTGATGTATCTGATTTCGACTGTTGGTGCTTTCTGCTAGTTATCCTGGTGGTCAGCGCATAGGGTTGCCTTTTGTATCAGAGATCCTGAGCAAGATCTTACAAAAATATGCATGTTTTATAATTAAAGAATACATTTCAGCAATACTCATTATATTGCACACATTTAAAGTAGAAAATAAGGTTTATCTGTTTTATTTGGATCTCCTGGCAACAAATGAGTTCTTTTAATGTGTCTAAATATCAGCTCTTGGCTGTCATGACATCCACAATTCTTCAGGTAAGTTATAATTTCTGCAAAGAAAATGCATAGAATTTGTACAAAACAGTCTGTTTTATATTTGCAAGTTGGAAAATTTCCCTGTATTTACTTTAATTTGCAGCTCGGGGCTCCCTGCATCATGAGTTTATGAAAAGAGCACAAGAATGGGCCTTCATTATTGAGTGCAGAGCCTGGGTCAATGCAAATTCAGTGAGAATCAGTGCAAAATGTAAGGTGTCCCGTCTTCCCCTGATCCATGAAGAGCTGGAATTTCTCACACAGATCAACACCATGAAAGCTATTAAAAATTATAATATAATGGCCTTGATAATTGGAAAACTGTGATTAAAGAATCATCTGCCTCTGCAGTGAAACACAGAGATTTAAAATGTGTGTAGAAATATATGGCATATTTCTTCACAGAAGAAAATTCTGTACGTGAGAGACCCATTTACACCAGCTGATGTGGATGAGCTCTCTGATGTCCACTGCAGTTCTGAGACAGGAACGTGCTTGTTATAAACAGGGTGATGGGAAGGGAATTGAGGTCGAGGTGGGTTACCATCTCTTTGTTCCTCTCAGAAAAATTGGTGAGTAGCCAGCACAGCCTGCAGGGCTTTTAGTATGGGGTACTGCAAACTTTTATCTGGATATGTCATTATTCTGATGGGATTTGAATGGAAATAGGACTTTCATGCTGAAAAACAAGATGAAAATGTGGTTGTAGGAACTCCTCTAATTAAATATTAGTGAAACAGCCTGAGTGAGGAAGGATCTGGTGAGCCACTTTTGTCACAGCATCAGTTGAAGCTGCTAACTGGAAGGGGCTCTACAGGTATAATATTAAGAAATCTGAAGATGCTAGTAAACTTTAAGTGCAATTTTTGAGAATATCGGTATGTGCCATTTTCATTGGAATTGGAATATTGTGCAGGAGTCAGCAAGAGTTATATTTCAGGGTGGCTCTGGAAATCATGGCCTCATGAATTTGTATTGGAGGGGACCTATGGGGGTTTCTGGTCCAAACTATTGCTCAAAGCAGGGTCAGCTTATAAGATCAAACTGGGTTGCTCCAGGTTTTATCTTGGTGAGTCTTGTAAACTGCAAGGGCAGAGACTGCACAATCTCCCTGGACAACCTCGGTGCTGTGTGGTCCTTGCGGTGATCTATGATACTTCAGCAAAACCAGCCCCAAAATCACTAAATATGTTACATGAATTTATTAGTATTGTGTTTTGCCCATGACTACTGACATGGGTCATGTCCTCACTTCCCTTTAACTGCAAGAGATGTTGGCTGCAGCTCAGCTGCTGCAAAGGGTCAGCAGTAAAGTGGCTAATGAGTAGTGATCTTAGTGGAAAAATGTGGATTCACAATTAGAACGCTGCATCCAGCAATATCCCTTCTTCTACCCAGGAGGGATAAAGAGGAGAGCAGAGGCAAAATAAATTCACTTAGAAGAAAGGAAAGGAATACAAAGTGGGCCTTATCAGAAGTTACTCTTTCTCTGCTATAGGAAGAAAGAAATACTGTTAAGGAAAATTGAAAGAAACAAATGATACTACGCAGCAAGGTCAGGAGAGGATGAATAAAGGCATTTGCATGTTAAATGCAGTGAGGATAGAAACCTGAAGGACAGAAGATGAAATGTAATGCTAAGTGCCATTTGTGATTAATCATGATATGCATAGAGTTCCTTACTTCTAAGTTCACAGTTTTAGATTCACTGATTTTCCTCAGTTTCAAGATGAATTTCAAACAGGAATAATTTTCATAATTATTTGGATAGTTTTGATGTTCCAATTTGTTTTGTGTATAGATAGAAACAGAGATGCTGAACTTTTGTCTAAATATTCCTCTCTGCAGACCTCTATGCATAAATTTGCAGGCCCCCTAGTCTGCTAAATTCTTGGCACCTTCTTGTTTTCCATCTGCCAGATGGTTCCTTCTCCCACCAGCCAGGGTTATCAACAATTATCTGTTTCAAGCCATGTGCATGTCTCATAACAGTTTACCATGGGAGTCATAAAATGGAAAAGTGACATATTTAGTGTTCATGTAACTTTGAGAATCACTTTTGGCAGCTTTCGTTACTTGCTTATTTGCCACTGGTGGTTCCTCTGTATGTTTGTACTGGTCTGGGATCAGTTCTTCAGATCTCTATTATTTGGTCAATTTACTGAAATCAGTTGCCTTGTACACTCAGCCGGTGTTTTTAGGTGTACTAATTTAGTTGGTTGAGTGGTGATCTGTTTTGTTCTTCAGAGCATCCTTATATCTGCTTGACGTCTCTTTTCCCAAGTAACAAGTGATAGGAAATGAGGAAGTGGACTCAAGTTGCATAAATAAAGGTTTAGATGGGACATTTGGAAAAATTTCATCACTTTGAAAAGCTTGCCAAGCAATGGAACAAGCTGCTCAGGAAAGTGGCCCAGTCCCCAACTCTGGGGTGTTGAAAAGATGTGGATGTGGTGCTTAGGGACGCGACTTAGAGCTGGGTTAATGTTTGACTTGATGTCATAACGGTCTTTAGAACCTAAACGGTTCTGTGATGTGATGTCTACATCAGACCCTGCCAGTTGCCATACAGGGGTGGGTGGAGCCACTGAGAAAAGTCTGACTGCCAGAGCAGAGTTTGGGGATGAAGTCTGCTGACCTCCTTGGGCTCATGTGCTTTTCACCTCCTTCACTGTCTGTATCTCCACCACAAACTGCCAGAGCTGTCAGTGGTAGAAGACACCTGGTCTAAGAGGTAGAGTGGTAATGAGTATGTGGTGGAAAACAGTTCTTTGTGATTCTCTTTTTCTCTACAGGACTGAGCACACAGCAGCCCATGCTGACCATAACACTTTGGTTTTGCAAGAGTTTAACATCTGGCTTCTAATTACCTGTTCTTTCATGCTGGGCAGAGGTAAAAATACACAGTATAAAAGTGAAGTGTTTTGGCTACTGCCCAGAGAATACCTGCTGTGTTATTTTAACCCTCATCCCAGGCCACAATTTTCATACACATGAGCCCCCGTCCTTTTATTTTACTTTAAATAGGGAATGCTGTATCTGATGCCACACCTGAGAGGCAGCAGCTGCCTTTCGTGAGGTGGTGCCCTACAGGTGTTTATGAGAATGTTAACGAACCTGATATAGAAAAGGGACACCTGCAACTTGTTAGGGGGTCATGCTGCTCAACCTTTTCTCCTCACACACAGGCAACTGTTTCTTGGCAAAACGAGATTGAAGCCGAGGTCTACTCTGTGCCTTGTTATTTCTGCCTGTGCCCTGCTGGGCTAGGGGCTGCCAAGTGCCCTCAGTCTCACTGGGGCAGCTGGCTGAGGCAGGAGCTCTCCTGGGGGAGTGTGAGCTCCAGGGAGGATAAATGCAGGAGGAGAGCTGCTCCTAGGGTGGCTTTGCCAGAAGCATCTCTGATGGGAAGGACTGCTGCAGGCTCTGAGTGATTGTGGTTCCCCAAGGAGCCTGCTGCAAGGTGCCCGAGCTAAAGTCCTCTCCAGTGCTGAGGCCTTGCCGTGCCCTGGCTTGTGAGGATGTTGCTGAAACTGCAAGTAAATTGGTATATTTTCGCACAGGGAGAGGTGGTGGGGCTGCTGTGCTCAGGCACATTTTAGGGTAAAGAGTTGATGAAACACATGGAAGAGCACCAGCTGGGACTAAGGAGGCTCTGGAGAGCCTTGGAGCAAGGAATGCCACTCTGGAGTGGTGCAGGCGCTGTTCACCATGCAGGAGCTGTGGCCTGTGAGGTGCCTCGGGGCTGATGGAGGTGAGCCATGGTGGGGTGGCTGTGCTGTGAGGGTGGGGGTGGTGCTGGGACACCCCTTCAGCGAGGCTTGGCTGTGAGGGTGGAGCTGCTTCAGGAGCACTGTCTGCTGAATTGTGCCGGAGATGAGCAGCAGCAGCCTTTTGTTGGTGGCAGCAGGGCTCTGGGAGGGTTGTTGTGGGCTGGGAGTGAAAGAGGCTGAAACATGCAGAAAACTCTTCTGGGGAGGTGTTATAAGTGAATTTGTTGTTTCTCTGGGCTGTTGGGCTGGGGGGTTCAGGCTCTGGGGGTGCTCTGCTCCTGTAAGGGCATTTGGCTCTTGTTTGTGCCATGGAGTGCTGGCACATCACCAAGGGCTGCTTGGTCCTGCTGTGCTCTGGGTACCTGAGCACACCTGCCTGTGTTTTGCCTCTTCAGGGACATGCAATGCTCAGGCAAATCTCCTATGCATAAGGAGAGGCTTTAGAGTTGAGGGTTTCTTGCATACATGTTTGGACAGAAAAATTTTATGCATTTCCTTGCCATTTATATGCCTTATTGGGTTTCAATGTGGAGTCCTTTAGTGTATCCTGTACCATGCCTGCAGTCACAGATGAATTACAGAATGTGTCTGTTTCTCTTTGCCTTATTTCTGAAATTGACATGGCTCTCCTGACGTCTCATCCCTCCTGCCCAGGTGCGCTTTGTCTCACTTCTGTCTCATTCCTGATCAGGCTTCCTGTTGCTTAATTAGTTTTTTCATAATGAATAATTTGGGTAAGTGCTTTGCTCTGAGTAGTAGCCAGCCATTAATCTTTGTCATGTCTGTCTGAATGAAGAATTATTTGGAAGTTTAACATTTCACAATTGTTGGCTTTGACTGTGGAGCAGCCTGTAAGCTATACTTAAATTCCTTAAATCATATCAAGAAATCAGTGAATTTTTCCTCACTGTAGGCTTCAGGTCTTGGTAGAGCAACTCGTAATGGCTCCTCCTTTCCACTCATCAGTCTCTGTATAGGAGATGCTGAGAAAATGTGTGTGTGGGTTTACAGCTGGAGTCCTGTTGACCGCTCTGAGCACCATGAATGTGTGTCCCTTTATGCCATAACCCCTGGTTAAAACAATAGACGTAAGTTATTCTCACATGTAAACCTTGGATTTTCTTGCCTTAGGTGTACAGGCATTATGTAACGGTATTTTGGGTAGCTGCTGAGTTTATCCCTGTGGGAAGGCAAAATGGAAGAAATGAAAAATCGAAACACAATTTTAGAGAAAGTGTAGCTGAATGCACAGGCAGATGATGCATTTAAAATGGTTTGTGTTTTAAAGAACCCCTCATAACTATTTAGTTAGTACTTCTGTTCTATAAGTAAGACAATTATTTCAAGTGTTCCCAGCAGTTCTTCTGTATTAGGTTACTGAAGCTAAATCAAGATGCCCACTCTTCTTGTTTTTTCTTTGACTTGTGCAAAGGGCTTCCTTTGCAGGCTGCTGGTGATGGGCATTCTGCTCCTGTGTTAAATGGGTGGCCTATGAAGGAGAAGGGGGGTATCCCATGATGTCCAGATGGTGAATAAACTTCCTGTACCCACACTGGCTATTAGAGAATGCACTAGCATCCTTTGGTACAAGGCTGTGCTGGGTACTCTGGGGCTGATGAACAAGTGCAGCAGTGAGGAGATGATAACATGTTTGGCACAGCAGACCATGTTATTGTCTAAAAAGTTTGTTTGACATATGGTTATTCTAACACAAATAGTAAATACCTCATTATACAAAGCTATTACTGTTTATAACTTGGCTTTCTCATACTTCAGTGAAAGCAATGTATCTCTGGCATTTACTGGATCATAGTGGTGACAGAAATGGAGCACACTGGCATCATTATGTATGTACAGAACTCTATTTTATCAGGCCATTGGATACATCACAGATACAGATCTATTGCCCTTCATTGTTCATGTACTTAGCCTCAAAATCTGAGCTCTTCTAGTGACAGTGTGGCCTGGGAGAGGCAGCTCAGAGCTCGTGTCTGACATTTCTTTTAAGTGAAGCTTCTCTGCAGAGAGAGGTTGTGGTGAGGATGGGTGGAGTAGGTCATGTTGCTCCTGGACAGTTCTAGGGGTTTCTGACAATGCCAGATTGGGGCAATTAGGACTTAAAACAGCCATGAGCAGCCTTATAGGGCTCTGTGCCTGATAAGGAGCCTGTATCCAAGAGCTCTTGGTTTCTCTCGATCCCCTGAGAATAGGGGATGAGCCAATGGCTGTGGGAAAAAAGCCATAAAAATAGAGTGAATCACTTAAGAATGTGTTTTCAGGAGTTTTTTTTTAATAGTCCAGCAATGCTGCTAATTGTGCATATATTTTCATTGCAACTATCCAGGCTTGGCCTGTGTGATGAACACATTCAGGGGCAGGGCCAGTGGTTGCTCAGTGGCTGGAGGATCAGGACATGGTTAGGCACAGAGGTTATTTTAGTTCTTTGATGTAGCACGTTCTTAATTTAAAAACCTATGCTCAGTGGAAAGTATTATTGCATTAGGATTAGAACATGGTCTTAACTCATAGACATTTAATTTTTACATAAACTCCTTTTAAGTAAAAAAGGAACTAAGGTAATTTAGAGGAAGAATTTCTATGCTAATGTGAAGCATTTAGGGAACAAGTGGTGCATGAGCAGGCCACTGAAGACATGGTATCTGAAGAATGAGAATGGAGATCAGTTTGATTTTTACACCTGATGGCAAGAGCTTATCAGGCAGCAGGCTGAAAATGAATTTCTGAAAACTAGGACTGGGAGCTGAGGTATGGCATGACAGAGTTTGGATTTACAGGAGAGGCAAGGTAGAGAGGTGCGAATATACTTTTTGTATAGAGGTGTCATCTTGTTTTAATAAAGCATACTGCTTCCCTTCTGTGAGGCTGAGCAGCATTTGAAGTCTATCCTCCCCCATCCCAAAATGGAAAGGAAATACCCAGTAATTGCTTCCAGGTGTGTTGCATTTTGCTTTAGCCTTGCCTTGTTCCTGGGTTTGGCTTGCTTCAGTCACTGACACTTCATCTTGCCCTGGATGCCCCTGTGAGTTGCAGGCTTTGCTCTGCAGTCAAATACAGAGCAGTACGTGCCCCAGCACTTGGACCAGGCTGGAGCTGTGCCACATCCCAGCAACATCTCTGGCAGGCAACTGTTTCACTGTTGTTCTCACATAGTTTTACAGCAATCCGTGCCCTGGCTGCAAGGGCAGTGTTTACAAATTTTCTGCTATGGAGCTTTTAGTGTCACAGGAACACTTCTGACCCTAGCAGGAATTTAGTATGACCTCATACACTAAAACTAGGGTCCTTCACATAAAATGAAAGTAGTATTTTACCCTGTATTTCCAAAAATATTTAATTTATTTATTTTCTTAATAAGAGCAGTTGGCTTCCTGAACACTCCTACTATTTCTAAGGTGTTGTGGGAATTGGTGTTGCTGATCTGGCACTCTTGCTTCCTTATCTGCTGTTTCATCATGATTTCACTGTAGTGACATTTGTTGTCAGAAAATCAATACAGTGAGTTTGGGAAGACCTGCAACTGCTTGTGAAGTGGAAGCAACAAGCTAAACAGCTGATCTATCAAGTTCACTTGCAATATTTGTTTCAGTAATGGATTGCAGCCTCATCCAGTTAAGTGATGGCCTTGACAGTCACCTCAGTACCAGCTCAGGCTGGCTCTGGGGATAGAAAAATCTGTTCATACAACAGAGGAAATACTCCTTCTGGAGTCCCTGAAGGAAAACCAGGAAGTCAACCCCAGACAGGGCAGATGCAGCCCTGCCCTTGTTCCCTCCATACCTCTTTTTTCTCTGCATGTACCTGATTTTTGGCATATGAACCAGGAGGCTTGGGTTTTGGTAGTGGAATATGCTTTCTGAAGTGCTACCCTAAGGGGCCATGACTCTTCACCCTGGTTTTGTTCAGTGTTAAAATCTTGAAAATATTCTTTAATATGCAGATTGATCGAATGAAATGACTAAAAAGGATGCTCTCATTATTGCCCTGAATCAGGACTGAGATTTGATTGTGTATTATATTCTTAAATATATTCAGCACAAAATGCCTTGCATTTCAGTGAAGTGTGAAATGGTAGGCAGGGCATCAGCTGAAATGGACCATGCACCCACTCATTAGACAATGTGTCTGATTTATACTGAGTACCTCTATTTCAGTGGCAAGTTAGCTCTTCTGATGGGAAGCTGAACTGTTCAGTAGGTAATATAACAAAATCAGCTGGTTATTTGATGGGGCTGAAAAATGAATGGCCTTTTCAATTCAGTGAAGGATGAATATTTCTGAATGAAGCTCATCAGATTCATAACCATGCCAAATCCAAGACTAGATGGCTGGAAATCTTTTTCTGAAAAGTCTTTCTTATTTTGTAGAAAACTCCCAGTGTGCTGGCTGTGAGCACAAGATGTGGTACCTTGTTTTGGTACAAAAGCGAGGATCAAATGTGTTACTGGAGTGCATTTTAAAAATACAGGAATTAAATGGCTAATTTAAGAAAAATTTTGGGATTAGCCAATTTCTATAGAAAAAGCTCTGCTCCCTGGAATCTATTTCAGAGATTCTATCCCAAAGTTTTTCAGTACAAGGTTCTCCAAGTTACAACTTTAGATTAGTGAATGCTGAAGAGTATAGATACTTATCAATATGCTATATTCATGTGTCTTAAATGGTTTCCTCTCCTTTTAGAAGTCATGTAACCAGGTTCTGCTCACATGCAAATCTTTAAATCAAGAATTTTCCAGTGGATAATCAAGTTGAAATACTGCCTAATCATTTCCCTTGTTAGAGGAGGACTAAGTTATGGATTCTGTAGATAAATTTCAGATTCTCATAATTACCAGATTCTTATGGATTCTTCTGGATTTCTGGCATGAATACTTTCCAAAAAGGGCAGTATGTGTTCCAAATTAATTTGAGGCTGTGTGATTCAAAGTAGCCATGGGCTAGCTCTACACGCCCTCATGGCCGGTGTTACGTATAGGTGAGGTTGTTTAGATTGTTTAGGAAGAGAATAAGGGAAAGGAAAAGTGAGGTTATGGAACCCAACAGTGGAATAAAGCAGTTTCTAGTGAACTGTGAGGCACTAAACGTCTATGGCAGCCTAGTGAACAATGCAAGACCAAATTTCTGTGAAATCCAGTGATCTTCAGTGTGTGTTGAGTGCAGCTTCAGGAATGGGTCATTTTCCAGGGGCTGGGGTCCGGGGCTGGGCCGGGTGCATTGTGTGTGTGGCGCTGCCCTGCTGAAGGCACACGGGGATGAGCCCAAAGCAGCTCACAGCCAAACATGCAGGAGGCCCCGGGAGAGGCAGGCCCGTGTGCTGCTGTGCCAGGGCTTTGCAAACACCTGTCTGCACGTGTGTGAGGTGTGTGTGAGGCCTCATCCATCCATATGAGGGGTGTATGCCCTGGCTTGGGATGCTGAACCAGCAGTGCACTTGTGTGTCCATCTCTTTAAACCTTCCACGATTGTAACTCTTACTGTAATAGCTTGTTGGTGTGAGTGAGAGGGAGGGTGTAATAAACTTGTGTAATCTGTTTTCTTCTTATTGTCAAGCTCTCCCACTTGTAAATTGCCCGAATTAAACCACATCGGTAATCCAGTCAGTGTGCACTATAGCAAGTCTTACATGTGTTTCTGAACTGGGCTGCAGATCAAACTGGAATGCATTTTTTTAGATAGTTTATAGCACACATACTGAACATCACAATTCTTTCGCATAATGAAAAACATGAGGAGCAATGTTAAAACCATTATGTAATTATTGTAGAATGATTAGGTTTGTAAGAGACCTTAGGGATCATTTAGCTCCAATCCCCCTGCCATGGGCAGAGGCACTTTAAATTTTATATGTTTTTATTTTCTAAATCTAGTATTTAGTATAGCAGTATTTCAAGTAATCTAATTTTAAGTTTTTGGCCCTGGATTTAATATTTTCTCTATGTATCTGCTTTGAGATGGATTCTGCTGCTTCTTTGTCCCACAGTGTTTTTGTGTGAAGTCACTTGAACTTCATTTTTAAAACCCAACAAAATAGGACTTTTTTGTACTCTTCTTGGGATTGTTGAATAAGAGTCTGTACATATTTTGTGAATTGTGTTACTCTTATTCATGACATGTACATTTGTAGATGAAAAGCAACCTGAATAACTATCATTGCAATACCTTTCATTCCAAGAATATCTGAAACTGCCAAGGTAATTCAGTGGGGCAACAACAGAGTTGTTTTTGCAGGACTTAATAATTGCCTTAACTAGGAAACTGTTTTTTCAACACCAATATCTGGATAAACTTCTGATGTACCAAGTGTGAAACTTAATCTTCAGGATAGGTTTTCATTGATATTTGACTTACTATGGAATAGGTACTCTGTCGACTACTGTCTCAAGCTGAGCCCATTCTTTCAAATGGGCCCACAAAATACTTGGTATCTGTTCAGAGCAGATACATAGTGAAGTCTTCTATGCTGAAATACTCTTAAAGCTGCAGAAGGAAAAGAATTTCTGGGTTGAACTCACAACTCCAGAAGTTCCAAATATTTTTAGCTACTGAAATAATGTAGTCATCTACATTTTGATTGGGCCAGAACAATATATATGGAGGTATTTGCGTAGGACTTGTGCTAGTGAATTTGCTCTAGAAGTTAGAGTATGGACTACATAGCTAGCTTGACTTTTGGCATTTCCTTTTGCAACAGTTAATTCCACAAAAATACTGTGCAGTGTATGAACTTAAGCATTACAGAGCAGTAGCTTATTAAATACTGTTTAATTTGTGTGTACCTTGCCAAGTCTCTTTGGCTACAATTTCAAAAAAGAGGTCTGAATTCAGAAAATATGAGCTCTCTGACTTTAGGCATTTGAAAATCTAAAAGTTAGAAGAATTTACTTTTTTTTTTTTAGGAAAATGCAAATGAGTATGTTAGAGTACAGCTGGAGCAGAAAAGTTTTACAGTGCCTGACACTGGTGCATTGGAGAGGTGGTTCTCACTGCTTTCTTATAGGGAATGCCTCATCTGCACTATCCCCCAGAACAATCCCTTGGAGCTTTTGTGATGGACCTTATGCAGAGTTTAGTTTCTCATTGCACAGAGCTGCTTGGGAGGAGGGGAGAAAGAAGGGCCTGAGTTTCTGGTGCCATCACTGTAATGAGAAATAACTTAGATGCAAGGAGCATTTGTGTTGGGCCTCATGATTTGGTGCTGTCATGCTGTGTTGTGACTAATGCTTTTCCCCACTTTATTGTTACTTAAATCAATGGCAAAACTCCATTTATGTTAAGAGCACATGACAAGATCCAGAATAAGCGAAAGAAGCAGATGACTAACAGTAATGGATATAATTGGGAAAAAACAGTCCCATGAAAGGGTATATTCAGGGCTGATTTAGAGCAGTAAGTAAAGATCATTTGTATCAGACCGAAAACAAGACAAAGGCAACAGCTATTAAAGGCACATCCACTGTGCACAGAGGGAAAGGGTCTCTTCATTTGTTTTAATTGGAGGAGGGAGTGACTGCAGATGGTAGTTATGTAAATGATTTTTAATTGGTAAACAGGAGTATTTCTCTTTGCCCATATTTATTTTTTGAGATTAAACTTTTGCTTGTTCAAACAGTGCCATGGTACAAAGCAATGGGCATCTGTGCTTTTTCAAATCATTAGCACTAGATTAGAAATTTTGGCCGAAATTCTGAGTATTGAGTACTGGCTTGCAGCACCTGGTTTCAGTTGATCCACATTAGGGTTGGGTACTATCCCTTCTCTGGCCTGTTATCTACCATTGTTGAGCCTTTCTTTCCCTGAAGCAGCATATTTTTTTCCCTGGGAAAGCTCTGCTAGATGTTCTGCCTTCTGGATTCTCTTGTCCTTGGCAAGGGGCTGCCTGAGAGCAGCAGAGCTACCTGTGCTCCTGGCTCATGTGCTGTGCAGAGGGATTCCCTCAGAGGTTAGGGATGAGCTATTTAAGAAGTTGATCTGAACTTGGCCAGACTTAATATGATCTCGAACACTGCTCTGACAATATGAAGTGGCTGTAGTCTTTTCTCCTTTGCAAAATGTGTGCATGGACAAGTGCTGGGTGTAGCCATGAACCTGGACTGCAAGCATGGAGGAGAATGAGGCTGGGATGTGAGCAGGTTAGCTATTTGCCATCAGCTTTTGTTGTGGCTCATTTGGGATCTAAGTCACATAGTTCAAACCACTGTCTTCCTTGGTGTGGTGCTACTGTGTTCAAGGAGTATAGGAAGATGCTGTTAAGTGTGGGACTGTTGGATAACCTGATTAATGCCTCTAATTAGCCAGGGAGATTTGTGTCTCCTGTTTGGTTTAGAGTGATGAATGGCCAGAATCCAAACTGCTCTTCTGTGACAGTGTTGTACAGAGGAGCTCAAATTTGAATCATTGCTTTTAGCTTGGTTGGCTAAATGTATCAAATGGCTGAATTACAAGTGATGCCAGGAGCCCTGATGTGATCCCCAGTATTTGTGTCCATCCAGGTTGTAAGCTGCGTGGACACCGTGCTCTGCAGCCCTGAATCAGCAAGAAAGTTAGGTTAGGAGTTGTGTGAAGAAAATTAAACTGTAGTGTGAGCAGTAAAGAGGAAAACTATTTAAACAGTAGAGATTGACATTAGAAAGCTAGAGATGTCAGCGGATAAGGGAAATCTGAAATCCACTTTATTGCTAGCACAGATCTTGGGTATTTTTACTTAAAGACAGTGGGTTTAAACCCTATTTGTGGATCCCAAACCATATTTTGGTGGAGATATGGACCTGTGACCAATAAATTTATTGTTCTTGACTAAACCTAAAAATGCATGACCTTAGTTTCTTCCCTTTGAGTCCTTAGAAGCAGTTTCTGGACCTTGAGGGTTCATGGCTTAGAATTAATGGATTACTTGAACTCAGGTGACTTGCTGACTTGCAAAAGAACTCAGTAGAAACAGGCAGAGATGTAAATTTAATTTCCTGTTGCTGGTTAATTAGAGGAAAATCTCCTGTATCTTGGGGAGAAAAAGCACAGGATGTGGCACTTGGCCACCTTTGAAGCCGCTGCTCTTGGCCTCTGCAGTAACTTTGTTTCCTGCAGCTCCAGCTGTTCTTCTCTGCTTGTGCCTGGCTGTGGCTCACTGCCTCACGAACTGTGTTGATACAACTGTTGTAATATTATACTGTAAATTAGACAGTGAGTGGGGGGCTGAGTTAAAAATAACCTGCTTTGAACCTAGGTTATGTCACCTCCCTTGTGAGCACTGGTCACAGGGCTGGCAGGCAGGGCTGTGCACCTCAGAGGTGTGAGAGGGAGGGGCTGAGTGCCTGGGGGACACAGGCAGGGCTGGCAACCTGTCGAGCAAGCTTGACACTGAAGCTGTGTACTGCAGGATGACATGTTAGGGTGCTGCATGTTCGAATGTGGGCTGCTGCAGTGTTGTGTTTGGGTCCCTGGTGTCAGGCATGTGCTGTAGGTGGTGTAGAGCAGGAGATGGGGGTGGCTGTCCCTGAAATGCAGGCTGTATGTGAAAGCATCTCACTGCTCCACAGCAGGCATGAAGGGCAAGACACACGGTGCTCCAGCAGACTGAACAGGGAGGTGCCACTGCTGGCCTCTGGAAATGGCAGGGCAGAGCTGTGCCTTGCCTGCCTGCCTTTCCTGGGAGCCACATCAGGGGTGCACATCATGCAGAGGCAATTTCTACTTGCAGGGGTGCTGAGCAATGTTCCCAGGCTGTGCTTGGGAAGATGGCCAAGCTGTTGGAATGCCCAGGGAGGAGATGCAGGTTGATTCCTTTCTTGGCTGTAGATATTCCTTGTCAGTGCAACTGGGCTTTGGAGGGGTAAAGTCATGGCCTGTCTAGCTCTTACTCTGTTGGGCTGAGGCTCAGAAAAGGGTGGGCAAGAAAGACCTTGGCTTTATAAACTCCTAATTAGAACATTCAGATTTAAGTGGTCATTGGGTCCTGCTTTGAGAACAGCATTAGGCACTCAGTACAATGTAATCATCCCCCCAGGAGTGAAGCAGCCACAACTCCCAGGTAGCACTTCCTGAAGGTGTTCTTGTCCCAGCATCTGTAACATCTCCCTGAGTTTGTCAGGGATTTGCCACTTGTTAAGGGTTAGTGGGTCATGGGGAGAATGACAAGGCAGGCTAATAAAATGTTTTATCTGTGTAAATGGTTGAAATTTTGAAGTCAGCCTCAACAGGGCTTCAGATGGAGTCAAAGGTGAGAACCAAAGGTGCCAATCCTTTATTTGGAGCATTTAGTCCTGAGATTTGTGAGCACAATCAAAATAGCTTGACAGATGCAGCTGAAACTGGTGAATTGTACAGCTCTGCAGTGTCCTAGGATGAAGCAGTTATAAATAAGTTCTGTACGAACCCCATTTAAAAGACAGAATAATTAGTATTTGGCAAATAATGTGTGGAGGTAGTTATCTTTACTGTGTAAAAACAGTACATATGTCATTGAAAACTGCTGAGAAAAAACAATCTACGAATGCTGTGTATGGAAATTTCTTAAATTTATGCTTTAATGCTGGAGAAATTAGTAGGTTTTCAGTCTTCCTGGATTTTGACTTTTTGTGAGTTATTTGGCTGCTTTTCTACATTCAGATTTCAAAAATATGATGCTAAAATCAAATGCAAAAGTTCAGCTCTGTAGAGAACCATTTAAGAACAGCAATGGCTGTTGTCCAGAAGCATTTAGCATGTGCCTACCCAGTGCAGTGCCTAACGAGGTGGGTCCCAGACACAGCAGAACTGCATCTCACTGTGCTCTGCCTCTGCAAGCCTGCCCTCCGTCTCATTAGCCCAAAGAGAAGGCTGCAGCCATGTCTTTATACATTTCCCAGAACTGGAGGAGTCTGGTTTCTCTAAAATTAATTTTGCCATCTGTAGAGTCTCATGCTTTCTTTTACTGATGTCTTCTTCTCTTTCTCCAGTAGACAAGTTTTAACACAAGCTGAAGAGGATATTTGTGGGTAATATCAGTAGTTTTGAAAGTCTCTATAATGTTTGAGCTACTGGAATAAATTGCTGCATTGTGTATCAATGTTTGGTTTTTTTTCCTCTGGAGGGTACTTTCTATATATGATTACTCAGCTTTGTTTCTGTACCTCGAGAGTTTCTGTACTTAAAATAGCCATACTTGAGCTTAGTTTTGCCTAGTTGTTTTGTGGTGAGCTTTCAAGGTGCTGCAGTTGATATTTTGGGGTTTTTTTAATGCTTCTGAGGACACTGGCATGATATTACAGCTCAGTCCTACTATAGCTGGTTTCTTGTAGAGAAGAAAACCATACAAATGTTTCAGAAGAGGCATTTCCTTATTGTTAAAGAGTTTGCTAGAATCTGTAGACTAATGAATATTATTTATAAATTTTTTCATAAGTAAAATAAAGATATATTGTATATAATAATATAAACACACAGTTCGTTTTTTTAAAGTAATGTACATTATCACCCATATTGTTTGTGACTCTACTTGTTTTTCCTGTGCTGCCTGTAACTAGGATTGCTCACCTGGAAAATCACTTTTCTTTACCATACAAACTATTGTCACTTACCCAGGTTTTGTATGTTAAGGAAATGATAAATGCTCCTTGTCAAGACTGGTCTGTTGCTGTTGGCTTTTTATGGCAGCTTGTTTCATTCATGCATCTATTTCTGTACATTGAGTTTGTCTTCCTGGGCTTATTTCTCTTCAGAAGCAGATCCTCTAACACAGCTCAGTTGCTGTTGTCACACCTGTGCTCAGAAAAAGACAGTGTTGAAGGGAGCGTTTTGCTTTGGGTTGTACTGTGAACAACATGACCCTTTCTTGCTTAATCTACCGAAGGACACAAAACTGAGGGGCTGCTGTGGGACTCTGCTGACACGTTGTATCCCAGAGCAGTTTGTGGAGTAACATCTTGAGTCTGTTGCCAAGTTGGAGGTGTGATATTGTGATGATTTTGGTTCATCTTACTCTTGTGTTTATTGAAAGTAACTACAGGCTCAGGCTATTTGCTGACCTCTTTTAGGAGACGTGCTGATTACTGCAGATACTGACTCTAGTAAGAATCCATCCTTAGAATTGATGTCCTGGTTTTCAGTGTCAAACAAATCACGCAGAGGTGTCTGTAAAAAATTCTCCCACTTTAATATTCCCTGTTTCATATTTTTAAAACATTTAAGTATTTGGAGCTATGAACCTTTCACTTCTGGAGTCCGAAATTAACTATAAAAGATATAGATATTTCAGTTATTGAAATTTAGCAGAGACTATTGGTAGTGGGGGCTGATCTAACCGTCCTTGCTTTCATTGTCCTTGCTTTCCCATTTTATGCCTTTTTTTCTGAAAACACAGCAGACACCTTTCTTGATAATCTTTAGTTGCTTATTCTGCTTTTCATGCGTGTTGACTAGATTTTTTTAAAATTTAAATTTTTTTTTCTGTTCCTGCCTCAGAAGAGGTAACTTGCATTACTACTTCTGTTGCCACTGGATTTCGGACAGCACCTGACTAAACTGATCTATTACCTGATCTCTACCTGTATTATATCTGCCTAGTTTTGGCTGTCCCTCTGATCTGCACACTTGGCTGACAAGCTGCTTCCTGATAAGACAGAATTGTTAGTGATTGTCGGCTGCTAGCTGGGGTCTATTATCTTTGTTGGCTGTTTTCCACTGACAACAATTTCCTTGTTTCCAAAACTCATTACCATCTTTTACTTTGAATGTTCTTATGAGGCTGATATTTATTTGTTTTATTCTTTGGATTTGCACAGACCTCTGCTAGCTTTAATTAAGAGGCATCCATCTGTGCTCTCAGAGCCCTGATGGTAATTAAAATTAAGCATCTCTACACTGTCCAAAGCAATATATAGAACCAAATTTTTTAAAACATTTCTGGAAATGTCTGTGTGTAGGGGTTTGTCCTGCTGGCTTCCCTTAGTTTGTGGTGTGGTAGTGCAATCGCTGCTGTGAATTAAGCATGTATTGTAACAGCTTTGCCTGCTGCTTCTCTTCAAAGCTTAGCAGGTTATTTTTACACACACTTATACACAAAGGAGTGGCATTTCCAAGGCACCCAGTGCCTGCAGCACCAATTCACTCCTGGTGGGGCAGGAATAGGCATGACAGAAAGATCCCAGCAGGGCCCCAACCTTGCTGCTTCTGCAGCTTTCTGATCTGGAGCAGCCATGATGTTGGTTTTGGGGTAGGGCTAGTGTTATGGTCGGAGTCAGGCTTAGGGTTAGGATTCAGAGAGTCAAATATCCTACAACTCCAAGAACACTGGGGCAGGAAAGGGCATACCAAGGTGATCCTGGCAGGGCCCCAGTGTTGCTGCTCCTGCAGCTTTCTGATCTGAGCTTACCATCATGCTGGTTTTGAGTTTGGGGTTGAGCCAAGGTTAGTGTTATGGCTAGGGTTCAAAGAGCCTACAGGTCCAAGAAAACTGGTGCTGGAATAGACATGCCAAGGTGATTCTCCCAAGGTCAGTCTTTGTGTGGGTTTTTACCATCTTAATAAGGCTTCACAGGTTTCTTACAATAGTAATATTTCACATTATATACTGGAGTTCACACCCTCTGCTCAAGGGGGAGAAGCCCACAGCATCTTGTGAAATGACAAGGTGTTGGGAAAGCACAATAGAGTGATAACATAAATGCCAAAATTTTGTTCTAGTTCATCCCACCAGCTGTGCTCTTAAGATTGTGCTGATAGCTTGCAGGAGGCCTGTCCAAGGAGGCTGTTTCTGGAGCCTGTAGGTTCCAACCTGCAGCACCAGGCTCCTGCCCCTGTGCTCCCTGGTCTGTAAAGACTGAACTCTCTAAACCCTAACCATAATCTCAGCCTTTACCCTGAACCTAGCCCTACCCCAAACCCAGTACCATGGCTGGTCCAGATCAGTACTCTGTAGGAGCAGCAATGTTGATGCCCTGCTGGGATTGTTTTGGCATGCCTTTTCTAGATCTAATGTTTTTGGAGGTGGAGTATATTTGACTTTCTCAACCCTAGCAATAATCCTAACACTCACCTTAAACCTAGTAAAGTGCAACACAATTGTTTTCCCCCATTCAGTGTCCTGAGTTCTAATGGGCTTCTGGTCATGGAGAGGAATTGCTTTTCATTAGCTTCTTTTCTCTCTTCATTCTCATCCCAAAAGCTACAGTGATTTTTAGAAACTATGATTAGATATTGGGGATTATAATTTTTTTGTTGCCAGCTTGCTCAATCGGTGTTAGTTCATTTGAACTGCTTTACGTCTGTGCTGAGAGGCCTCATGGCAATGAAGGAGTGGGAGGATGATGGGTTTATTGCACCATACACTGTATTAACCACCTCATGTGAGGTGCCTGCTGCCTGTGTCTTGAGACATGTGTTTAGGTAAGGGCAGTCTCCAGAGAAAGTTTAGTCTTTTGTAATCTGCTGGAGCAGAGGTTGCAGGACAGAAGGCTGGAGGGGTGATTTCAGGACAGAGGTAACCTGTAGGCAAAACTGTTGCCTCAGCCCTGAGTCTGGCTCAGTTCACAGGGGAACTGTATGACCAACCTGTGTTGTGACATTGCAGAGAGTACAGAATAAGCACTGTGTTTAATATTGCTTAATGGGGAATTTTTATCTTTAAGGTCCCTGTACTGGTGAATTACTGATAAGGATAATGGGAGTTATGATGACAAGCAGCTCCCAAGGATTGGGCTTTGTTGTACCATAGGCTGTTCAGTTCTAGTTTGAGATTTGCAGCTCTTAGTTTTTCTGTTTTTAACTTACATTACCAGACAGAGTATGTTATAACCCAGGTGCCCTCAACATTATTCACACCAAAGTTTTCTTCTGGCACTTGAAAGTGCGTGTCTGCTATGTCTTGCATCCATTTGCATTTCTGCATTTGGAGGGACAGATTTGGGGAGCAACAAAAGAGGAGTTTGAGGGTAGAAAAAAACCACACTAAATACGTGGGATATGAATGGGAGCACCTGTTTTTGTTAAGGCCAAATATTTGCAAGTTGCTGCTTTGTTAGAAATGTGCAAAAAGGCTGGTAACACCATCTTGGAAGCTATTTTTTTTTTTCCCAGTTACTGTTTAAAATCTTTATGCTTCTGACTTGCAGATCTGGCATCCTTAATGTATTGATTTTCACGTTTAAAAATATAGATTGGGTAATCCTGACACTGGTAGGTCTGGCATCCTGCACTTATTTAGACCTAAAAGACAAAATTTAAAGGTTGAAATGATGTATTTTATTGGAACATCTGATCCAGCTGGAAGAAGGTAGGAAAGCATTTGGGCACAAGATCTCCACATTAGGCTTCACAAAATTAGTGTGGACTTCAAGCTAAGGACATTAGCTGAAGAGCTGTTGTGCTTGCTGTAACCTCCCTGTATTAATCAGCTGAATAATTTCAAGGAAATGTACAGGCATCTGTAGGTGTGAAAAAGTGCTGTTTTCTGGAAGAAAATTTGTGTGACTGTTGGAGGGCTGAATGTATTTTAGAAGTAGGCATAATTACTGGAAAAACCCCTTCAGATAAAAGGATTTCCAGCTTGTTTTTTTTAGGACCACTGACTGCTTCTAGAATAAGAATTTGGGATAATTCAACAAAAATAGTTTGGCCAAAAGTAGAATGGACTATTTCAGTCAATGTTTTATTTGTCATGGCTCAAAGGACTCTTAAAGAGACCTCTTATGTTTGGACCTTCTGGGAAAATGGCTTTTCAGCCAAATCTGAGCCTGTGAATGATGGCAGAATAAGCACTGCAAGTCATAATCCCACATTAAAATGTCAGTCACAGTCAATGTTACTTTCTTCTATTTTTTTCCCCAATTAACTACACTGTGGAGTTGTTGGAACATGGGGCTGATTTCAAAGGGGGAAGCATTTAGTTGTAAAATAGGATGGATGTATGGTGAGTATAAGACTTGGTGTCTGAGCTGTTAATCCCACTCACAAGAGGAGAATTTGGAGACAGAAATCACTTGTTTCAGCATGTGCTTGGAGGACCTACTCATTAGTGGGGGGTTTTGCCTTTGTAGTTATTTCCCCACCACTGAAGGGAGAAATGTTTAATGTAAGTAAATGCAGTCTAACTTGGAGGCTCATAGCACTAGACTAGGAGTAAATTTAAAAAACCCCTCACTATTGTGTGTGTATTAATGCAAGACAAATACTGAAGCCAGAACAGTATCCAATTCAGTTTCCTCTGAGTCCATGTGAATGCATGAAAAGAAATATGTTCAAGTATTTAAACAGTCTATATGTTATTTTCAAACTTTAGAATACTGTTCCCAGATTAAAAAATAACAACAATAAGACTCAGCAGCCTGACACCAGTTAGGGTGATAACCATTAGAGCAAAAAACTGATTCATGGTAGATGGGACAGACAGGACACTTTGAGAAGAATACTTTGGCCCAAACCTACCGCTATGGGATGTTTCTGTGCGTGGAGTGGATTTTGTCCTTATATAGTTTTCTACCCCGTTGTACATTGTGTAAATGGCTCACCTGACTGAAGGCAGTTTTGTCCTCGTAAGGAGCCACAGCAGAGACGTGCCTCTGAGAAACCTGAAGAGGCTGATGCAGAGCAGCCGCATGGCACCATTCCCTTTGGTGGCTGTGCCAGACGTTGCACATCCTCCTGTGTAGGACTGCCTGTTCCAGCAGCCCTGTGACTGGAAACTCCTGGGAATGTGAACCTGACAAGGCAGTACCTCTGGTGTGGGATCTAGACTCAGTCACTCAAAACTGTAAAATTGTCAAGAAGTTACTCACCCAGTGTGAGGTGTCTTGGGGGAATCTCTGTATTTGAGCTGTTTAGCCTCTGAGTGTTTTACTTTGTGGAAATATGTAAAAGAAGAGAGAGTCAGCCTGGAAAAGCAGGTGGAGAAAAGATGAATAAGGGAATAAAACTGGAAGCAAAGGTAAGAGTCTGAGGGCTGCAGTATTACTGGAAGGGAATTTGTTGATTGACCATAAAGTCTTGTGAAGAAGTACATGCTGCATGCGCACTGCTGTTGTTTGCAGTGCATCCATATCCTCTCTCTGCCTCCCTTCTCTCCAATGAATGCTGCTCATGGCCTTGCTGAGATTTGATTGTTTGCTTTGTGGCTCATTCTGGATCCCTTTAAGGTTCTTAACAAAAGTAGATATTGTGCTGCTGGGCTGAGTAGAACTTGCACGATTCTGGATGAATTTGAAAGTTGAACTTTACTATTTTTGAGACTGTATGTCTACAGTGCTCCCTTTTAGTAGAATAAAGATGTTCAGATAAGGATAGTGTGATTTAGTATGCCAATAAATTGTTGATGAGAGGCAACTAAAGAAATAATGTGACTTTTTCTCTGCCAGTTGGGGCCTGAAAGGCAAAAGTTGCAATACTATTTCTTTGATAACAAACGGTGTAGTTCTTCTAGGTTTGTTAGAACAAAGACTATGGATGTGAAATATTCCTGTCCTTCTGGGTTGCTAACAGACTCTTGCTGTTATGCTCTGGTGTGGGTCCCATGTACCTCCCTGCAGTGCTTCAGGAACTCTCCTGTGCCTCAAAGCAGACCTGGTCTCGTGGTCACTGCTGAAAGCATTGGGATTAAGGTGTGAGGGGAAGGGGGTAGAGCTTTCCACAAGGCTGTCTAAGTACTTAGCACCATAACTCAGCATCACGTGTTTCTCATCTTCATTCTTCATTCAAGTCTTTTTAAACACGATCAAGGGCATGTTTCTTTGCTTTATCTAATTGAATTAGGTCGTTAGATTGAAATTGGCATACAGTAAATTGGCAAAGCAGCAATTGCCTACAATAAAGGAGCCTGGACACTAAGTACAGGTCAATGTCTTTTCCTAAAAAGAAAAGCCACCCTTAAAGCAAAGAAAGTGAGCTGGATTTGCAAAAATGTTACCTTTTATTCCTTGCTGGATCCTCTGAGATTGCTCCCAAATCAACGCTCTGCAGAACAATGGACCCATTGTCTGTGGGCTGGCAGCAGCATTTGCACAGCTTGCCTCAATGAATATTTTGTCAGAACAGTTCTGCATTGTCAAACTATGCTAACCCCCACCCCCCAAGTTGGAGCTAATTAGTAATGCATAACAGAGGAAGTGTCTTTGTTTCTTGTCCTCTCCCTGAAAGAATAATTTGACCTGCTAACAGATAACTTTTGGGACTATGGGAAGCACAGGCCACAAAAGTGTTTTTCTTATAGTAAAGATGCAGCAGGAGGAATTGACTGTTTTGTAGAGGCTGTCTTGGGATTGCTTGCTTGCCAAACACAACATGGAAAGCTGACTTTGTTTTTCAGAATTTGCCTTTTTGTCCCCTCTGTTTTTTACAAAATTGGATATACTTATTATAGTTCTACTGTAAAACAAATAGTTCACAAGCCCATGCTCTGTCACACCCACCATTTGTTAGTTTATCATCAAAAGTTCATCTGATTTGTTTTCCTCCTTTCTCCACCCACACTGCAGCATCCCCGTGAATTCTTTTGTGGAGATCGCAGCTCTGAGCCCTTGAGATGAGCTCTGAGAAAAGCATTATGAGCAATGCAGTGGCCTCCTCCAGGCTGTGTCTCTTCTGAAGATGGCAAAATGTAAATAAGCTGGTTGTACAGGCCCAGATTCATTCCTATTTTATAGCTAAGAATGGCTCAAGTGAAAATCTAATTTACAACATTTGAGAGAAATGCTTAATTATGCATCAGGGAGGAGTAAGTGGTTAAGGGGGAAATGACGACAAGCCCAGGAAACATCAGAACTAATGTATGCTGTGAAAATCCATGAGAACTGAAGCAGACAACATAATTTATAAAAAACCATGTAGGTTTTCTCTTTCCTTGATACTCTGCATTAATGTTGACCTGAACAAAGCCCTTTTATCTTCTAGGTCTGATTTTGTATTCAGTGATATTAAAGTAGTTCTAATTAAACTTACTTCTTGTCTTGAAATCACCTAAAGATATGTTTGGCCCTAATTTCTGATAACTTATTCTTCACATGTTGCTTTTCATCACTGAGCATTGTGCTCTGTTGAAAGCTGCATCCTTTTGTTCATGGAAGTCTGACCACTGTCTCAGGCCAGAATAATTCAATAAAGGTAGCTTACCTATAATTTCAATTGAACATGGTTTACTGAGAGCTGTTGTAAGACACTCATGAAACAAAATTTTACTGAAATAGCTGTTTGAACACAACAAAAGATGATGATGAAGCTACTCTATAAAATACTTCCCTGAAAGCAGTTTTGGGTTTGCTTTTGCAAATAAATCTTTCCTCAGCACATCTCAAAGGTGATGTCAAAATGTGTTTGGCTATTTCAAGTTTTTGGTCTTGATAGCAGAATTATAGGAAACAGTCAGGAGGTCAAAATAATAATGGAATTAAGAGAAGGGGTGAACAGTGAGAATGACATGACACTCCTATCACCAGTAGAAACTAATATTGAAATGAGATATTTGCTTCTAAAGAATTATATAAGGTGTATATTACTTTGATAGCATTCTTTAAAATCATAACCTTTTCTATGTGAAGATTGCCATATGATGTCTGAGAAGGTTGAATGTAAGTTGGTGCATCCTCTGAAAAGCTGGAACACTTTAGGGATGGTGTTTAGGTGATTGGATTTGGAATCGTAGTCCTGGTGTCAGGACCTGGGAAACAGGAGCTGTGTCATCTCTGGTCAGTGATAGTTGTCTCTGGTCTGTGCAGTGATGCTGCTGTCTCAGATAGTAAGGGAGTGTGTAGGATCCAGCAGTTATAATCTGATGAAAAGGCTGTTGACCATACACCAAATATCTTGTCCATCCTGGAAATGGTCTCCCTCCTGTATAAAATGGCAAAGTATTTGTTTTCTGTCCATTGAAGTGATTCCCTTGAATAAAATATATATCACAGTAGTTCTATGTGTTAATTCTTCTGTCTGCTTGTAAATATATTTTGTGATAAATTCACAGAGACAGAAATTGCTTAAGGTTGTCTCAGAAAAAGTAGTTAGACACAAGTCAGTTCTGTTTTCTTTGCCTTTTAATTGCAAAGCCTGGCTTACAGTTATGGACACTATTCAAGAATTTCTGCCCATTGAGTAGCCAGTCATATGAGGCAGTGTGCTTTCAGGGAAGGTTCTTCAGTAGTTTATTCCTAATACCAGCAGGTATGGGAGCTTTTTGAGAGTTCTGCAGGAATGTACATCATCTTGCTAGACCATATGTTCATAAGGAACAGGACTCTAGAAGTCTTCCAGTATTTTTCAGGCACAATTATTAAACAGTTTCCTGTTATTTCAGTCCAAGTGATCAACTGTGGCATTAGCATCATGTGGGGGGTTGTGATAACATGTCCAGGGTCAGTTTCTCTGAGGAAAAGCACGATGCAGATTTTAAGGGATTAGTAGGAGCATACCTTTACTTCAGTCCAGGGTAGAACTGATCCTTGTGAAGACTCAAGGAAAACAGCTGTGGTAAAGCTCCCCTCTGAAAGCAGCCATGCTTCTGAAGCATGGTTTGAGCTATTGAGAGCAAACTTGGGATCCTGAGCAGGCTTGTGCAGGCCCTGGTGGATCCCAGGGATCTGCAGTCTTACTGGTATGGATAAGAGCTGTCTAACCCAAAGCCAGTTTAAGTGTTACCTTATGTACTGCAGATACAGTTCTTGATTGCATTGCAGGTAAACTGTATATATAACTTGATTTATGTATGTACATATTTATTCACCCTGAAACAGAGAAACACAAAGACTGTGTGTAGTGTTATCCTTGCTCTGCAGAGTCTTCCAATGGCAATAAGCTGATTTCCAGGGAAAAGCTGTGCTTTATTTGCTGCAAACCAATAATGTTTTCCAACTGCTTAGTAGGGTATCTTGCGGTTTTGACATCAGCTTGTATTATCTTAAAGATGAGTATGTGCTGGTGCGCAGCAAAAATAGAGGAAGCTCTCTGTGGCTTGCCTTTCTATGTGTCCTGTGACACCAGTGGAGTGTGTGTGGTGCTCACAGTGGTTGACGTGTGGTGAGCTGCAGTCACCTCAGGTAACACGGGAAAAATCACAGAGCATGGTGTATGCCCAAACTGTCACCGAGTCTGAGATTTTTATAAAGGATTCCTTTATTATTGCCTTCTTTAACTCTTTGAGGGTATGACTGCAATTTCTATTTATTTTCAACAAAGTGTTAATGTATGTAAAAGTAGTAATATGTGAAGTGTCACAAAAAATATGGTCATCTGTAGCAAAAAGAACTAAGTGCACTCCCAGCAACCACAGGAGGGGAAGAGGGTGAGTAGCAATTTAGCCAAAGGTTCAGAGAGAATAATTTTTTCTTTATCTGCCTTTTTGAAGTTTCTGTGAGCATATGGCAGAGCAAGACTTAAAGTTCAACATGGCTCTA
The DNA here is from genome assembly GCA_013400315.1 of Bombycilla garrulus. Classification (NCBI taxonomy): domain Eukaryota; kingdom Metazoa; phylum Chordata; class Aves; order Passeriformes; family Bombycillidae; genus Bombycilla; species Bombycilla garrulus. The sequence goes on along the minus strand of VXBU01007484.1, from coordinate 370,201 downwards.
ATTAGTGACCGAGGGAAGAAGGTGTATTTGTGTGTCAGATGGGAAAACATGCCTTCAAGGACTTGGCTATGTTGATCTTGGATCTGATTGCAAATTGGCTGGCTTGCAAAACAGCCCTTTAAACTCAGATAATGCTTCAGAATGACTGTCAAAGCAGTAGAAAAAACCAAAAGTCCTATATAGCTAACCCTGTAGTGTATGTGAAAAGCAGCTCTGGAGCAGCATGGCTGGCTGTTGTAAGTGATGTGCCATAGGCATCCAGCTGTGTAGATGTAAGGCTTCTTCCTCTGGAAACACGTGTGCTTCCCTTTGTGTTTGCTGAGGCATTATCCAAACTCAAATACACAGTATTTTCTTGGGAATGGAACTGCATTTTTAAATGCTCCAGAGGCCTCATCAAACAGTCTGGAAGAAATACAGTTGACTGCTGTATACATTTGTAGACAGGGTAGCAGTCACACCTTTTCCAAACAGGGTTACACGGAAAATAGAAACTGGAGAGGTAATGCTTGTCCACAGGAAGGGGTGAGATTTTTATGTAGCCTCCCAAGCTGTCCCATGCAACTTCTTCCCACTGTTCCAGCAGTGAATCTAGTTTTTTCAGATACATCACATCTGTACATTTATGGGATGATTCAAGCATGAAGAAGTTTAATCTGCTGCTCTTTTGGGCTCAGGTTTTGCAAAAATCTCTTTGCCTGCCTAGGAGTTATATGGTTATTGAAGAGTTTGTAGGATTTGAAGAGAGCAGAGTAGCTTATAGACTGATGCTGGAAAGAGCTGCTCAAAAGCTGGAGTTTGTTTAAACCGTTTTGGGTTTGCCTTTCAATTCAGTTTTTATACTCAAACATTGTGTATGTGCTTTTCGATGAAATGGGGAAAAAAGTAAATACTTATTTTTGTGTGAATTGATTATGTGTTTTTTCCCCTACAGACAAAATAGGGTTTTGGATTATTTCGCCACCGTAACCCCTGTTCTCTGAGAAAATTCTTAGAAATATAATTTCAATCTAGTTGAACATTCATTTTGAACGTATCTTGGTATTTTTCAAGAGAACCTCATCTGAAAATGTAAAAAAATCAGGTATTTAAACATCATCAAGAATCCTCATCTACACTTTTTTTAAAACATATGTTCATGAATTTGACATGAGGCTGTGAATGTTTTTGTTCCCTTGGAACTCCATTTCTTTGAGTTTGAAAATGAATGGTGAGAAAATGCTCTGTCATGACTTGCTATTTGATGGGAGGCAAATGGTGCTCTCTGTGTGCCCAGTGTTTGTGAGGGAACGTTGCACAGACTCGTGTGTTCTGTTATTTCATGTTACAAGACAAGCTCAGGCCTTAGACAAAACAGACCTTGATGGTGAGGTCTGTGGGGCTTCCTGGAGCTGCACGTGGGGCTGGAGAGCCCCAGAGCTGGAGAAGCAGCCTGGCTGATGCTGCGAACAGAGCTGTTATTCAGAGCACTTCTGCATCTGTAATTTATAAGCTGCAAATTGCTATTGCCAAGCCTGGTTGTCTCCAAGTGTGTACATCCATGTCAACAAATTAGAGCAGGAGAACAAGTGGGGTGGCACTCCTGGCTTGGCTTACTCCAAAAGATCCACCTTCACTGTCGAAATTTCTCTTGACTGTAGAGGAACAGGACATGAGTTAAATATGCTGCATAATAAACAGCATACTGGATTAAAGCAAGGATAATGCACCAGACGGGGAATTGTTTGTGCTGCCCTGCTTGTGTCTTCAGGCTTTTTGCCCAGCTGGCTGACATCCAGGGAGCACAAACTGCTGTGGTTTGCTCCAGGAGAGCAGCAACTGAGGGAAACTGGTTGGGAATTAAGTCCCACTTCCCATTCCTGATGATGAGAGGCACTTACTGAGTCCAGCAAGGGATTTGATGGTTTTTGTAAGGAAGGCAGCTTGCCAGGACTCCAGAGGGAATGGCAGCTGCTCGGGGAAGAGGAGCAAAGCATTGGGTGCAGTGGTGCATAAGGCCAAGCCTACAGCTGCAGCAGAAAATGTTATTTTAGAAAATTCTGAGCTGATTCAAATAAAAGCCTGGCTGAACAACTTCAGCATGTAACACTGCCACGATGAAGGCACTGAGAGAGACCTGCCTGAAGCACCAGGGCAGCTGGAGGTCAGAAACTAAGGAACAAAATGGAGCAGCCTGGGGAGAGGTTTCAGTCTTGATCAGAAACACCTGGGACTGTGGCTGCATTGGGTGCCCACCTGGATGCAGAGAAACTGTGTGGGCAGTAGGCAGAAGAGCTGCCCTGGGGGTGTGTGCAGACAGGGCAGCAGTCACTGCTGCACATGAGGCTGCCACAGGCACTCTGCATGTGTGTGGTGGGAAATGTGCCCACAAGCAAAGGAGGGCAGGAAAGTCGGGAAGGTTGCTAATGTCCACTATGTTGTACTCTCAATTGAAATGGAAGGAATGGAGAGGGAAACGAGGAAACTGGAATATTGAAACATAGTGGGCAAGAGGGATTTGGAGGCTGAGAATGTCTTGGGACCAAAAAGTACACTTCTGGAAGCTGCTTCTGCTACCAGTGGTTCTGTTCCTCTGTGCTGTAAGTGTCTCCCATTCGTAAAACAGGGACACTAACAATTGTCAATCTGATGTTGTGGGTGTGTACCCAGCATTTGTGTGTGGGAAGGCCCAGAGACCCCAGTCAGGGGCTGAATCTTGTTATACGAAGTTTTGGAAACATCAGAAATGCCCAGAGAGCTTTTAAAATAATTCATGCGCAATTTAAGTGTATTTATGTACCATTGTAAGGAAGCTGTTAGGAGAGTCGCAGAAATATGCTACAGCTTAAAAAAGAGAATATAGGTGGGAAGGGAAGAATAGCAGTGAAATGGCAAGAATCAAATAAATGAAGCTAACAGGGTTTTAGTTCTTTGTTATAGACGGGAAATAAAAGCATATAGGTAGAACTGAGAATGGTCTCTCTCGACCTTTCAGTGCAGATGAAGATTAAAACCAAATAAGACTTGGGATACTTAGGAGAAAGGGGCACAGAATTAGAATGGATTATGCTGCTCCTGCTGTGAGAATAAAGATGATTGTAAATTCTTAGTCTGTAACTTCTGTAACTTAACACGGTGCATACTGTTAATTATATGATTTAGAATCATGAAAGGATTGTTTGGTGTCTTATGTGCATTCTCTGGCCCAAATGTGGTGTCTGGTTTTGTGGTGTAGTTGTTTTGTCTTTTTTTTAAATTGAATTTTCTTGTTTATTTTTCCAAATGAACGGTGTAGGCAGAGTGCTGTCAATCCCAATCTGGTTAGAGGGAGGGTTGTTTAAATGGGAAGTGGTTTATTGATTACTATTTTTGCAAGCTGTGATAGCCTACCTTTATCATTTTAAGAGATTTTTTTCACCGTTTCACTTAGTGCAAGGTCACGGAACAATTGATTTGGCATTTGGTACAATTTGCAGTTAAAGCGATGGAAACCACGGGCGAGGAACTAAAATGGTTGCAGTGTTTGTTTTAGTTCTTTCTCCTGCTCTTCTCCCCTCCCCCTAATGACTACTTGCTGCATTTTCAAGGAAGATTTATAATCAGATTGTCAATCTGTCTCCAGATTTCAGTTTGATCAAATGCTCAGCTGGATCCAATAGTTTTCTCTAGCAGGTGTTGAAGACAGAACAGGATTCTTCTGGTCTTATCCACACCCTCCCTCCCTTTCCCTTCACTAAGAGAGCAGCAAATCCATATTACCTGCTATTATCAAAAAGAGTAATTCAACATTTGGGGAGTGTGCATGGTTATTCTTTATAATTTTTTATTTTTAATACTTTATAAGGCTCTTGTTTAACAATACAGTTTTTAGATTGTAAAAAAAGTGTGATCTGTTGTCTGAAGATACAATTTTGAATTTATTTTAAAAAAACGGAGCACACCACAAACTAACACTCAAAAAACTGTCTATGGCAAAGATGCTCTATTGTGATGTTAGATATTGATTTGACATAATCTCCCTCATAATAGCATCTCTTTCTCCATAGGGGATAGAGAGCTCCTGCTGTAGTTTGAGGGTTGCCAGAACTGGTGGGGATTTTTATGCAGTGTGGATGGGCAGTGGTTTGGCTTTTGGGCTGGAACCAAAGCGCTAGCGGCTGTGTTTGACAGTCCTGCCATGACAAAATTCCCCAGCAGCACAGCTGGGGTGGGTGTGCTGCGGGGCTGGCCCCCCTCCAGCACTGCCCTCTGCACTGCTGGAGCTGGGCAGGAATGGCCCCAGTCCAACCTGCACTCGCACCTGAGCAGCTGTCCTGTCACTGGCAGGCACTCTGCAGAGCTGCTGCTGTGCAGGCCTGCAATTCACAGCACCCCAGGATGACATACTTGGTGACACATATTAGCTAGTGTTTGTGATGGCTTATGGCCAGAATAGATCATATTGGCTATAGGTTCCTGTGGGAGACACTCTTCTTGGTACTGGGGGCAAAAATGAAATAGAGACTGCAGAGATGTCATTCCTGTTCTTTATGAAGAGGAGTTTGCAATTAGAATAATCAGCCACAGAGCAGATGCAAAAAGACAAACAGACTTCTGTGGTCTGATATCTAACCCCATTTTATCTTTAAAGAAAACAATAAGGAAAAAATTGTCCTTAACCCTATTTTCTCAATGAAAACAGGTAAATCTAATGAAAACAGAAAGAAATGTATTAAGCTTTTTGTCATTAGTGATGATCAGACACTTAAGGCTGTTAGTAGCCCGACTCTGTGCAACCTCTGTAGGTAAGAAGATTGCTCCTTGTGCTTTACGGAACATTTTCTGTTAACAAGCCCTATTTAGAATGTGCAAAAAGTTAATTATATCCAGTGCTTAATGAGTTCTTAGCTTCTGAAAATTTCCCTGGCTGAGGCTGAGAACTGTTGACATATTTCATAGGAAATCAATTTGCTGTTATCTCTGCCGTGGTGAAAGACTGCAATTGCTTTACCTTTGTAGGTGCTGGTAGTAGAGAAGAGAGGATAATAAGCATGGGAATTCCCTGAAATAACTGCTATAAAAACATGCTATGTAAATTCCATTAGCTATTTCTTAATTTTTGTAGCCTTGCTCTTTCAAGCCACCCAGCTTCAGAAAAAGTAGTTGTGTATAATGAGCTACCTGTGCCATGGAGCCATTGACAGAGGAAATGTGTGGATGATGTGGCAATGCCCCTAGATCTGAAAATAAAATTAAGACTCATGATTATTCCTTCACTTCATAATGGAACTGGGCTTTGTGTTTAAAACTAAATATAAGCTTATTAGTATTGCAATTACTTCATCTTGTAAACTGCACTTGAAGGTGTGGGGAAGGAAGCTGTCTGTCATGCCTACCTAATTTCATCTCTAACAAGCATCAGTGTTTGAGAGCTATTGACTTTCATGTCTTGGAGCTGGGAATGGCCAGCACTGGACAGGAGGGAGCCTTGGTTGTTTTTTGCTGATGTAAGCCAGGAGTAACAATCCACAGATGTGCTGACATGGTTGTGGTGCAAGAGAGAAGAATGGACCCCCTAAGTTGCTGTAGTTTTTGTGTTGTTTTTTTTTTGTTTTTGTTTTTTTTTCTTTTAATTTTTTTTTAATAGGGGTGCTGGCTACTGCAGTGGAAGTCTGCATGTGTGAATGATAATGACAAATGAATGGAGGAGAGAATATCAGGAGATGGCAGTTAATATCAACTGAAAATAAAATGTGCTGTGTACAGCACTTAACACAGCCAGGAATGAAAAGGACAGGAGCACTACAGGTAATATGGCTTCTTTCATCATATTTAATTTTTTTTCATGGGCCTGAAAGCCTGAAAATAAGCTGGAGGCAGCAGACTCTGTCTAATCCCCAAGCACCTCCCCCTTTTCCAGTGTAACTAGGGGAACCTGGCATTAGTCATCCCTGCAGGTGATTGGGAGCAGGAGGGATTTATGGCTGAGAAGTGGAGGGTTTAAAAGTCAGTCACAATTCATCTGATCACAGCCACTGAACTGACTTTAATTAGAGAGCATTTGGTGTGTTGTTGGCAAGCTTTCCATCTATCATAAACAAAGACACTGAACTAAGAAAAAGATTTGCCAGCCCCCTTACCTCCTACGCAAAAACATTAAAAAGGCAAGTGGCAATGACACGTCTGATAAAGAATTATTACTGGCAGGGATGGGAGAACATCTATTGATCTGCTTCATGTAGGCATGTCTATAACTCAGACTGCTGTGTTAAGATGAAATAGGTAGAGAGATGAGGTTTAGTATTGGGAAAAAAGGAATCTGCCTGTAATAATTATTCACATGGGCAAAGAAGCTTTTAAAGCAAATCAAAGTGAAGCTTGGTCCAAATTCAACTCTACTGTACTCTACTGAGGGCAGTAGTGCTACACCAAGGATGGATTTGTCTTTGTAAAAGGGGATGTTATTGAGGCTGGTTAAAAGATTTGACAATATAGTGGGTCTCAGGAGGGGATATTCAGAGCAATGAAAGTCCTGGCCCTTTTTTGCCAGGCAAGTACTGCAGACAGCGCAAAGGGCTCTGTGTTCCCCTCAGTGCCACAGGGAGGGATCTTTCTATTTGTGAAAGGGAAAGGTAGTGATGAGAGAGATGGCAGCCTACCTGCCTATAGGAGTAGTCTTTAACATGAGAGGAAATAATCAGCCCTTTGTCTGGAGAGCTGGAAACAGCCAGCAGCATTGCTGAACAGATGAATATCTTCAATCAGGTAATGCACATCTCTGCTGGGGCAGGAAAAGGAAGCAGTTGTAAAGCAAGTGCGAAGCTTATGTGGTAGTGCTATTCTCTGTTTTATTTACAGTTCATAGTGCTTTCAACTCTGCCGCCTTTGACAGCTAAAGCAAAACATTGCTAGATGTCCCCAGACAAACAGCCTTCCAGAAAATGACTGCAAAGTGATTCTGTTGATTCAGTCAGTGGTAATGTTTTTCCTGACTCAGTCCTGTAGCACTGGGAGGCCAGGGGACACTGCTATCTGTCATTTAGCTCAACACTAATAACGAGCTCTTGGTAACTTCTGACAGGGAAGGTGCCTGTCCATCTTGCTGAGAAAATGTAAGAGATGTGTTCATGTAGAGAGAGCCAGCTGCTTCAGCAAGAAAAATTAGGTTCTTCTAAATGCAATTTTTGTCTATTGCTTTACACTAGCCTGCAACGGTGAAAGGGCTCAAAGCACCACTTCTCTGCTTAAATTTTCACTCTAAATAGTGGAATGGAAGAGAGGCTTTCCTTGGCTCATGCCCCAGTATCTTTCCCAACTGAGGTGAACTTGGCTTTGGCCATTTAAAAAAGCAGAAAAAGTAAACCCATTTTCTGTGAGAAAATTAAAATCTTCAAGTTTATGAAGGATGTAAATGCCAAGAAGAAGGAGGCTTCATTTCCATAATGATGAGCAACATGCTGGGAGCAACAGATTTGAAATTAAGGGAAGAAAAATTTAGGCTTTATATTATGAAATATTGTCTTTCAATGGAGCCTATGTGCCACTGACACATTGTGGGGAAAAGACAGACCATGCCAGCAACTGGTTCTTTTAAAAGTGGGAAAGCTGATACACTGAGTCCTCTGGGCCTGGCAGTAGCTGGTGATGGTATTATGGTCTGAGACCAGTATGTTCAGTGTGACTGAACTGGACTAATTTTGTTTGTGCCTTTTGCTGAGGGCTGGCATGTGTGGCAGAAATTTGGGTCACTGCCATGCACCCCAGCAGGAGCGATGCCATACTTTCCAAGCTATGGGCATGTGCAGGCATCTATGGCTTCAGATCCAAGAAACAGCCTAAAAACTAGTTGTGAAATATTTTATTTTCAATATAGTAGATATTAAATATATAAGTATGTATTAAAAATGCTTTATGTTCTCCTTTGGCAATGGAAAACTGAAGTACCTGGATGAGGCAATCAGGAGACTTGTGCTGGTGACTATGTGCACAGGCTTATGGCAGAAACAGGGTGCCCGAGATGAAGGAAAGAGTCAAAACCAGAGTTGCAATAGGAGACTCAAACTGTAATTCCCAATGTTTTCAAACTTGAGGTAGAGATCCTTTAGGCCTTGGTTTCAGGCTAGGGTCTGTCCACTCCCAGAACTGGTAGCACAAAGCTTGCTTCTCTCAAAGTGTGGCTGTTATCTAGTATGTAGAGCTTTTGCAAGAGAAATAAGAAGCAGCCTCTGATGCAATCTGCTCCCACCAGATGGGTCAGTTTTTATTTGTAGTGTTCAGCATCAGCTCTCTGCTGCTTGGAGTGTAAACCCACCATAATTCTATTCATCTGAACACACATTGTCCAGCCCATCTGCAGCTTGTCATACAACAGGAGCAAAGCAACAGATTTTTGTTGGACTAAATGACACCCCTCAGTTATCTAACAGCTGCTGATTTGCACAGAATTGCTTCCAGCAAACACAGTTTGTTGCTTTGTTGAGTAAGACTAGGTGAATTCAAGTTGTCAATTTCCTCATTAATATTCTGAATGGGATGGGGATAGGAAGAAATTTTAAAAGCCCCACGAAACCAAAACCACCACTCCTCCCTCTGAAGGCCAGGAAACAAAGCAGGAATGCATTATAAGGCATGTCCTCTGTAATAATGGTTCAGCCAGCAAGAAAACATCAGTGGATAAACTCACCCTCAGCAGTGTTCTCCTTTAACTGCTCCTCCTAACATCCCAGCTGTGTAATAGCAGTGCCTAAGTCCCCTGCTTCAGCAGAAAAGATGATTCCAAAGGCTCTCACAGCTTTGCCTCCCTGTGCTGCAGCATGTCTGAGTTCAGCTGAGGGCAGGCAGTGCCTTCCCCATGGCTGGGTTGCTTGGTAGCACTGGCAAAGGAGGCCAGACACATGCACAGTGACGTGTGGCTGGCATGCCTGTCCTGGTAAACTTTCTAAGCTCCATTCCCCAAAATACGGTGAAGAGGGGGCTCCATTTGTGCATCTGAGCCCCAGGTGCAAAGGAAGGTGGTGCTTTAGGGTGAAAGGCAGACAGGATAATTTTGGTGTTCTTTCAGTTCAAAGATCAGTGAAATTTTTTGATGTTTGCCTTCTGAGTTTCAGTCAAATTATTGAAGTCAAACTGGTCTCCTTCATTCAAAAAAGCCCTGTAAAATATAAAAATGCAAACCAGGCTTCTAGTCAGAAGGATATATTCTCTCAGAGAAACCAGCTGGCAGTGCATTAGAGAAATTGGCTGCACTATTCAGATGTATGCACTGTTCCACTCTTCAGATTGCTGTAAAACCTACTTTAGGTATTTGAATTCAAGCCACTGATGTGAGACAGGAAAAAGCAGCACCACAGAATGGGAAACATTTACAGGACAATGGCCACTGTGCATGGCACCCCCCTTTCTTAATACAAGAATACTGCCTGCTGGAGCTAAATTCTCAGCATTCAATTTTTTACACATAATGATAAACCTGAAGCTGGGCTATTGCACAGGTTGAGATTTCAGCAGGCAGATCTGAAATTAGGATCACACTTCATCCCCATATCCTTCTCCTATCTTAAGGTGAACCACACCTGTTTGGCTTCCATCTAAGAAGCAGGATGATTAGAACTTGGTGCAGGCTGCCAGCAGCATGTGTGTCATCAGCCCTGGGAGTGCAGGTGGGAGGTGTGTGAGAGCTGCCGGGTGTCCCAGCTCTGGGGGAGGGAGGGTTTCCCAGCTGGGCAGGCAGGGCTGCAGTCTGTGGGTGCTGCTCTCCTGCTCCAGCAGCCTGTGCTGGGGCTGCTCTCCTCAGAGCATTGGGACTGTGTGTGACCTCCCTCAAACTGAGTAACACCTCAGGCTTTCAAATGTCCTAATTACACCAAATCATTTAAAAAGATGAGGAGAAAAGCAAGGCAAAAAAAGGGGAAACTGATGCTTCTCATTACTTTTTTGCACTCAGCTTTCTTTTGAGCAATGACAAATTAGATTTTGTGGAGGAAAAAAGGGGCACTTTTCTGCTGTTTGGTTGGAAAATTTTTTTTTTTCTTTCAATTTGTCCATGAGAAACTTTGAAGAAAATCAAAGTGTTTTCTTCTAAACATAGAAGTCCTGGTTTTATACTCGCAGAAGTGATTTTACTGGGGAAAGGATTCATATACTGTGTCTCATCAAAAAAGTTTTTTTTTCCTAAACTCTATTAGATGCATTCTTTTTTTCTCCAGAACTTTTCTTAAACAAAACACAGTACCAAAATAACTCTTTAACCCCAACTTTGCAAACCCAGGGAACATGCCAAGTTCTTCCAAATATATGATTCTTACTGTACAGGTTTCCTTTTGACATAAAGATAGGTGTCTCTTGAAAATATCTTTTCTCCCTATAAGAGGAAAAAAATGAATGTTTGCCAAATGGACAGCTTATATAAATTACTTTGCACTTTATTTTTTAATAGAAATCTGTCAGCTATGTGCAGCTGGGTGTTTAACTCATAGTGACTAATTTATGCAAGGAGTTTCTCTTTTATGTATTCATAAACTGGAGTTAAGTCTGAAATTAAGATTATGTTAAAAAAAGCATTTGACATATGCTTTTGCTCGTGATCATATTAATAGACAGTTGGTCTTCCTTTAACTAGTGTGAGTTTCCTGGCTTTGTCATCATGTTCCCATTTAAACCTCTGGGAGTTTTGAGGGCTTGTCATGGAAAAAGATTATTGCTATGGGATGGAGCTTATTTGGGTGAAGCCAACGGGGAGCCAGGAAAGAGAGGAAGTGAGCTGGTTTGAGAGTGCTGGAGTCATGTGATAAATGACATTCTTTACTGACCCGTCACTGGCTGGAGGAGAGAGATACTTCTCCTTTCTTATCTGGGAGGCCCTGTGCATGTCCTGCATCCCACAGAGGGGCTGCAGGCTGTAGTAGCTGGGCTGGAAGTAGCCTAAAAACACTGTTAGCTAAGGTTCAAAGAGACATGCTGGTGATTTTATGATGGTTAATCCTGGGGGAATAGGAATTTCTTGTATCTGAAATATTTCCTCCCCTTTCGTACTAGAATAAAAATCTGAAATTTCTTATGAAGACATTAACCGTTATTATTTCATAACTAAATTATTTTAAGATTTCTTGTGAATTTGGGTATAGTATATGGGCAAATAACATCACTCTATATTAATTTTTAATGTATAAAATTAATAATAAATGGGCAAAAATTTAACCAAAACAATCACAATTATTAATGTTAGACTTCTGTTTCATGGGACCTTTAATGAAATCAGCACAGTACTGTACAGTCTTTGGTTTGATGCAAAGGTGCTTTTTTGTTGCAAAACAAAAGTACCATCTGAGTTGTGTTTTTGGCCAGTTCTACAGTAAGTGCACTATAAAAACAAGAGATAATTTAAATATGCCTGAGTCACTCTGAATTCCATAACCTATGGACAGCACTGCAGTGGAACAGCAAAAGTTTGATTGTCCAAGAGGAAATAAGTATAGAAAATGAACCATCAATGACTGCCAGGACCAGGGTTCTCTGACTTTGTTCTGCCAACTCTTGCACTGACTTTGCCATTTTTCTGCACTGTTGAGACAAGAAAGAATAATCTATCTATAGAGGGGGACAAAAAATTTGGCATGGTTGATTCTGATGGCAGGAGGGTTTATGGCTACCTTCAAAGGGATGTTGCTTGCTGACCCTCACCTTTGTGTACACACTGCATTTTTCAGGGTAGATTCTTTTGCAGCAGATCTGGTCCTTCTAAAGACATAAGCAGTAGAAGCAGGCCTGTAAAGGAGGACAGTTTGCCATCTTCAGGGAAGCATCAGCATAACACTGTCACAGCAGACACTGAGGAGATGTGCTGGGAGTGAGGGATTTGTTTCTCCAGCCTTTAGGGGTGGTGGTTTCTTGTCAAACCTGTTTACCTGGGAGTAAAGAGTGGAAATATGAGTCCTTGCAGGAGGAGGGTGGGAAGGGTGTATTTCTTGTCTGCCTGGAATGGCTGCTGTCCCTGCATGTGTGGGCAGGCTCCTGCTTCCTTGGGAGCTTGTGGAGCAGGTCATCCTTTGAGGAGACTTTCACAGAAGTCTGCTTAGGGAAGCTCCGATGCCTTATCCCCAGCAGTTAGGCAACTGATACCTATGAGGTCTGGAAAATTGGGGCAGAGTTTGCTGAGGCATCATTTACTAAGTTTAAGCAAAGTAGATATTCATGGATTTTCTTCATTGGACTGTGGTTTGAAGGTGTTTAAAAATGTTGTGGCTGTAACTTAGCCTGCTAATTATTCAGAGATTTTGATTTCTAGGTAATAAAAAAAAATCTCTCTAAGAACTATGTGATGACAGGTGAAGTTATTATTATTATGTTAGTTTAATTAGAAAATCTTTTAAGTCATCTTAGTTTCAAAGAGTTTGGGTCTCTACTTCATAGTATGAAGATGTATGATGATGAATTCATGTAAACCAGAGAATTCTTTCACTGCGGCAAAAAGTGAAAGCTTCAGAGCTTCAATCCTCAGTTTATGCCTGAAGGAGGAACCTCAGAGATATTATGAATTATTTTCCCTGCATGCAGTATATTCCAGTATAAACTGCGGAGCTCATCTGTGTTTTTAGCTGCTTGTGAAGTGTATTTACTTCATGTTTTCAGGATTTGGAAGAACAGATGGTGAAAGCTCTCCTAAATAAACTGAGTCCCAACCATGGCTCTCTACATACATAAATCCTTTATTAAAACCATGAAGAATCCAGGAACTTCAGGCACTGGTTAATGCTGGCAACCTCTTCTCTAGCCTTGCACTTTTGTGTCTTGAAGTGATACCTTTTTGTACAGAAGTTTCAGAAAAAAATCTCCATCAACTAAAGCTGTTCCAAGCATGAGGCCAAATCATACAGAAGGCATATGCTGGAGCAGCCAAGGGAAAATAAGCTGCAGCACACTGGGCTTTCACACAAATTGTGCCTCTACTGAGAATTCACTCAGGCTGTTCCACGCCACCTTGGCTGGGAGGCTGAACAGAAGATGAAGTCATGACTTCTCAGGCATAGTCCACTCCAGGTAGCCTCCAAAAAAGAAAAAGGATATAAAAAACCCCAAACCATATCTAGCACCAATGGTCTGAAGGGGGTCAGTCCTGTTGCAGTTGCTAATTTATTTCTTACAGAGAAGCTCAGTCACCCCGTGATAAAATCAGTTTTATTCCTGGAAGAGGGAGCTTATTGTGCCAATCAAAATAAGGTGTGTTTTATGCTGTATTTTTGTCTTGGAGGCTCTTCTGGGAGCAGTGTGTGTTCTGGCACTTCTGTCGGCTAATTTCAGTGGGACTTTAGGGCTGTAAGAGGTCTTAATGTGAGTTCTTGAGTATTGATCACTTGTAAAAATTATTTAATAAGAAGCCCATGAATTTTAGGAGCTAAAGTTTAGACTCTCTTTCAAAAATTCTCAATTTAGCATGAAGCGAGTCTTTGGACAGCCCTGGACTAGTAAAAAATGAATTTAGTAGTGAAGATTGATTGGGCATTGTTATGTGCTGTTCCAACCTTCCCTTGAGCAGGTTTCTGTAAGAAATGAAAGGGGCAGTGGCAAAGGGGAGGCTGTACTCTGTAACCAGCATCTGTGTCTTCCCTGCCCTAGTCCCCAAGGCTGGGCAAGTGTAGTTTCGTGGACTGTTTGCTTGCTCAGGTCACTTGGCACAGTGGTTAGTTAGGCAGATCCAGGGATACTGAAATAACTTCATAAGTAATCAGAAGATACTGACTGGTTTAGAAATAATCTGAAAAGTCCTGAAGGCAGAATTTTTCTCAATAGTGGTTTTCCTTGCTTCCATTGCATGCTGTGTTGAGCATCTTTTTATAACAAAAACACCCAGTAGAAGTCTGAGTTGGTTCAGATAATACCCATGATAGAACCATTTCTAAATCTTTTGAGAAGCCACATTAAGTAAATTATGAGCTCTGGCTGTTTTTAAGGGTACCAAGGTATCTTTGTTTTTCTCTAATAAACCTTGTTAACCAGGCTGTAAATAGTTTCAACTCTCTGTGGAATAAACCAGATTTCCTCAGACCTGATTAAGCTGGGAGATAAACAAAGCTTCTAAGTTTTTATTATTATTGTTACTTCTCGCAAATGTGTGCCATCTTTGTTTTTGACTGTATATTTATAGTACACACTAAGTGTGTCACTATTTGCTCATTGAGGGTATTGCATGAGCAGAAAGGAATATTACAAATTACCTTTATAGTTGTATGTACAGAAGGTGGAGATTTCTGTAAACTAGATGTAAGAATTCTATTCCTTGTGAAGAACTGGAATACCTGCCTTCGGTTACAAACATTTGCCAGTAGTGCTCCTTAAGTGTATATGATTTTTTTAGGTGACAGTTAATTTTTGGCAACTGTGGTTTACAGTTACCCTCCCAGAGTACCTGAACCACACTAAGAATTGGGGAATCTACACCCATGTACTTGACTTTTTACTGAAATTCTCCTCCAGTGCTTGAAAATTTCACTTCAGTTTTCCTGGGAACCAGGTCAGTGTGAAACCCTGTCAGATAATGGCATATGCAGAAGCTCATGCAGAGGGAAAGATGCTTGCTTGAGGGTTCCTAACTGATCTCCATTACTGCTGTTTAGGCCTGCAAATATCAGGGACTCAGTGGCTGTAAACAGATTCTTGCTGTAAAAACAGTTAAGAAGTGGAGCAGGGGGGTNTTTTTTTTTTTTTTTGCATGGGCCTGATGGTTCATTCAGCAGAAACTGGAGTACTTGTCTCAAGTGTCCACTTCACATTAGCCTTCATCAGAAGGGGTGCTCCAGTCACTTCTCCAATCAGCATGGCAGCACTGCTCTCTGAGTACCAGCAGAATGTGCCTGGACCACGAAAGAGCAAGAGAGCAGCACCACATTGCCTGCTCTGCCAGCTGGAAATGTCTGCTTGCTTTGCTGCAGTTAAACGTGAGCCCTCCCATGAGTGAGGGAGCTGTTCCTCCTGGAGCTGCCCCAGGCTGTGGGAACATTCACAGAGAGTGAAAAGAGGTTTGGATTTAGCCTGTGTGTCTGCCCCTCCCCAGAACTGTGCAATGTGTGCCCAAGATTTTGAAGGCACATCCTCACTGTGAAATAAAGCCATGCAGACAGAGTGCTCATATGATGTTGCTGCATGGCACTGGAAACCTCATGTCAGCCTCACTGAGAACGGTTCTGCAGCTTTTATTGAGAGTTTGTCCTCCTCTTGGTTCCTGTAGTTAAAAATACAGGAGGTCCTGCTCTTAGCATCTGTGGTGATAGAGAAATGTCTAGAGGATATTGCAATGTGTTTGACCCCCTGATTTTGAGCATGATCATCACTTGGGGTAGAAGTTATATAGTCTGTGCAATCTTGCATTATATTAGTTTCTTTCTGAAGAACTGTTTAAAGTTGTGCTGGATGTGGATACTATGCAGAGGGAGAATTCACAGTTTTGTTAGCTCAAGAGATGGGAAAAGTAAAGTTTTCATTAAAGGTAAACCAGAGAAGGTGTAAGACAACTGGGGTGCAGAAAAGGAATAGCTGGTGAAGGAGGGAGAGATGAAATAAGAGGATTGAAGAATTTACATCTTCAATCATTTTTCTACCCTTCTGCAAATATAAAGCCTGTGTTGCTTTTATTGCTTTCCAACAGCGCTGTTGGAGGATTAGCCTTTCAGCTTTAGTCCTTTTTCTTAATTTTCTTTAAATTTGGTCAGTTTTCAGCTGGTAGCTGTTCCTGACTTTAAGTCTGTGGAATGCCTAAGGTTTGCAATATAGTAGTGTCAGGGTTATCTATGGCTCAGTAAAGTTTTTAGCAATGTTCTTTGAGATAATCCTTAGTTTCTCACGCTGCTTAATTTGGGTTTTAGCCTGCAGTTGCTTTGAATATCTTTCTGATCTCTTTCAATTTGAATCTTCTTGGCACTGATTCTTTCCACCCTTTCTCCTCCTTTCCTTCCTTCATTATTCATTTATTCATATAGTTTTCTCTTTCATATTTTCATTTCCAGTCAAGCATGCATTCTAAAGTTACCTTACCTCTGGAACAAGAAAACTCATGATTATGGGATATTATCCTGTTTCAATTCACTTGTATATAACTTGTCCTGGACTTGCATGGTGTCTAATAGCATGGTATAAGATTATTACTTTCAGTGTTTAGCTTGTTGGGTGTAAGGCTCCATCTAGTCTCAAGTCCTTATTCAATAAAGTATCTGTATTTTTTTTTAATGTCCATCTGCTTTTCCTGTAGCACACCAGAAGCAGACTGCTGTGTGGTAAACAATGATGTAGAACAGTAGATGGAAAACACTCCTGGATATTCTCTACTGCTTCCTGCATCAGAATTTCAAGCTCTGCTGGGTCCTCAGAAGGATGATGTTAATTTGACATGCTCAGATTTGGGAGCCTCTGAGGCCTGAAACAATATTTGTTCTTCCATACCTCAGATATGGTTTCTGTAGGGTAATAACGTTGACCAGTAACACTGAATTAGTTGGGGAATATGTAGCTTCTGCTCTGACACTAGTGGGGAAAAAAAAAGGTTTATTTGTAAGCAGAAGCATTCCTGCTGCACAGGAGTGTGCAATTCTGTTGTTGCAGCAGAGCTTGTGCAGCCCTCACCGCCTCCTCTCGTGTGTGGAGGGAAGGCTGTCCAGAGCCAGGGGGGGTGGTGTGGGAGGAAGCTGGTGTGGTTGTTTGCAGTGGGAAAGATGGAAGGATTAGCATTCCAGTTTCCTAACTGGAAACACGAAGCCTGTGGGTTTTTTGCTGCAGAATTCCATGGAAGTATAAGATGGTCTTGGCCTTTCTAGCACTGCAGCTGTAGTGGCCCATGCTGGTAGTGCTGGGGTTAGGAAAAGAGCAAAAGCTGGAGATGGACACCTGACACACCTTGGGGTAACTACAGGAAAGTCCCTTTTTCATAGAGGAAAGACAAACATGGGCCATAGATTGGCACCATGGGGCTGACTGGCATTGTTTTGGTTTTGAAGAATTAGTCTGCATTTTTAAACACGTGCTAGGATGTTCAGTAGGCAGTTTTAAGACTGTGTGTTTTAAGAAGTTTTAAGAAGTTGAAGGGGATGTTCACATGGCTGATGCCCATCACTGCACTAGGCTTATTCTCTCAATCACCTGAAAAGCATGAATAGAGAGAGATAATTACTATACTGGCAAAGTTTTCTTTTGTACTGTTCAGAAACTTGCACTCTACTATGTGATCACGATGTAAAAGAATGTATAGGTTACCAAGAGCAAAAACCCCAAAACACCAGTAAACCAGTACTCAAGGAAGCATGTTTTGTCTAACTCTCCTGAACAGTAATATCTACCACAAAAACTGATTGCTGAGCCAAGGAAGGATGGGGGTCATATCTGAAAACGTGATAGGTATTGGGACCAAGGCTGTGAGATAAATTAGTATTTGTTTAGAAAATTTGGGTCAACTGGAGAACTTTCAAGCTCTGAAAGACAGTTTCTAAAATAAAATTTTGACAAGTCCTGTACAGTTCACTAAGCAGAGCTCATGTCTGTTGGGATTATATTGCCAGAGATGATCTTTGTTGTATTAAGTTATTTAAAATGCTCAGACTGGTTTGCTTTAAGATGTTGATAAAGGTTATTTTCCACTTTGCTAGAAAGAAGTAGGGGAAAACCAGTTTTGCCTTTAGAAGTATAGTACACAAAATATGCTGAGTTGGAAGTAGTATTTTCCAGTCTCTGCAGTGGCGTTCAGGATGTTGTCTTGGTTCTCTGAAGTTTATAGTTAATATTTGTATCCCAAGGATTCTCAATCTCTGGGAAAACAAAGCATTTCAAAAGCACACATGTAATGCTTGTGTGCATCTGAAGGACAGATCTGAATATTGCTGCATTTGTGTTGTACCCAAGTGTACACAGCACTCAGGGTGTTACACGGCTCACATTTCTTTGGCTGATAGCAAAATACAGAGGAAGAAAGGAAAGAGACCAGCTTAGCAAGGCACTTGAACAGCTTGTGAGGAGAAAAGGGTGTGAACTGCTCTCAGGCCTTCAAGGCAATTAGTCTCTTGGCTGAAGTTATACACAGGGTTCATCAGTTTGGAGATAGCCCTTATGTTGTTACTATTGAAAAGTTTAAGCTTTTAACACAGTAACATAAGTGTTTACTTCCAATGGCCCTTGCTTTCAGTGAGGTTACCAAATATTGGACTTCTCTGTGAAAGTTATTATAGGATCTGATATTTTCAGTAGAGTGTCCTTTTGGACTGGCTCTGCTGTATAGCCAGGATTTGTTCCACTGCTTTCAAGCTTAGCAAAATGCTTTTCATACTTCTGTATAAAATGTCAGTTATTACTTTTGAAACCTGAAAGGTTTAGCAGCATTCCAGATTTCCACCTTGCCTCACATTTTGGCCTTCATCTTGAATACATAGTCACTAAATTTTTGACAGTATATATTACATTTTATTTTCTAAGCAGTGTTTTATTAGATAAAGTCAGATAGAAGGAATAGCTTCACATTTATCATGACTTGCACATTCAGTCAAACACTGTGTGATATTGAGTAGTTTAATTCTCCAGTGTATAAACTGTAAATTAACATTAAAGGCCTCTCTTAACATTCATTACTCTGTTTAAACAGTCACGCCGAATTACTAGTTGCCTGTAATTTCTTCTTGAATACAAATGTCATTTGTTATAATGCTGTAACACTCTTGAGCTGTGTGTCATGGCAAGAGTATATTAAAATAGGGCAATGGTGAGTGTAATGGACAATTGAGACTCTTATTGACATTTAGCAGAACCTTCAGGTTTGCTTGCAGCTCATATCACTAATTTTCCTAAAAGACAATGATACTTTAGTTGCTGAGCATGATCCTAGATGATAAATATCCTGCCTGCTGCGGCCACTATTTCAGCCTCTTTGGTAGTCCTAGCATAAAAATATGACCCATGAAGATGTGAAGTGTCATAAGAGATGACTTTCTTTACCAAATAAAGTAGCTCTTTAAGGCATAGGGGTAGAACAGTGTGAAAAGTATTTGTTGCAGACCTTTTTTATAAACAGAATTTCACACTCTAGAGCTCTCCATTTATCATTGTAGAGATGTAAGAAACCTGGACAGAGGCACAATAAATAAATCAGTCAGACCCTGTACAGTGTACTCTGAAATGCAGAATGCATTTCGGAGTAGAATCTAAGAGCAAAACTGTTGAAGGGTTTGTCATTTCCAATTCATGTTGCAGTTGTGAAAAACGGCTTTGCATCTTCATTATACTACAGCACTTTATTGATTTCCAGTACAATCTGTGGACTGGGATCTGTGCTTCCCTAGAAACTTAGTAAGCCTGCTGACCTGTACTTGCAAAGACTGAAACCAGAAACTGGCTGATGAAGTCAGGACAGTGTTAGCACCTACCCCAGGAGCTTCTTGCTGTGTTGCCACGTCTTCACCTCACTTGTGTCTCTCTGCCTGCTCCTCATTCCTCTGTTCTCTGCTGTCCCTCAGAACTTGGCCACAAAACCTTCCCTCCCTACCCATTCTCCATCCCTTCTTGCAAGCTGCTGCACGTTTTCTCAGCCCATGCAGCTAAAAAAAAAAAAAAGGCAAAGCAAGGAGTTGGAAATTCAGTAGTTATTCTAAGAATTTATCATGCCTGAAGAGTATTTGTTTTAAACCACATGGGGATTAAGGCCCTTTGAAGATCCTTCATTAGTGTTTATGACAAAATAAAATGCCAATTTAAACTTCTGATCTTTTATAACAGCACATACAACTCCATTGTGTTCAAATTTATGCTTAAGATGGCTGTTCTAGAGTCACATAGAACCAGAAATTAATTACACTGGAAAAGAATGACTAAAACTTCATTATATTTGTATTTTAAGTTTTATTTGTAGTGAAATTAAGACTTACTCATCTTTAGGGCTATTAGTAGAGACAGTTTGATTCTTCTAGGTCACAAATTTCTTCTTGCCCATTGTCTTTGTATACTAAGAATGATCTTCCTTAAAAACTCCTCACGTCTTGACTTTCTTAGTAGGAACATCATCATGCATAGTTAGTGGAAACTTCAGCTGTGAGGAAAGGCACATGGTCTAACAACAGAAGCCTGGCTCTGTCCCTGGTTTTGCTCTGCCTAGCTGCTGTGTGCCAAAGCTGATCTGTACTAATGCTTGACAGGATATGGGAGCCAGCTGTATGTATGGCTGAGCAGTTAGTTATCCATTTAATATGTTTATGCAGAACAATGAACACTTTAATACCTCTCTTGGTTGTTTTGTTTTCTTTCCCTTTTGTATCTAACCACTACATTTCTGTTGTAACATTGAGCGCCCAGTGTAAGTAGAGAGACAGACAAATTTATCCTTGGAGCAGGCAATCTGAAGATAAGTGTTTTGCAGAAATATTTGATTAGAAACAACTCTTAAACAGAGAAAAGAAAAAGAAACCTTTGAGTTCTTAAATCCATGTATATGTTTAGAATGATCTTTCAAAATAAGAAAATTTTTCCCTCCGTTTAATCTTTGCATGTTGCCAAGCTGTAATGATAAATGCCTGGTGGAATAACTGCTGGCTTTAAATAGTGGTTGTGCCCATTCAGTGCTGCCATGAAGGGTGTTTGTTGCTGCTTTCATATACCTCAATGTCTTCTACCGTCAGTGTTCAGTTTGTGGCAGCCTAGTGAAGCTCTCAGTAGACCAGGCTATAAGGTGCATTAGAAAGCAAGTATTCAGCTGGATGTCAGAAAAAATCTATACTGCAAGCATGAAGGACCTTTATCTATCAAGACTGAGGTGCTGCAATGCATGTTTTAAGCATTTTCAGATCATATACTCCTTGGACCAGGACTCTCCTGCTTCTTCCTTATAAATGTAATAGCTACTGAGTAGTTATGTGTGGTTCTTGTCAGGACCAGCTGTAGAAGAGAGCTGTCATCATGTGAGCATGAATGTTAGGAAGCTATTTCTCTCCATTTCAACTTACTGAAGACTCTAAATGATATTCAAAGGCCTGTGTAGATGTGAGTGGCACAGTACAGTCAAGTGCTGAGACAAAACATTACTGTAATGGATTTACAGTGGGCTGGTACTGCCCTATGTCTTTAAAATGCTACAGTCATAAAACCTGCATATGGCTGTAGATATATGGATGTATAGCAAACTCCTTTCCTGGGAGGAGCCAGTATTTAGTTGCTGAAATCTAAATTTTGTTTCATTTTTGTGCTAAGTACATTTTTTCCTGACCTCCTGTTCACCTAACAGGATCTTTTGTTTCTTTTCTTTGGTATTTTCTTGTGATTAACATTACACTGCTCATGCCAATGAATTGTTCTGGGCTTGACCTGCAGTGTGTTGAAGCTGGAGTTTGTATCCTCCTAATCCTAGGTCTCTTTCCTGAATATCTTCCTTGCCTGTAGCCTCGATGGAGCCTGTGCTGTCCTGTCCTGGCACTGGTATGTGAGCAAACGATTCATAGTTTTCGGTCAATTCATCATTATTGATGATATAAACTGTGTCACCATCCTTCAGTGGATCCTGTATTCAAACAAAGAAAAAGATCTGTGGAAGAGAGACTCTTGAGGGAGATTGTTGTTAAAGCTTGAATGAACAACAACTCTGATGCAATTTCACTTTCATTTTATTTCATTGCTTGCTTATTTTCTCGAGTGTTAATTTACCATCATGCTGATTTAAGCCAATAGTTGCTTACCATGTTCTGCTCTCAGGCAGTGTTGAGAAACATAACTTACCCTTCAGATGTTTTAGATCATTTCAGTGCTCAAATACTGCTGATGGGTAGCCAATATTTTCAACATCTGGATGAATTATTTAAAATAGATCACTCACATTTGAAGCTCATATTAGTGGTCATTCATTAAAATGTACCTTGTTGCCTTCACAACTGAAGAAATTGTATAATTCTTAGCATTAAAAGTAAAAAAGTTTTAGAAAAGAGGCTGTACTGAAGTGCTCAGTCTAAAGTGGCAGGTTTTGGCTAATACCTTGAACACAATTAACCGATATGGGTACTTACCCCATATGCACTGGGGTTGGTCAGAAGCCTGGCAATAGGGTTGCACCATTCAGGTAACGTTGATGTGAGAGGTGGCCCAGTGTGGGTTAAGAGAGGCTTTAGGTATCTGTGAGGTTTGTTAAAGGATATTTGCAAAAGAGATAGTGGTGGCAACATGCTACTCTGAAATTTCATTTTAAAGCACAAGAAAATAATCTAACTAAATGGAAATATAGAAAATATTATCTCTTTACCAACCCCCCCAGTTACTGCATACATTTGTCTTATGTTTTTCAGTAACAGGGAAAAAAAAAAAAAAAACCTGAAAACTCCCCCCAAACCCAAACTATTGATGCTCAAAACCTGTCTTGAGAGAATATCAGATTGGCTGAAGGGAATGTCATAGGATACACATTGCAGCAGGAGCTGAAACACAGGAAGTGTATACTAGATTCTCCTGATCAAATCACACTTGGAGCAAGATGTAAAAGAGTAAACAGGACACTTTAAGATGCCCTTCTATCAGCTAATTTACATAAGAATGTTAGCGAAGGTTTTCTTAAGCACATCTATTTAGCCTTCTGGAAAATCAATGCATTTCTTCAACAGACAAAGTCTATTTCATCAAATATTAAATTCCTTTATCACTGGGAGTGTACATAAATTGTTTTCTGTAATAGTTTATCTTCAGCATTCAATGCATTTCTTTTCCACTTCATACATCAGCTCCTCTTTACATAAAATTATGTAAGTTAGGAACAGGCTTTATGCTATTGTCTCATACCTGTCTTTCCAGTCTTCTCATCCAGAAGTGCTTTATTGAGATAAAAGGAAAACCTGCTCATCTTGACCAATTACATCATCTGTGTATCTGTCAATAACAGTTCTCCCATGAGTCCTTCAAGTTGATTTAGCTTCTCTGCCACTTTTACTCACAAAGTAATTTTCAGTGTTCTTTGGGAAGCAGATCTGTTAGCTGTTTTTGCTGCTAGGGAAAGTTTACTTTATTGATTTGTCATCCCACTTTCTCTTCCCTGCTCCTTTCTTTTGCTTTCTTGCTTGTGCCATCTTCCCCAATCTTTCTCCCTGCCTCCTTAAACAAGAACAGAAAGAATGGTTCAGGTTCTGCAGCAATAATGTAGAAATACTGAGGAAGGAACACTGAGTCTTGGGCCTATCCACACCAGTGCCTCTTCTTTTGTTGTTGGTTGTTTATGGTAACACTGCTTTACACACAAAGTACAAATTCTTTAACCTGAAGAAATGTAAAATATGCTTCAGATCTCAGTTAAAAATTGAAGTGCTAAATAATTTGCTGTGTTCTATACACTACAGACATGGAAATTGTTCTACAGTGGTGTTTGTATCTGCACATTTTGTATTTATTTTTAGAAGTTAAGCTGCATCAGTCAGAAGATTGGGTGATTTCTTCATCTAAGGTCATACACTGACTTTGTGTGAAAAACTGAGTCTTGAGACAAGATGGTGAGATCTTAATATAAATTCTTAATCAGAACCATGATCAAGGTGAGAATCTCATGAGTTCTAATTGTGTAGGGAAAGTTTAGATTTGTCTCATTTTGTTAGAGTAAAATCAAGCCAAAAAATCTTTTCTGATCCATTCCCAATTTTATCTGAAACTCCAAACTGCCAGACTGTTAAGAGCTGTTATTAAGAAGCAGAGTATGAAAGCCATTAATTAGAATTGCTCTGTTTTCAACACTTCAGAAAAAACTGATTAAAAGGCCAAAAATAGAAATACAGGCCTAAGTCTACGGTTTTAATATTTGGAAATATTTGCTTTGTTATTACAAACAACTTGAATTGTTTGAACTGAGTTGCCAGACTGAGCATGCAAAATACAGGCTTGTAAGCGAAGTTGCATTTGATTACACTGAGTTCTGTCTGCCTTGTACTTTCATTCTCTTCCAGAATAAGTAATTGAAGATGAGTACTACTCTACCTTTCTAAATCCGATGAGGTCTGAGCTAGGCCTTCCTTGTAAGCAGCCTTATCATTTCCTAATGAGCTTTTATCCCACTCTGTAAATGTGAGTCCTGTTTTTGCCCCTGCTTGCACAGAGCCTTGTCCACACCGAGTGGCAGGGACTGTGGGCTGAGGCAGACAGTCTACCCAGCCACCACTGTTGTCTTCAGTCCCTTGATCAGCTGCTACTTTTAGCATAAACTTCTGTCTGGTGTGTGTAACTGGCTGGCATTTATGGATGTGGATATTCAGAAGTTGATTACTCCATTTTGCAACAGGTTCTCTAAATCCCCTTCATTTTGCATTTGCTCTGACATATTCATTGTGTGTTGTCCGTGCTTCTGCTCCGAAGCCTCTCGAGATGCAGTTGAAAGTGAATGCAACTTTCTTGTGCTTGTTGTGTTGATTCTGTAATAAATTATTTATCTTTTGTTCCTTATTTAACTAATTATTATTCAGCCCACTCAGGAAACTTAAGTTGCACTGGTCTATTTTTCATTTTTTTAATAACCTATGCCATAAATGTTTCCTCTTTATTGTTGACTCAGTTGCTTTATGGTATTACAGATATAATCACATCATTTAGGGCAGCCTAAAAGAGGAAGAAAAATCCGTGTGCAGTGCTGGGATTTCAAAAGTATATCAGATGTGGGTCCTACAGCATTTTGAGGCTGGCAAGAAGCCTTATCATGCTCCAGCTGCTCTGGTTGCATCTCCAGGGAGACACAATTTAAATAGTGCAATAGAAAAAGGTAGATGTTGCACTAAGGCTGCTTCAAGAATTGGAAGAAACTAAGTGCACACCTCTTGGTATAACTGGGAAATTACAGCTGGACCAAATTCCTGCCTGCCCAGTTCAGGGATAGGGAGAGGACAGCAGGGCAGCACTGCCTTGCACTTCAGCCCTCCCTGGGCATCACAGCCCCCTGCACATCTGTGCCATACAGCAGCCTGTATTAAAGAACATTGTTAATATTGCAAAGGTGGCAGCTTCTGAGTGGTGAAACTGGGTTAAGGATGCCAGTATAGGCACATGCATAGAATTTTAATCCATATGTAATGCAGCAATGCTACCATGTCTTGCTTTTATAATCAAATACCCATTTTCCCATTGATCTCTCGGCTTCTGCACTCAGTTCACATACCCAGAAATGTTTACCCTGGTTTGCCTCATTGCTGTTTGACCATCCCTTTGGCCACACAGTTTCACTCTTGCCAAGCACATTTCCTCTCCCTTTCTGTCTCACTGACACCAGGCTCAATATCTAAATCTGTTTCCCTGGTCCTGGTTCAGCTTCTGTCTATTCTGAGTTTGACTGATCTGATGTCCTCTTTGCTCTAACTGCCAAGTATTTAAAAAAAAAAAATCTCATGGGGATTTATTAGGAATCAAACCATGGAATTGTGTTTGTTTTTTTTTTAACATTGCCTGAAACAAACATCTATTATGGAAATCTTCCTTCTGTGTAGCTCCTCCTTCACAATGATACAGGTAACCTGAAAGAATATTTTTAAGTGAGAAGTCTCAGGTAAACCTGAGGAGAAACACAACTGCGGTTACCCATCTTGCAGAATGTTCAGGTTTTCCATCATACAGAAAAACTGAAGATGTAAAAAAGTTTTAACTTAATATTAGGATGAAAAATCAGAACCTAAAAATGTCTGTGACCACACTTTGTTTAATTGACATGTTCTGTCAGATTTTGAGGATGTTGGCAAAAATCACTATCTTTTTGATAAAATAGCACTAGCATGTTCAAATAGGGAGAGATATTCTGGCAGAAATGTGGCTGTTTGGAATTGGACTTCAGAGTTCACTTTCCTTTTGGTGGAGGAGAAGAATCCTAGTCCAGCTGTGGCTCTGCTATGAAAAAGATCAGGAAGAGAGAAATAACTTGCTGGGAAGGGTTCTTCACCTAAACCAACCTCAACACCAAAAAAATTTGAACCCAAGCACCCCACCCACCCCCTCAGCAAAGCAGCAGGTGGGATCCTGGGTGGGAATATACATGGCAGCTCTGTCAAGCCGTGCATTTGGCCCCAAAGGTGATTTGCCTTTTGCCTCATCACATAATGGGGGCTCTGTAACTGAAGGCAATCCCATTTTCCTCAAAGGAAAATATACTCACACTCTATTCACTATTAAAAAGCTCCGAAGTATAGGAATTCTTGTGATACTAATCAAAATTATATAAAACAATTTTTCAGATGTTTTCTTACATCAGACTGCTATAAGTGCACATTTTTACATATGTTGTTTGGTATTCTACTGCTAGGTGCTATATTTCTGCTGCAGGCATGAATCTCTAGACGTTAATATTACCACTCCCCAAATCCATCCTTTGTGCAGTGTTTTTAAGATTTCTTGAGCTTTGCAGCCTTTTGTTTTAGTGTTGTTTTTGTGAATATTTTGGAGTCTCAATTTGTTGATTACTTATGAGTTTTTATTATTAGTTTATGTTGTGTTTATGAAGAAATATAATTAAGAAAGGTATGAAAGTAAAGATGTAATTTCTATTTTTTCAATCTGTTTCCTGTAATAAGGAGAACTCACATTTTGCTCTTTGTTAGAGCTCAGTTTGTGCGTGTTACTAAAAAAAGGATGATTCGGTATAAGATACGTGTTAGCCTAAAGAGCAAACATTTCCATTTTGATAGTGTTTGAGTGGGAGCAGTCAAACCATGAAACTTTTCTTTGCTGGGCTGTGCACGTGGCTGACTCCGGCTAACAGCTGACTGAGATTACTGGGGAGCTGCTTCCACGGCCTGTGCGCGTGATGGAGCTGGGGAGGCACAGAGACATCACCAGTTCTGCAGTGCACATACAGCAGATTAAAGTGCCCCACAGGAGGAGAGGTGTTTTAGAGGATGCTCTCCTCCTGCCTCTTGCAGGAGAGGGTGCTGTAAATGCTCTCATGTACCATGGAATTTGTAGAGGATGGGGAGTTATCAGTACAGACTGGTTGAAAAATTGCGCAATGGTTATGTTAGGTTTAATTGTTAGAATAACAGATGTATGTTTGGAAAGCCTGTGAGATCTACAGTGATTTAACATGTAAAGATGAGTTAATCTGCACTGTGGAGAAAGCTGAGGAGGAATCACTAAATCTGGTGTAAATGATATTTTAACATATAGCTGTTACTAGGAAATTCTGTTCTAGTTCTTTGTAACTTTTTAAAGTCTTTTCAAGGAGTAGTTAAAGAAATTAAAAAGTCTGCTACTTTGGTAACTTTAAATACTAAACAATTGAGGATAAAAGGAATAATACTGTAGCTCTGCAAAGTCAAATCATCAGGATTTTTTTCTTTTAAAGATTCATTCTTTCTGTCTTTGCCTTTCTCATGTCTGAATGAAGGGAGAGTAATGAAAATCAGTATTAATGAAACCTGGTTCAATGTGTATTTACAGGAAAGTCTCTCTGAGTTGAATTCCAGATCCAGATATAATGTCAGACCCTAAGAATTAACTCTGGCTTTTTTGCAGAAGGGCTAAAAATTTGCTGCTTTCAACTTTGAAACTGGAACCATTACAGAGATGTGGGGAAAATGGAGGAAGTTGGTGGAACTGATCTTAATCACATCTCTTTATATGTAAGCAGCTGCAGACTGAGAAGTGGCTCGTTCTCTTATATGTGCTGAGTGAAATGTCTGGGGTATTTGCAGACCACAGTCTTGGTTGATAGCTCCCTGAGGCAGAGCAGTAAATTGAGACATCTTATCAAGTTATTTGAAGTCCATTATACCCTGAATATAACACCTCCATGTAAGTAAAAATCAGAGACCTAAATGGAAACCTGCTTATATAACTGATGAGTGGTAACGCAGCTACTCTCGAGATTATAATGATAGAGCATGCAAAGGATGGAAGAATACTCATATAAGATTAAAAAAGAATGTATGAAGAGGCAAATTAACATTAGAAAGAGATCTGGAAGACACAGGCTATGTGAACCAGATAAAGAGTAGAAGAAAAACCTTCCCTGCCATCACTTAACAATAAAATTACTCTTCACCTGACAAAAACCCAGCAACTTGCCCTCAAAGCAGTCTCCCAACCCTCCCCAAACAAGGAAACCACCAAAATCAAAACCTCAAACAAGTGAAAAATAGAGAAAATCTTACAACCAACTAAACAGTGCAACCAGAGATGCCCAGGAGTCAGCAACAAATGGTGAATAGGTAAGACTGCTGCACTAATCACATTGGTGTTCAGGACATGCATGGGACTTTTCTGAAAAATGTGTGTGATTTTAAGTTGACATCATTGGTATCCCCTATTTACAGACACGTTATAACAGGCTGTCAGGCAGACATCTAACCTGTCAGTCTCACTTTTGCATCAGCATAGAGAAATGGCCAAATCTGAGACTGTTAACTCCAGCACTGCAGGATAAGACTAATTGGAATGAGTTGAGATTAGGATGAGTTCCTTTCCATTTATTGTCTGTAAAACAGTCTAAATAATTAAATTAGATTTAGATGCCTAATATAAGTATCTAAAACTTGGTGAAATGAATGTCACTTCAGAATGTGAGAATATAGAATTCCTAAGGCAAAGTATAAGAAAGCAAACACAATGTTCTCCATACCAAGGAAACCAGGAGCGTATAAGAGCCATCCATTTTTATAATTAGAAAATACTGCATTAAACACAACTAGAAGAAAAAGATAGAAAGCATATAAATTTCTGTGTAAGAAATATGGCACCAAACCCAGCAAAAACTTCAGAAATGTTAAGCTAGTGAAAACCTGAGTGAACATGGGATTCATAAAAAGAAATTTGACCTCAGAAAACTTAAAAGGATTTCCTGGCATATTCTAAGGCATAGACGTTTCTCAGGACATTCCAAAACTGCTCTGCCTGTAGCTTGGCAATAGGCTTTCTTTTCCTGCAGAAAAGGAACTTCTGCATATAGTACATTTAACATGATTACTGAACTGGAGATACCATTGGTATGAGTAAGATAAATTAGTGCATTAGAAAAGATGAACGCTGTTGTGACCCGGCTGTGCACAGACCCTTAAAGCCTCAGAAAGTCTCTGCTGCCATCTGCCTCAGGTGAGATCACTTTGAAGCTTTTCACTTGAAGTTCAGCTTTTGTATAAAACACTTAAACCCTGGTGCTGGCAGAGGGAACTAATTTAGAAGCACAAGCAAGTTAGCAGGGGTTTCTGCACTCTGTGTGGAAGATTGTTTCATGAGATTGTCCTTGGCATCACCACCTGGCAGAGAAGTATTCCAGAAAGCAGATGGGTGAAGAATGAGGACTGGCAGCAGTTACACCCCTTGCTAATGACAGTTTAATACCAGTGGCACCACAAATCTAATCATTTGCTGAGTGCAGGGAAAATAAACCTTAAAAATTAAATGCAGTGAAGTATTAGTACAAATTCTTTTTGATCAAATGAATTATTTCAATATCACAGAGGAGAACAGAGAAGGTCTGATTCAAATAGTGGAACCTTTCAGAAAGCTTTCATCAATAAATTGTGTAAGGTAAAATGAATCTGCAACAAGACAGCTCTGGAGGATAGCAGTGGTTGTAGTTTCTCTACCCTGTAATAGGAGAACCTTGGGACCAGGAGGATGGTGGAAATAGAGGGTAACAAGAGAATAATTTAAGAGTTTCCAAACAAACGGGCATCATTCTGCTCAAACTAGAATACTGCAGTGAAAGCAAGGCAAGAAAATGGCTGCTAGAACTTGTGAGTAACAACTGTAGTAAAAGACTTGGTACAGGCCCCTGGTGATATAGATGGAGAGCTACAGCCAATGCACCGAAATTATGTTCAAATAGGAAAATAATTATTTGGCATTTTTTCCTGGAAGTCAGATGAGATTTAATCAAATACATGAGATATAGCAGCATAATAAAAGTTAAGAGTTCACAGATCTGTGGAGAGGGTTTTTGAGAAATCGCCAGCCTCTGCATTGCCATGAGTCAAAGGATGCTCTCCCAGTTTTAAAGGCACAACTTGGAAGGAAAATATGATCCCTTATGAGAAAAAATCCTGTAAAGAACTTATTTTCTTACAGAATTTAGTAGAAGGATGAGGAACAAACATGGAAGAATGCTTGGGGGAACAATGTGACTTTTATTCTGATGCTTGCTTGTTTTTATTAAGATTCTGAAAAAAATAGAAACAAAAGTGATAATTCACTATATATTTTAGAAAAGAAAATCTGTATAAAGACTGTAGAGTCTCTCTTCCTTTATCAGAAGACTGTGGTATAAAGAATAAAAGAGGAGATTGGTGTCATGTCAGAAGGGAACAGTAGCTTCAAAGAAAATGAAAATACTGAAAAAGCTTTTAGATGACTGTTTGGCACAGTAGTGAGGATAGACTGGAGTGTTACTCTCTTGGTCCAGGATGAGAGTACAACCAGAACTTTTAATCAGGGATGTATCTGTCCCTACAGAGTGTAAAAGCAGGATACCAACATGACCTGTGCTGGTGAAACCCTTGAGGGAGCTGACAGCACCTGCATAACGTAGTGTAGTCATGGGAATATAGCATTGCTTTTTTGTGTGATTGGGAAACCATGCTCGTTCCAGACATGGAAGTAGATTCCCAAAGCTGTGTGGCAAGATCAGGACATGGTTTAGCATTTTGCAGAAGTGTATTTTACTCACTAGCATGTTGTACTTCTGGCCAGATTGGTAATGAGTAAAGGTGCTGGGACGGGCTTAAAATTAGCAGTCCTTGCATCTCCCTGTGCTGAGCTGAGCTGCTGAGAGCAGAACAACCTTTGTGGAGCCTTGATAATACAAAGTCTATTTAGTTTAATACATCCTTCGAAAATCTTTACTCCTGTGAGCAGATTGGTCCAAAGATTGCGTTCCGGTTCTCCAGCAGCTTTTTCCAATGTGTAACCCATGTTATAGACACAATTAGCTATCTAGATGAAGCTGGCACTCTCTAATAGGTTTGGGAAGAAAACATATTAAGAAGGGGAGGGCTCAGTGTTGAAGATGTGAAGACACTGCCCAGGAATAGGTTCTACTGTGATCCAAAGAAAGCAGCCTTCTAGCAAGCCAGATCTTTGCTGTTGTAAGGATAATTTAATACAGGGAAACACCTGCTAGAAAACCCTCACAAAATAATGTTCCCTAAGATGTATGCAAATTCTGGTGCAAAGAACAATTGAGGATAATTAATTATGGCACATATCCAAGGAAAAAAGGAGTTAGTGAACATGGAAAGAAAGATGAGGTATTTATTCGAATATTAGTTTAAAATTCTGAATAGGTAAACCAGAATAATTTGTTTAAGAACAGTGGCAGATTAAAATAACAGAATACAGCATACATATTAAGAGATCAAACTGCCTTTTGATCAGCAGAGCAGCTTTTCAAAGTAAATCAGAAGCAGGAAAAGCAAACGCTAGGTCTGCAGCCAGGATGGCTCATCTCCCTGCTTCTGTCCCTGCTCTAGCCTGGAGCAGGACAATTGTCTTGAGAGGGCTGGGGCTTTCCTGTGAGCCTGTGAATGCTGGCAAACTGAATGGGGACAGTGAGATGTGATGGACAAAGCTGGACAGACATGGGGCAGGACGTGGGTGGGAACAAGACAGATTTTTGCAAGTGTGGCAAGTGACTTCTGTGGTTGGCATCATTCCCTTCTGTTTATTGCCAGTACACTGCACACACACACCAGTGCTGCCCTGGACACAAATCCAAGGACAGAGGTGGGGAAAAGTACAGTACAGCATGAACGGGCATGAGGTTTTCTCATTCTGTGTTTTATTATTACAGAGGGAGGGGTCACTAGTTAGGGTTTCAGTCATGAGCTGCTCATAATACAAAAGGCAGCAATATTATGCATGAGCATATTATGCAGGTGTAGCTATTCTGTGAACACGATTTGCTTAAGAAACACATTTATTGAGAACACTGTTTTTCTTTCCCCTCTTTGACAAGTCTTGTACTAACTCTGAATCCAGAGTAGATACGAAACTGTTTGCCACTCAGATTTCACTCTAGTCACCTCAGTTACCTTTGTGGTGTTTTTTATTTATTTATTTAAGTTTGGTCAAATTATTGGTTGATAGCTGCTGCTGGATTGGATGACAGCATTTAGATAGCTAAACCTATTGATCTGTTTTTCCTGAGAGCATAAGAAGGAATTTGGTCACTTGAAGATACTTGACACCTCAGAGTTCTGTCAGAATTTTGTTGTTTGCAGAAAGGACTGTTTTTAACAGTGCAGCACATTTGCATCACTCTGCAAATGATGTTTGTGGGGAGCTGTAACAAATGCTTGTCTGGAGTTTCACCATTAAGCCTCTAAGGCAAGGCATTCCTTGGCATATCCACCAGTGAGTGGAGGTCATGGAGTCATCCAAGCACCTGCCAAAATGAGGGGTAGCCCTGCCAGAGACACCTGACAGAGCAAGACTTTCCAGTGCTCTGCTATGGCCCACCACATTTGGATTTGTCTCGTTATTTAGTAATCCAAACCGAGGGTTACTTAATCTGGATTAGGAGAATGATAGCACCTAATAATTTCAAAATCAAAATCCATGATGGCACCTTAAAAAAAGGCAAAAAACCCCAATCACACCATCCCTTTGCACCCCAAAATTGAAACTTCAGCCTCTCAAAAAAACTGTTGAAAGTATGGGAACTTCAAACACATTGCTAAACTCACTGGGTATCTTAGTAGTAGCAGTCATGTTTTTGAGTATTTAATGAATTTTATGTGACAGAATTGAGACCAGAGCTGCAATACTTTGTCCAGTGTGGTGGTCCATGTTGTCAAGTGGTTATCTAAAACTTGGGAAGTTTCTAAGAAAGAGCCTACTCATTCTTCTCACAAAATATTAAGAATAAAGGAAAAAGGAAAATAGTGATTTAATTAACTCTTTAAGTACCTTTCCATGAAAAACACTGCAATGTATATTAAAAAAAATAATGCAGACAATGAACTACATCCGTGATAAAAGATGCAAGATGTTGTACCAGCGACTAATCAGTGGTTAATATTCCTAAGGCAAGTAACAATATCTTAATTGCTGGTATTTTCTGATCAGGGATGGGTACCTTCCTGACAGCTGGTATCCTTCAGCATGCACAAATTTCTGAAATCAATGCAGGATAAAAATTAAATGTCTCTGATGGCCAGGAGTTCAGACTTGATAATGTCGAAGACCACGCGCAGCCTAAAATTCAGGCTTTAATTATTTAATTACCACCTTTAGAAGGTATTTGTTGCTAGGAAAGCCATAGAAGTACTTGTTCAAGCTAATTCCCATTGCTAAGTTAGTTGATTTAGTATCTCAGGAAATATTCAATCTTCAAATTACACTTTTATGTTGTTCCTGGTTGTCCTGTGTTATGCCTGTGTGACTATACTTGCTAAACCCTATCAAGTTACTTAGTGCTGCTTCATTTATCTTGCTATCATTCTGTAGGAGCACATCTTAGCTCCTCTTTGTTCTCCAGCAGTGGAATAAGTACTTCATTGTCTTTGTGTGTGAACCTGTAGTTCTTCAATGAGTTTCACAATCCTGTGTTGGCTTTGTACTCAGTTATTATTATTAGCTTGAAGTCTGTCAACAAAGCAACACTTAATTCATTTAGCATATTGAGAAAAATGCTTTGTGCAATGTATTTCGATTTGAAGAAGGTTTGTTATTTTTTTTTTTTTTTGTTATTGTTGTTAAACTCCTATCTCTAACATAAAAGAATACAATTACAGTAACAGAGTAGTCTCTCTTGCTCTGGAAAAAAAAATCTCAAAATTGCATTGTAGAGCTTGTGGAAATTGACGTCAGTTCAAAGATTCCTCTATTTTTGCAGAACTGTTGTTAGCAAGGTGCAAAGGGAAAGCACTGTCTCAGCCAGAACATGATTAGTGATAAACAGCTTTCAGAGGCTCAAATGTTTATTTTACTGCAGGTGTTGAACAAAATAGGTGTCCCTGGCAATAGATACTTTCAGTACTGTCACAGAAGCTGACTTACAGCCCAGTTAAGAAGACTCAATCTCCATGAACATCATGATGATGAATTTTTTCCCTGGTGAACAGCAGTAAAATCACCAGGCAGTGGCAGTATCTACAGTAGGTAGTGTTGTGTGTGGCCATAGATTGCCCTGGATAGCTGGGCCTATCCCTGCTGCATGCTGTGTCTTTCTTCATTCCTGTGCTCTCCAATTCCTATCCCAGTGTTTTGCACAGTCTCTGCTTCTCCTGGACAAGGACTGCTTTTCCCTCCTTTCTGCCTGGCCAGGGGTGCTACTCCCTCTGCTCCCCAGGGAGCTGGAGCAAAGCTGTGTGTGACCAGCTGGGGATGTCTGGACCTCGGAATGCAGCAGGGAAGGGGGGAGCTGGGCTGGGACAGTTCCTCTCCCAGGGGCAGAAGCACATCTTCAGGGGAGTTAAGTGAACTCCAACACAGAGATGCTGGTATGGCCTCCAGAAGTCTGATCAGCTTATTGTCCACAAGTCTTATTAATGTGGCAGTAGCTGGTGCCTGGTGTGTGAACGATCATTTGAGGATGTCAATGTCATGAAAGATTTAAATAAGGTTGCCTCTCTTTAGTTATACTTCCTCAGCCCACAGGAATACCCTGAAGGGTCAATTTCCTTTCATTGGTTTGGATCATTGGCATTGCCAAGATCTAGATAAGAGATTGACACCTTTACTAAAAAGATATATTTTTCATTCTGTTGCTAACTGTTTTCCAGAGTACCATTGGAACAGCTCCCTCTGCTATTTCTGGCTTATACATGTCTAGATAGGAGCTCTCTTGTCTACAGTCTAGAGGTATATATGCTAAATAATTTAGCAAGTCTGACCCTTCCTAAATTATTATTTTATGTATCTGTACATGATGTTGGGTGTTGTTCCAGATTCTTTCATAGCAGTTCTTGGTCCACCCTCAGGAAAGCTGTTTGATCATTGAGGGATTTGAATGAAAGTTCTGCAAGACACTAAATTATCATTTATAATAGAAGTATATTTGATTTCTCAGTAAGAAATAATTCTGGGTTTAGATGCCTGACAGTTCAATGAAAAGTCAGAATTTTTCCAAGGGTTTTTTTATTCAGTTGAAAGCTGATTTTTTAGTTAAAAAAATTTGACCATCACATGTGATACAGCTTTGTCTGACTTATGATAGTAGTCAAGGATAGAGATTTGTAAGTATTTTGGATTGAGGATGGCTGTGTATGTCTGATCTCAGTACTAAACAAAGTCCTTGAACCACTTTTGAAGGAAAAGGGTAGGTCAAGGACATGGAGTTACATGGAAAATTGGATAAAATGCAATGTGTTTTTAACAAAAGCCAATTGTGTCATATTAGACCAGTATCTGTCTTCGATAAGAACTGTTTGGCTAGACAAGGTTGAAGTAGCAAAACAAGTCTATATATGTAGTTTTAAGTAAGGCACATAACGTAAGCTGCCTCACGGGACATTATTATTTGAGAGAGACAAAAGAGAATAGTACGCATTTGAAGACAGATAAGAAATTAATTTCCTGTTTAGCCAGCTTGGGTCATCTTAGAAAGGGCATTTAGAAAGGGAAGAGAGAGTATATGGGGTGTGCCTCAGGCCCAAATCTTAGCAACAGAGAGCTTTGGATCTGGTGGTGTTGCATGGCTGTCCTTTGCTGTGTTTGTGAATATCAGTTACTATAAAATTTTATGCCCTCTCTGTATCATTCTCTCCTTGATTTTCTTATTTCTGGTTGTTTTTCTCAGTATCACACTGATTGTCACTTACAGTAAAGCACTCTGACATATGAGAAGTGCCTGAGATGTGCATGTTTCCTCTCCTGTCACTCTGGGGCACTGAGGCATTGTCCTGTGAACCTTCTCAGGTGAGCAAACTGAAAGGAGCCTGTGACACATGAAGTGGAAGGAATTTAAGACGCAGAAAGGTTTAATAGCAGAGCACTCTTTTGACCTCACAGTTTTGACAAAGAAACTCTTAAAACATCATATTGAGAGGCAAGCAGAAGACTTTTTCCCTGAAAGAAAAGATGACAGCAGATAATCTTTTATGGCTGCAGTAACATTGTCTGAATGGTTAAATCAGGCTTCTGTGTTTGTGTAAAGATGAGATGAAACTTGGAACAGACCTATCAATGTTTTGAGATTCTGTGTGTCAGGTTGTTTTATTTGCCTTCATCTCAGTTCTGTGACTCAGGAAACTGAGAGAACTCATTCAATCTTTGGCCATAACCTGCTGAGCTACATCCACTTCAAGTTCTGTTCCTCACTTCAGCAATGTACAGAAAATACCCTGCAGTTTCCTTGAGGAATTGAGAGTGGCAGGTCCCAGCTCCCAGGTAGTATCTATGCCTCTGCCGTATCAAGTCATTCTGGTTTACTCAATATTGTGTGCTCTGTACCTGCAGGGTTTGACTTTCAGTTAAGGCATGGTTGATCCTTCTGTGTGTGTGATAATGTTATGGGGCAGCCTAGCAAATGGCAGAAAATTCAAATACACAATACCAGTACTAATATTAGTTTGATTTTCTTATTGGCAGTGTAGTGCTACCTAAAACCTATTTGAACTCATGTAAACATTTCCGTTTTGAATGCTGTTTTAGTAACTAAGGGATTATTGCTTTAGAATACATTTATGATTAACTTTCTTCCCTCCTCCAGTTCTAGACCAGCCCCTAATGAACTTTGTCTTTTAGATGCCAAGATAAACCATTGTACATGTACATTTGTGCTTATATCATGAAAATTTGTGTGAACTTGGATGAATTGGGAGTTCCTAACAAGGGACAAGGAACAGCGTAATTGGATGAATTTTGCAGTTGAAAGATTCTGACCCTCTCTCAAGCAAGCTAGATGTAGGGGTTGAGAGAGGAGGCTCATTAACTTGTCATATTGTACTCACTCCTGATGTTTGGATGAAGAGTTGGCAGGTGAGTAAAGCCCTCAGTGGGAAGGTGGATGGAAAGAAGTAGTAGCATGTGAACTGATCACTCAAACATGAGCAAAATAATTTTGGAGGAAAAAAATAGGCTTTTGTGGATAAATATTGGTTTGTACCATAATGTACACTGCATGCTGAATGAAAATAGTAGAGATATTTTCTAACTTTTGCAGCTGAAAAACGCAGCTTTAGAAGAAGAGCAAAGCCTTTTGGTGTGCTGCTGTTATTAAGAGTGAGATCCTGCTTAAGGGGTTGTTGACTTATCCCCTAGATTTGAGACTAAGTGATGATTTGTTATTCTTAGTCCCCAGAGGTTCATGTATACACTATGTCCTTCCTTTCTGTTTCTTCTTCCTTTTCTCCTTCTTGACTTTTTCCCTGGGTTTTCTGCTTGACATAATTTTCACAGATAACTCCCACCCCATCGTTTCTCTCTCTCTCAGGATTAAGAATTGTCCTTCTACCTCTCTTTATCATCATCTTAGTACATGTTATCTACCTGTTACATTTTCTAGACAGCATGTTCCCTGTTTTAGACAACCCCTCTCACTTCCACTGAGTTTTCTTAGACAAATACTTCGGAAAAGTTTAAGTAGGTTCCTTAAAATATTATAATATTATATAAAAAATATACTATGTGATAGAGATATATAAAAAATTATCTGTATCTCTGTATGATACTATGTCTTGCAGGTTGCTAATCTGTAGGGTGTGGGAAAACTGTTTTTTGTGCAATGTTGAGCACAGCCTATAGTTTGTTACTGATTTTTCTGAGAACAAAAAGTATAGAAAAAATAAAACATAAGCTGATGATTTTCCATTAATATTGTGCAGGAATTTTCTATCATGATGTTTATACATGCATTCTCCATCATACCTCGCCTCAAATGCTAAGTATAAAAAGAGGTTTACAATTAGAATGGTGCCTACTCACCATTAAAGATCAAAATTAAAACTAGAAGAAGTAAAATCCCAAACCCTAGGAAATTAATTTCTTTTTTTCATTTTCCTTCTGTTTTCTTTTAGTACCCTTTTACCCAGTGCAGCAGTGATTTCCTCAAAATTAGTTTCTCTTTGACATTTGGGCAATAATGTGCCAATTTTCTTTCTGCTACTGAATATTATCTGATCCTGAAGCTGGCTACAGTTGAATTAATGTTGCTGTCAATCATATCTGCTTATCTGAGTCTTATTGGGGCTGACATCGAAAATGCCTTATTAGTGTGGTGTCAAAGCTTAGGTGTTTTCTCACAGTGGCCAGATGGCGTTCCCTCCCTCCTTGCTCCTCTGCATGCCCTGTCCTGTGACCAACTGCAGTGGGTACAGCCTCATGCCAAGTCTCGGCTTGAACCTGCTCATTTCACCTGTGAAAGGTGAGGGATGCAGTGACAGCAAGGAGGTGTTAGTTGACATCAGGAATCAGCCAAGTTCTTCAAATTTCTTTTGCACTGCAGCAATGCTGTTGGTGCAACAATTGCTGGAAAGTGAAACTGCCCTATCACACATTAACAGAGATTCTGACCCAGTCTACCCAGCCTCTTTTCCTGGTTTTGAAGGATGCTGCTTCCCTCCCCTCTACTGCACAGCTCCCAGGAGATGTTAGAATAACAAAATGTCCAGATATCTGTCCTGAAACTAGCAACTCATATTAATAATTACTAATTTTGTTTGCTAGCAAGGGTTGTGTTTACAAGGACTCTATAACTTTACATCGTGAGCAAAATTTGATGAAAATCATGCTGAGGAAAAAGCAAAAGAAAGCATTAAAGGATTTTTATAAAGTCATAATGGGAAATAAAGTTAGAGAAAAGAAACTAAACCAACACGCAATTTGAAGTAATTTTGAAGTATTGAGGAAGAGCTCAATACACTAAAGCTACCATTTTCCTTATAATCTGTGGAGCTGTGTAAAGGCACTATTAATTTTAATAGTACTAAGATCTAATCTGTGCTTATGCATAGCATAATATTAAGTCTAATTTCCACCCAGCTAAAGCATTGATTTCTTCTCCTTCAGAGAACTCATAAAACAAAGATAAGATATTTTTTGCAACTTGTTTAATGTACCTTCTTTTTTATATTTGTATAACTAGATTGTATCACATATCCTGTGGAAAATTTGGTTTAAATTGATGAAGCATAGCATAAGCCAAAGCAGTCACATGACTTCTAGCAAAGCACCATTTTGGTGTTTAGGAAGTCTTGGGAAGTTATCAAAACTGTAAGACTCAAAAATTGGAACCAGAGGGAAACAGTTTCTCTCAGACAGGTTTTCATAGTCCTTTCTTTATTTACATTTCTGAATAAATATCCTCAGGTTTTGATTTTATGAAATGAATGTAACTATTCATATGAAACAGTTTCCAAAAATAATCTGTTTGGCTTATTTCAGAAAAACTTTTGGAGTCCCATCCACATTAGAGGTTTTGATGAAGACAAAGCATGCTGATGGGTATTGGAGCACACTGCATCCCATTAGCCCGCTTGTATGTGTGCACAGATGAATCTGTTCACACCAGGAGCCAATGCAGAACAGATGTTACCTTTGAAAAATTGATTTGTTCATAGAGTTTATTTATTCTGTTTGTGCTATTAAACCTTGGCATCTCTCCAAAGAACTGCTAGAATGCTCAGACTTTTTGCCGTGTTTTGCTATTTAATTTGTTAGCTTTGAGCACATTTACATTCAGGGCAGTACCACAGGTAATTCAATCATACATTAGGTACATTGAGTGTATAGTGCACTAAAGATGTCTACTCAAGGTTTTGCCTGACTTTAAGTCAGTTTGGAAATATCTCTATGGAGCAATCATGACTTTGAATAAAGATTGGGTGTAAGTTCTCCATCTACTTAATGGGGAAGAGAGATTTTTCACAAATAACATCACAGACCAGCAGTCACATAAACCAAACTGCCAGATGAAAATAGAAAGCTCATGCAACATGGTCCTGCAAAGATGGATTGCTTCCCTTTCCCCTTATCCTGTCTAGCCAGCGTGACTGGGCAGGACTTTGTTCTGAAGCAAGAATACCTTGTGCCACTGCCTGGGCTGCAGGCATCTCTTTTAAAAACAGAGAAGGAAGTAACTAATTTTTGCAATCGGCAATGAACCAAGTGTAGTGGTAGTTACATAATAATGTAAAAAAGGTAATGAACACTTACATGTAGTTATATTGTTTTGTTATTATAGGTCAGGGAGTGCAGTTCTATAGTCCTTGCTGAGTAAACCATTTTCCCAGCAAGCCACATGTAGTTTTGTGTAGGTACTGTCTCATTTGTGTAGGTAGGTGCACAGGAGTTATGTAACTCCATCTGCTGAGGTTCTATAAAGTCCTTATGAAATATGTTCTGAAACTGGTTCTTTGGGGTATTTGGGTGTTGCAGCACTCAGCTTTGCATCACCTAACTGGCAGTGCCTGCAGGACTTGTGAGCTTTGAGTTCTATAATAACAAGGCTTAGTCATAAAGAGACTTTATGGTCCTGATGAGTGAAAATACACTGAAGCTCTATGGAAATGAGATGCTGAGAGAAGGTGGGAAGCAAAAGTACCTCTCCCTGTTTAGCTCTCTGCACTGGAAGACACTTGCTTCAGTGGATCTGTCCTGGAGTCTTGTGTTAGATATTCTCCGCGGAAAGCACTGCTGCCTGCTGTAACTCCAGACACTTAATGGCCCAGGGGAACAGAGCACATTCCAAAACCTTGCTTCACATTTGCTTTGCCTTATCCAGAGCTGCAAAGTGAACTACAGTGAGGGCTACATGGTATTCTGTGATAGTCTCTGTGGGTCCTATCTGTGATAGTAGTGGCAGTAGTTACCTATTTAGATGTAAGCCTCAATTTTCCTCATATAAGGCAAAGATAGGCTTCAGTGTATTATCTCTCTGCATCAGGGACAATTTAATCATTTAGACAAGGTGAAGTTTTTTATTGTGAGAAACCAAGAGAACTCTGTACCCGACAAAGGGGTTTTCTAAAAACTGGGATTCATTCTCTGATGCAAATATGTGGCTCTTTAAATAGCCAGTGAGCTCTGCAGGGATGGGGAAAAGCTTTCCCTCAAAGGGTCTTTACTTCTTGTGAGCACACCTACAGAACAGGAGCAGAGTGGCAGCACAGGCAGGGGATGCCAGTCTTCAGGCATGCTCCAGGATGACAGCACATAGAACTGGTAATGTAGGTGCTTCTAGAAATAGTTCACAAATAAAAAGAGTATCTTGTCTGCTATTTAGATTGATAACCATCAGCATATGTAAAGTCTTGGAAGGTTCTAACTTGTTCCAGACACTTTTTCTATAAATTATAGAACTCTGGTATACTGCTTCTCATGCCCTTGTAATTTTAGTCGGTACACTGAAAGTGTGTTCTTGAATCCAATGGTTTTGTTCCTATGAATCATGCTATACCTTTATGGAACAAGATTACAGCCCTAAATATATCAGAAGCATAATGTGTATATATATTATTTTAGCTCAGCACTGTAACCATTTTAGAAAATTATTTACACAGAGGAGCACAATAATATAGGAAATATGTCATGTGAGATGTCTATGCAAATCAAGTCAGTATATACTAAAAAACAAGAAGTAATTGATAGCCTTGGGTGACAGACTAAAGAGGAAATAGAAAAGTGAGAAATAGCATAATAAATCTAAGTATTATTAGAATTAGGAAATCTGTTTAGGATATCTGCCTATAAAATAGAAGACTATTTTATGGAATTTATTTACATTAGTTAGTCAAGAAGACTATTTACTGTGCAAAAATGACAGTTATTCTTTAAGTCTGGATTTGTCTTCTCTGCTTTCAAGTGCAGCAAGGTCCAGTGCTGAGTGCACTGATTTCTTGCAGGTTTAGGTGCTTATCCAGAAGATTATTGTCAAGTCACGCTAAGGATTTCCTGTACTGAGAAAGCCAGGTGTGTGGAACATGGTATTTTGTAATAAAGTAGGCCCTTTCCCAAGGTGTTAACTGCCTTTTTTTTTCCTTTTTTTTTTTTTTTTTTAGTATCCAGACAGAAGTATCTTTTGTGTGTTTGAAGCTGGATACTAAGAAAGGAGGCTGTTGGAGTCAGTAAGAAAGGTGTTCACAGCAAACACATACAGAAAAAGCCCCATAACTAATTTAGTATTTTGGGGGAAAAAAGTAGCCTGACAAGTCAGTTTTGCCCACACGAGGTAGTTCTGCTGCAGGAATATTTTTTAGTCATCTTAGGATCACTTTAAAACATTGGCAAGCAGAGTAGTGCTCTGCTAATTAATCAAAACCAGATGGTCCTGTCCTCTCAACAGGTTCTGTCTTTACAAGTCTTCTCAGACCATTCCTTCACCAATGAAAGAGCTCAGAGCCTGCTGCCCAGCGGCCAGGACTGGGGAAAGGCAATAATCCCACATGGATCCAGCTATTGAGAAAAGCAGGAAAGCAGAGACAGCTGACACCACTGGGGACTTTCAGGGGGAACACGCAGAGACGGGGGAGGACTGGCTAATTTCCTTCCCTGGTCTGTCTGGTCAGGTCAGCATTTTGGTCAGTCACAGATAAAACAAACATCCTGTATGTAGCTTTTCCGTGCTAGTTTTTTGCCTTTTTATGGCTTCTGTTCCAGGTACTCTTCTCTTTCGCATAGCTCACTTTTTAATGCACAGGCAGTAACTCACCTTTTTTTTTTTTTTTGACATTCAGAATTACATTCAAAATTTCTGCATTTAATACTCTACATTGTATCTGAGGAGTAGTAACGTGTTTTACTGTTTTTTTAAAATATTTTTCTTTTTACCTAAACCCACAAATACTTTAAAAATACGTTTGACCTTTGTGATTACTCAACTTCAAATTTGTTTCTGATGTTTTTCTGTTTTCCTTTTCACTGCAAACTGAACGTTGTTGTGATTGAATTAAGTTTGTGTGTTGCATTTCAAATGTCTCGTATTGTTTTGAATGCGCGTTGGCTTTGTGGATTAGTTATAAGTTGCTCTAATTTTTGGAAACACAAGAACTGATGTCCCTGCTTGGTATCTGTCTAAAGAACACCAGAAAACATGCAAATTTTTACTCTTGAATCAAAACATATTTTTTAGTTGTATACTGAAATATGTTTACTAATCTCCTGGTTTGCTGAAAGCATATTCTTCATTGAGAAAAAGATCCGTAGTGTTGTTTGACAGTTACTACAGTATGAGTAAACACAAAGATCTATTTTATTTTTTATTCTAGCTTGGATTTACTACCAGGCATCAGATTTAATAGTAGGGTCTTAACAGCTTGTGCATTAGGCAGTATAAAATTTTTATCTAGCATTATGCATTTATCATATAATTCACTGAGGTATTTGAGACATATTCTGTCTCTCCTATGAGGAACACTCAAATACTTCTACTCAGGACAGAAATTAAATTACTACAGTAGTTTTACATCTTAATTAAAAATGTGCTTTAAATGGAAAATAATTGCTTGATACTTCATATGTGAAGTTACTACTCGTGTCCTCTGTTCTGAAGTTTATGAGATGTCTTTCACACCTATCAAAGTAACAGGACCTAATTCTTCTTCACATGGCAGATGTCACTGCAGGTACGGACACGCCATTGTGCTGTGGGGCGAGGGCACAGCGTCCTTGAGAGACTTTAAAAAAAAAAAAAAGTATATTCCATGTTGGAAGGCACCCATCCAGGATCACTGAGTCTGACTCCTGGCCCTGCACAGGACACCCCAAGAATCCCGCCCTGTGCCTGAGAACCTTGTCCAAACACTTGAGCTCTGTCAGGTTGGTGCTGTGAGCACTGCC
The DNA here is from genome assembly GCA_013400315.1 of Bombycilla garrulus. Taxonomy (NCBI): domain Eukaryota; kingdom Metazoa; phylum Chordata; class Aves; order Passeriformes; family Bombycillidae; genus Bombycilla; species Bombycilla garrulus. The sequence goes on along the minus strand of VXBU01007484.1, from coordinate 326,587 downwards.
CTGGGAGCCTGTTCAGTGCCCAAACACCCTCTGGGTGAAAAACATTTTCCTAATATCTGACCTAAACCTCCCCTGACAACTTCAGGCCATTCCCTCAGTCCTGTCACTGTCACCACAGAGAAGAGATCAGTTCCTGCCCCTCCTCTTCCCCGGATGAGGAAGTTGGAACTGCAGTGAGGTTTCCCTTCAGTCTCCTCTTCTCCAGGCTGAACATAAAAAAGTGACCTCAGCTGTTCCTCATGCGGCTACATATGGCTGCATTGTTTCAGATTGGCAGACAGTATTGGCTTCTTCACAGAAATATGACAAATGAAAGGGCAGATGGGGAAGACATTGCTCTGGTATTCTCATCATGTTATTAGATAAAATTCAAAGCTCAGCCATGAACTTCAAGATAAGGGAAATAAATGTAGAATACAATAAAGATACCTGAAGGTCATATAACTATGTCAGCCTACTGTAAACATATAGCTTTTGAGATGAGATTCAAAAATAGCAAACAGAAAATGTCATAGAATGCAGATTAATAGGAGCAGAATATAAGGCTGTGCCAAACTTTTTAGAATATCTTCAAATCTAGGGATGCTAGTTAAGAATCAGGGCTTGGATCTATTCAGTTAATCTACGAAGACTCGATATGATAAGATAAATCAGATTCTCAAAGAGCAGGATTTTACATCAACTTTACTTTGTTTAAAAAGTTGCCAGTTAGTAGTTAACACTTTATTTATCTGAATAGTGAAAGAAGGCGCATTTTACTCCCTTTCTTAGTACCTGTGGTACTTTAAAAGATTTCCCCCAAATTAGATTACTGTGAAGAAAATAATAACCTGATGAGAGCTGAAGTGAAAGAAATGCATGGCACCTTTCAAGTATCAACAAATGCTCATCTGGCTTTTCCAAGACTGTCTGAGGCTGACATTCCAGCTGCAGAAACCAGTGAATCTTTCCCTTAGAAAACATTGCATCATTTTTCCTCCCTTACAGAGAAAGAAGGGTGAGAAGAAAGATGTACAGTAATCCATGGAAAGGGCAAAAGTCTAACATGAGTTTTCAAATAGCAAATGAAATCATATTAAATTTTGGGAAATGATCTATTTTTAGTCATGGTAATGTGTTTGTAGAATATTAAAATGTACTTTTCGTAAGGAGGAAAATAAGAATACACATCTTTTAATGCTGGCAAGTGTGTGCAGTTTGGAAAGGACAGATGCTATTAAATTTTTTTCCTGGTAGGAAGTACTCTGAAGTCATCAGGCTTCCACATATAAGTAGGTCAAGAAAGACTTCTTCCAAAATTTTTACTTTTTGGCTGCAACAGGAAACTATTCCTTGTTTTCATGCCCAAAAGGCCATACTAAACCTGACCTCAAGCTTATGTAAAGGTTTACTTGACCTTTATTTAGAATCCCTTCTGCTAGAGAACTGCCTTTTGTTGTCACTAAAAATATACTTCACTGTCAAGATGAGTCAGTATTCTGAGAGAAGAGCTTTCAATCCAGTATAGAAGTGCTGTGGAATGCTGACTTCAATGGCAGTGGAAATGTTTCCACCTATTCTGATACAACTAATATTTTCTTCCACCTACTTTATTATGTCAACTGCTTTCCTTACATTTTTCCCTTCTGTTTTTCTCCTCTGGATTACAACCCCCCTATTTTTTCAATGGAGCAGCATATGTGTGTGTATATACAGAAACCCTGGGTTCTGCATTTATGCAATGCCAGTTACATTGGGTAATTGGCATTTTTCATCACTCCAGTCTCTATGAAGGAAATTTTATTACTATTGGTTCTCTTCAATTATTTAACATGTGCACAAAAGCAGAATTGACAAACTAGTTTCTCATTCTGTGATTTCTTCTAAATATCAACCTATTTTTTTTTTTTAGCAAAAGCAGTCACCCTGCCTGCAGACAGCACACTTGATAACATAAAAAATGCTCACTGGCCAGTTTTGTGTCTTGCTTCTCTCATGACAGCAGATCTGATGAGAATGTTTTGATAAGAACTGGAACAATAGCAAAATAGAGGTCTTTGAAGATGTTGTCATTCTGTCCACCAGTTTAAAATATTCTAGATTTTTTTTTCTCCAGATTGTCTCCCATACCATGAACACTTTTTCCCTCTATTGGCATGTAATTTTATATCCACTACTTGTGGAGAGAAAAAATTCCTTATAAAAAGTGTGAATCATCTTTGAAAGCAAAGCTGCAGGTGCAATTTACTGTTACTGCATATGTAAAATATATATAGAAATGGATATCTGGTACTTAAAGGCACTGTACTGTGGTTCATTCAGCTGCAAAAAGGAATCAGGAATATTTATTTCATACATCCTTTTGAAAGAATAAATATTGCAGGGTGATTTGAGACCTGCGCTGACAGACTTTTCTTACCCATGCAGTAAAGGCCTTTGGTTTGAAGATTGAGCCCAAAGAGGCCCAAAGCTGTGTTTAAGAGATAAAAAGCTTCACTTGACTTCACTGGTGCTGATCGTGGCCCGTGCAACTTCGGCAAGTTACACAGTGCAAGTGCTGAGATTCTGGGCACAGAAGTCAAAGGTCCTTTACCTTGCAAACCTCTGTCATATGATGAAATTTATTTAAGATTCTTCTCAAAAGTTCAGGGTATTTCTAATTCAGCAGTTCCTGAATATTTAGTGTATTTTGTGGAATTTGACCCCTAAAATTACAGCCATTTTTAAAGAGGAGGAAAAGAAAGTTATGGAAGTTGGGCAATATTCTTTCTTTTTATGTCCAAGCACTATTAACAAATTAAGACATATAGCAGCAGCATGAAAACAAGCTTGCATGCTGTTTTGACATGTGCATCTCCTGGAAGGATTGCTAATTGGTGAAAATGCCAATCATTACAGAACGTGATTCATGCTCAGGGGTGGATGATATCTACTGGTGCTACATGGCATAGAATCAATGCTGTAGGAACCAGTCATGACCAACATTTGAAGTATTTGGGAGAGATTTCAGCATTCAAAATAGGGCTTCCACAGAAATAAAAAGCACGGAAAAAGGAAAGTTGGTTTTTAGGGGAACACTGGTGTAAACACCAAGAAATTGCTGAAAGAAAAAAAAAATCTATGTATCCATATTTTTAATTTTGTTCAAAAGGAAAAAATTATGCCACTTGCCCACTCTAGGCTCACACAGTGGTGCTGAAGAAGCACCACAGTCAGTCATCATGGGAGTGATGTGGTGTAAGTGCCTAGCTGTTTGGTGACAGCTGGAGTAGGTGGGGTTCCCTAAAGCCCAGCCTGGGGAGAGAGGTGGTGCTGCCTCTGGGGGACACAGTCCCAGGGCATGGCTGCTGGGGTTCAGTGGCTGTCTGTGCTGCACTGAAAGAGGGTGGAAAAGGGACTGGGTGAGCCAGAGCTCTAGTCTTTCCCAAATGTTATTCTGTGCCCTCAGCACTGAAAGACATTGCTCTGCATTTTATTAAAAGAAGTCACAGTCTTTTGCCCATCCTCGCCTCCCAAGACGGGAGACAAAGCTTAACTCAATGTCTGAGGAGCTGTCAGCTCTGTGAGCCAGGACATTGCTTGGTTTATGTTATGCTAAAGTTTTGTGCTGCTTTGTCACTTATCCTTTAGACTCAGCGATACAGTCGGTGCTGCTGTCAGAGGCGCAACTTCCCCTGGCTGCTCCTGCTGCTGCTTTGCTCCTCGCCCGGGCTCTGGCAGCGGGAGCAGCACGGCTTAGCGGGAATCAATTGTGGGGAATTGACTCAGTTGTCAGGACAGGCACTGCACTGCTAGGAGCAGACAAACAAGACTTGTCATAGTCATTAAATCTAGCAAGATACAGAACAGGCTCTCTGTCAGGAATAAAGAGCAACTGAAGTTTCATTAACAGGGCATTATCAAATGCTTGAGAACGTCATAAAATAAGTTTCCATTCACACTGGGTTAACAATTTGCCTTCTCCACTGACTGTTTGTCACAGCCTGTTGGTGTTAGAGCTTACAATTTGCTATGCTGTAGCCATGCTGGGGTATATTTAACTGAAGAATGAGAATCCTCAAGAGACTTGCACTTGAATTGTAAAGAACATTTTAGAAAAGTCTCTAAATGAAATACAAGCTAAAATGTGTTGCAGCAACAAAGGGCTGATTTTCAAATGGAGGACAACTCAGTGCTCTTGGAGACTGGGGCAGGGAAGAAATTCAGCTACTTCGGAGTTGCACAGATTACCAAGACACAATTTTGTTAATGGAATAGTGGGCAGAACCTTTTCTTCCAGCATCCTTTGCAGAGAATTTTCTCCCCTGAAGATTTCTCCAGGTACTAGAGAAAATACCTCAGCAAGCTTTTCTGAATTGCAAGTTTGCTGGCTTGTAATTTTCAGGCCAAAGGAGGAGAGCTTTGTTTAAATATGTGATCCTGTATTTCTCCCGTCATAGAGCAGTTCAAAGTACTGCCATTTGTCCTAGTGAGGAAGAGTGAAGTTAATTACACTGGTGGGAGGCTTTGTGTGTAATTATGGAAGTTGCCTTCCACAGTAAATAGAGAGGTTTTGAATGGCTCAGTTTGGAGTTGTACTGTATTGTATATGGCTTAACTAATATTTATGAAAAGGGTTGTTCCTAGTTGTCACATATATCTAATTCATGCCATTTAACATATATGAAACTTCAAACTGTTCTACGTGCATACATCCAATAAAATCTGCACATAGCTCTTAAAACCAGTCATGAGGCAACTTTAAAATCTGAAAATGCCGTGAGAGAATGGATGATTCCAGGAAAGGTAATGAATCTATGAAAAGAGTACCTGTTGATTTATAGAGATCTTTTAACTTACAGATTGGGGAGTCATCAAAGGCTTGTTTCTTCTATGCAGATGGTGTTATTAAATACTGGATGACATGCCATAGTTTAGATCAGTTCAATAAAACCACGTACAATGATCAAAAGCACAGGATCTCACTGTTTTTTCTTTCTTTCTTTTCTTTTTTTTTTTTTTTTTTTTTTTTTTTTTTTGAAGATTTTACATCACTCTTACCACCCCAGTGAAACAACTGGAAGGAGTCACCAAGGAAAATTCTGCCCTCAGTTACAGCAATTCTAAGGCAGAGTAACCGACTCCATCTGTTCTGGGTTTAGCACTTACAGAAAGACTCAAGTTATGTCAGGAGTCACATCAATTACATTCGTTCCAAAAGGCTTATTTTGGATTTACTTTTTTGTTGGGCCATTTGTTATTTTATTGATGCTAATACAAGATGGCAGTGAATGTGTGCTATTTTTGCATGTAATTAATCTATATGCTTTTCCTGTATGCTGTTTTTACAACAACTTGTGTAACTATAGTTTTTTTAAAAACAGATCAAAAAAGTCACCTTTGTGCTCCAATGCCATGCCTTTTGCAAATGTGGTTGATATATAGTCTAAGAGGACTAGCTGAAATTCTTTGCAGAATCATTCTATCTCCTGACCTTCCAAGCTCTTTATCACTTCCTGTGATTTTTTTTTTTTCTTTGCTAGAAGACTTTACTCACCTCTTTTGTTTCCCCTTCCCTGAAATTTGTGCATTCTAGCCAGTCATCAAAACTGCAGGTATTAAGGCACAGGGTACAGAATCACAGGAATCCAATAATCTCCTGACTGTGACAGATTGTAGCTCATGAGAATTGGTCTTGAGCATTGTTTGATAGTTACAGTTTTGCACACAGTAACTGTAAAAAATGCCCATTGCTGAGGAACTTAAACCCACCCCTACAAGCAACTAGAATTCAAATGAATGGTAATGAGAACTGTTCATGCATCAGAAGGAGAATAGAATGCATGAAAAGTCATTCCTCTCCTGAAGCACCCTGTCTCCTTGACTGTCAGGAGAAGGAAAGCATACCTTAGGAAATCAGTCTTCTCTTGTTAATTCCAGCTGAAATGGCTCAAAAAGGTTTCTTCCAAGTGTTTTGACAGAAAGTACAGAGAAGGATAAGAGATCTATTCCTCCGATACTTCAGCTGGAACTAACACAGAAAGGCTTTTAAAAAAGAATATAGTGAGGGGTCTACATAGTCAAAATGGGAGCTCACGCATTATATCTAAGTTAAAATAAAATTTCTACATCTGAAAAATTCAAAACAAAATAAAGAGAAGGAAAAAAAAAACCCTCGCTGAAAAACAGAAGCCTCCTAACAAGTGGAAATAAGGACTTAGTCCTCTTGCCCAGTGCCTAGAAGAGAAAGGGCTCACAAAGGTTGGTGCTGTCAGCATGTCTTACGAGAGGAAGTCAGGAAGGTCCTCATGCACCAAATGCAAAGCAAATAAGCATTTCAATTCAATCTGTCAAAATTAATTAGAAACAAGATTAAAACAAGCTTCTCACAATCAGATGAAGCATTAGCTTGTTAACGTTAATTCCCATTCTGTTGTTGTGCTAAACTGAGTCATAGCTATTTGCTTTGCAGCTGATCAACGGCTCTGCAGCAAGTCTGAATAGAAAATATCTATCTGTAGTGACAAGCTGTGGAGAGGGAGGCAAAGTCTTGCTGAAACTTCTGCTGCAGGAACTCCCCACCCCAGAGAGCAGCACATCTTTCAGGGAAAAGGGATGGGAAAGGGTCCCCAGTGTATCTTGTGAGGAACTCCTGAGAAAGCATTTGTGATGCGTTTGCCTTGCCTTCCAACATGATCAGATCCACAGCTTCAGCTGTTTCACAGCTGAACTCCTTGATCTGTTCCTGAGTGTGCATTCAGCAGGCAGCTGTGCCTGGCACAGCTCTCTCGTACATTTCCGATGGCAATTCCCTCGCACATGGAGGCAGAGCAGGCACAGGAGCACTCGGGCTCATTTGTGTGGAGTGGACTTGCCACTGTGTGCATGAAATCACATCCCAGACTTATTTCATGCCTTGTGTCAAGTTTGATATGCCCAGCTGTGTAGGGATTTCCCTGTACAACCCTCTGTGTGCAGGGGTGCTGCATGCCCAGGCTCAGTGCGGTGAGGTTGGGTCCAGGAGATGTCTATTGTGATCAGACCTGTCTAATATTAGGAAAATATTTTAAGTGTGTCATTACTGAAATAGGTATCAGACTATTATTTTGTGCTGTACAGATAGATATATTAGTAGAAGAAGACAGAGAACAATCCAAGACATACTTTTATTTTGCAGTTGCACCATAGTGGAAGCATCCATGTATTTATGCTTAAAAAATAGGATCTAGCTCTTCCATGTGCAAAAGTAAAACTATCACCATCTGTTTTCTTAAATCTGTAGCAACAGAGCCTAAAGCAAAAACATAGAGAAGTAGGTGTATTTATTGCTATGTATGAAGTTATAGTAAAAATGTAATTTTCAGCTATACTTTATGTGCTTTGAAGAATCGGTGAATGTGCATAAAAGGAGCACAGTTGGCATTTTACCCTTTTAAGAACAAACCGCAAGTCACCTGCATTATTAGCCACTAATCTCCTTAGGTTCCTAATCATATCCCTGTGCATGCTAAGAACCAGCCTGGACTGGGAAGAGATATATCCAAGCAGTGGATGCCTTAGTGTCCCTGTAATTTGGAAAGGGTTGTGAAGATATTTCATTTCTGCCTTATTTCCTAAAGTGACATGGTAGGTTAGTTGTCCTTGTACCATCCCTAAATCATTGAGACAGCAGTGAATTCAACCAAAAAAACCCTCAGGCTGCCAGGTGGGTTACTGGCCATTTTTTTTACATAATAGCCTAGGTGTAAAAGCACTGATCTGTGAAGGGAAAGATCAGGATTTTTGCTTTGTCTTAGCCCAAGAGGATTTGAAACCACTGTTTCTATTTCCTAAAAATATCCTAGCAGCCTGTGTTGAAGCTATGTGTTCTCTCTTCAGTCCTGCTGCTGAGGTTGTATTGTTTCATAAGTAAGAATGAAAGCTGGGGAAATGACAGTAGAAAAATATTGTATTGAGTGTGGACTGCATATGGATGTAAATGTAAATATTTTAATATTATTTTTATTCTTTCTATTTTAATATCTAAGGTATTATTGACCTAACAATCTAAATATAATGGTGTTTTTATATTGCCTTTTAAAATTTGTGTGGCAACTTTTGGAACAATCTGATCCACAGTTGTTTTATCTGCATTTTCATGGATCATTAACAAACAACATTTTCTGCATCACACCAAGTGTAAGTCTCCAGTTTAGCTGGGAGTACCAAGTCCTAATAAACAATCACAATCTTTATTCACTCCACTTCCCACTGATGCTTGCCATGATACAAAATATCAATAGCAATTTAACTATGTCATAGCAGCCAGTATGTATGCATTTTTCACTTCTGAGTTTTAACTAAATAGGAATGAACCTCATATGCAGTCATTTGTGCAGCAAGTGTAACCATGTTTTATGCATTTGAAACTTTTGGATGCCTGCAGTACATGAAAAGCACTCTATGGGTACTTGCATTATTGCATATTTCATTATAATGTAATTCTGTATTAGATATTCTATTTATGCAGAATCCAAAAATAGTGCATGCTGTGTAGCAATGCAAATTTGGGTGAATAATCCACAAAGAATTTCAAAGCCTTAACCATTTGTGACATGCACTATTCTCTATCTTTAATGAGGACTCAACCTTTGAATAAATTGTACCAGTCTTTTTATGAGTAAAAACCATTTCTGTGCTTCTCCATTAAAGAACAGTCTATCACTTCTTATCTTAATGATATTGGAAATATTAGGAGTTATTGTTACTGCTAAAATTCCTCAAACTGGTTTTATATGTTCTATCAACAGCAGAAGCGTAAATCAGGTTTCTGCATGCGAAGGCTATGCCCCGCTTCCTCCTGACAGCTGCTCACCAGAAAATGGGGCAGCATCAGCAGTTCCATGGCCAAGGCTGTGTAGGACAGTGCAATCAATAGCTGAGGAAAAATCCACTTTCCTCATACTTCATCTCAAGGAATCCAACTTAAACGAATGTAGAATGAAGGGAATTTCCCACAGTGTGGGGAAACAGTGGGTGAGAGTGGGACAGTATTTTTACCTGGAGGATGTAAGACTGAAGACACTGAAGACAAAGATGTGCAGTGAAAGGCCTGCAGCTGTGCACTGCCAGCCCTCCTGTGCTGTGTGAGCCCAGACTGCAGGGCTGTGCTCAGTGATGTTCTGTGACAGGAGCTGAGTTGAGAGCACAGGTCCTTAGCGGAACAAGCAGCAAAATGAAACAAGGGGGGGAACTTCCTCTTGAATTATTTAAGAGATGTTGCAAAGCTGAGGCTTTCTACTTTTTAAAACAGATAGCACTGAGCAGATGTTTGCCTACTAAGGATATAATAAATAACAATTTACTGAATCAGCTCAGAAAATCACCAGCTTGCTTTTAGCAAATTGAATAAAACATTCCTTAGAAACTCCTAATGAACTAATAGCAAAGCACTCTAAGTCCATCAGCGCTAGGAATTTTTAAAAATTTGAATGAGGTTTTACTATTCATAGCACAACTGTGTTCAGTACATAATTACATGGAAGAACAAAATAAAAAAATCTGTATAATTGTCTGCCTAAATAAGACACCCTTTGAAAAACTTTTAAATATGTATTTAAGAGATTAAAACTTTTTTCCTTTGGGCATAATAGCACAAGTTAAAAAAATTGAAGAAAATAATCAGATCAAAATAGTTATTGCATTCCTTCATGCATTTCAAGAAGCCTGTATTATAGTCTAAGATGAAAGACAATCTTGGTCTTGGGACTTTTACATCCTCTGACAATAGTTAAAGTGAGCTAGTCAGGTGTGAAGATCTGCTGCACTACCTCATGCAAACTTGTAGTCAGCCCTGTGTCACTCTATTCATTCCTCTTGTCTATCCTTTCCATCTTTCCTTGGCATCCCCTTGAGAAGAAGAGCTGAATTAAGAACTGGTACAAGGATTGGTTGATTCACAGTCTATCTGAATGCAGGATGATGTCCATGTTTGAGTGAATCATGCGCCTATTTCAATATCAGAAATAGAAAATGGCTCTTGAGTTCCTCTGCTGCCAAAAATTGCTTCATTTTGAATTGCTGATTGCCAGAGTGTTCTTAAAATTAGAGACAAAAAATTTTTCTTTCCTCACATTTGCACATTTTCCTCAGCCTTATTGGTGGTGCTGTGTTAGGGTGCTAAAGTAGTTTAACTAAACCTGAAACTATCATAGCCAACACAAACTAAGGGGGGACCATTGGTGCTTTTTCTAGAGTAACCACCTAAAATGGGGAAGATGCCAATAATACAGACCAAGCATCCATATAAGACTTTTATGGAGGGTCTCATTCACACCAACTTGAAGGCACTGGAACATGTTGACTATATAAGCAGTTTGCATCCAGATATTAACATTCTGTAAAAGAGTTCAATTCAACAATATTTTCTGATGGAAAATCATTAATGTGCTCTTTGCCATTCCTGGTTGATAATATTAATCATCCTGATTCCTTTAGTCTCACAGCTTTTACCGCAATACCACTGTAATTTAACATTAATAACAGCCCCTTACTAGGAAGTATTACCAATTTATTGCCTGGGTGATGCTATAATTAGCAATATCTTGCTGTGACAATTGCTGCTGTGAAAGAAGTGCCATTTATAGATGGTATTACAGATGCAGCATGTGCTGTGTGCACATCCAGGCATTCCAATATACATTAAGTGTCTGGAAGCACAGCAGTGGAAGATACACATGCAGAAGAACACTTTAAAACACTTTAGATGTACTGCAAAGTAACTTTTTGCACATACAGAGGTGTAAATGAAATAACAAGAGACTTGAAAGAGGGTTTTAAGTTATGCTTGGTTGAATCTGTGCTATAAGCTTCTGGTACTCTTATATCATACTTGGGTCTCTTGGGTGCTGTTAAGTATTGTCAGCCAAAAAACTATAATGCCATGCTTGAGTGGACTAATACAAGCCTAGGCTTCTGCTTCTTTGTACAGTCAGCTTTCAGTTTGCTGTAGTAATAAAGTGAGAAGGGAAGGGAAATAAAGAATTGTCACACAGAATGATAACACTTATCAGTAAAATCAGATACTATGATGGTTTAAGCTATAATTTGTTCGGGTCGATAAACTGAGTCCATTTACTTCGCTAAGCTTTAGATCAACTTCTAGTTTTGTATTTTCATTTGACAGGTACTGTAACAGGCAGCTATGCAGGTAGAAGTAAGCTGCAGAACTGGAAGGTGTTTTTTGTTTGGTTTGGGGGTGGTTTTTTGGGGTTTTTTAGTGGTTTTGTACTGGAAAGACTAAAGTGTATTTCTTCTATGAATAATTTTGGTTTTAAATTATAAAACCACATAGGGGATGATGTTTGTGATTTCTATCTATTGCTGGTTCTAATAAATTTAATGTACTACATGAAAGAAAGTGATATAGTTGCATAAAAAACCATTTACTCATATTGAGCTGCATAGAATCTGTGAGAAGCCTCTGTATTCAGCTGAGGTCATTGTTACCAGAAATTCAGAGAACAGCACACATTAAAAGTACAATATGTTATGTGAGCCAGGATGTTAAATAGAAAAGCTGGTAATTCTAATAAATTGTCCACAATAAGCTCTAGGTCAGGTTCTGCCTTTGATGCTGTGCAAAACTTTTATAAAAATCAATAAGCATTTGATGCAAAGAACAGAAAAACAGGCCCAGCATCTCTGATAGATGACAACAAGGATTTGGTAACAGCTTCCAGAAAAGCACTTCCCTCCTCCTCAGACTGCAACAATAATGACATGTTCTCCTCCCTGTGTCCCATGCCCACATTTTTTAACCATTATTTTGACCATTGATTTTTTTTTTTAAAATCCCATAAAGTTTCTCCCATGTGACTATTTCGTCCTTTAAAGGCAAAAGCACTGCACAGTACTTTGAAGGCTTTAAAGAAATCAAGGAGTTTGATATAATGGCTTTGTTACCAGTGAAGTAACAAAAAATGTCCTCTTCCAGAACAACTTGTTCGTATTATTTTATGTAGCTTTAAGAGCTAAAAATTAGACTATGAAGAACAATCGGATTTTCTATAGTTTTCCCTTGTCTGTTCCTTTTCTCCCTAATTTAATTTTTTGTTTGTTTTTTTAAATGTGTAAACAGGCCTTTCTGCAATGTACTGAATCTTAGTGTCAGGATAAAAGATCTAAACAGCAAAAATTCAAGCTTTATTTCCTTTTGATTATATTTTGTGGAAGCAAAATTCCTTAAGCTTTCTTATTCCAGGATTGTCGTGAGGAAAGGGTGGGCTTAAATATATTCATTTTTTGATAAAAATATCAAGAAATGATCACGAATAATCTTTATCTGTGTCTCCATGCAATATAACTGTGAAAAGGATCCTATGTTAAATATTGTAAAAAACCCAAGGATTTTTAATTTAATATTTTTTATTTAATTTTGCATTCATACTTGCTATTTAAGTCATGCCTAGTAACTTGTCATTGTAAAAAAAATACCTGGACATGAATGACGCTTTCAAAGAATTGGCATGAGCAGAGCTTTACAAATGAGAGTGATTTTACTTGCTTATTCAGCGCAGAATTGTTTCAGAATTATTCATCTAGGTTTCTTTCTGTGAATGGAGGACAAACTGAGGTCACTTATTATTCTGGTTAATTATTAGTCATGTTTATTTATTAGGTTAATTTGCAGAGTTTCAACAATCCTGTGTCCTTGAAAGGGTCAGGAAATAGCACCAAATCAGCTATACTGAATATCTGTGCTGGAGAAAGAACAATGAGCTTTTCTAGATCATGCACTTGAAAATATATTTTGGGAATGAGCTTTGAACCAAGTCCAGGCTATTGTTTCTAGTGATAAAATGCCTTCTGGGGACCCTCCCAGTACTGCTTAAGTTTGCAGTGTTTGAGGAAGCCTTATGATGCAGTCAGCTACTTTTTTTGGGCTCGTGTTATGAGATCCACTGTAATTCATTTACTGTGGTTTATGCTTTCCTCTCAGCTTTTATGATCTGCTTTTAACACCTGCAAAGCTGATTCTTGGGTGCTCCTGGCATTTCTGTGCTCTGCTGGCTACCTTTCCTGCCAGCCTATTCTGCAGCAGTACTTCTGTAGTACCTGGCTTGGCTTGAGCTGTGTTATCTAATGCTGGTTTGGTTCATGAGTGGACTGAATTGGCTCTCAGATAAGGTTCTTTTATGTTTGAAAACTGTGTAGCAACATGAATTTCTGGGCCAAAACTAGGACCCTGTGTGCTATTTTGCTGTTTTCACTGAAATGCTGAAAGAAGAATAAATCAGAACATTGGTAATTAAGACGCTTTTAGTTCTCCAGCAGGTGAAAGGAAACAGTGTGCACCTGCACGCTTTCAGGCTCTTCCTTGCCTTTTCCTTCCAGAGATGCCTATCTCTGATATGAGAGTGACAAGCCAGCCCAAGAAGGAAAATTCAGCCGGAAAGACCACAAAATGCTGAGGTTGTCTTTGATTGTCAGTTCACCCTAGAATGCACTTTTGCTTTTAGTAGGTTTTCCATTTTCTCCCAGGCACAGAATAGTACTTATCTTGCTCAATAGTCAGCCATTATGTCTGCTATATCCACCTAGAAAGCACAGGAGAAATAAAATGATAGGTGCCCTGATAAGGAGGATAAACTTTTGAAGTCTACGAATAATGCAATTCCTTTTGGCTGATGGATTTCAGGCAAGTGCAAAGGACGTAAACAGCTTTTTTTTTTTTTTTTTTTTTTTTTAACCCAAACTGAAAGGCATGAATTTGAATGATGGATAACTGCAGTTTAAGCAGAAACACTTGTAGGAGTTATTTTATGGAAAATTTGGAGAATTATCTCACTCTGTCCCAGACACCTGTTTCTATTCAGTGTAACTTGGTGTTAGTTCTTCAAATTGAAAAGAAATCTGTATAGAAGGAGAAAGCTCTCCTCCCTCTACTTTCCAGGTATCAGTGTATGTGAACCACTCAAAAAGCAGAGTTTTGTGCAAAGTCAGACAGCTGCATTGCTCTTTGGTAGCTTGGAGCAGTACCAAGGGTGCAGTAGGCCTGTCATTGCAGTGCTCCTCAAAGCCAGCCCAGCCAGCTGACAACCATCAGGGTCCCTGTCCTGCCTCCTTCTGGCCCCTCACTTCTGCCAAAGATAGGCAGCCTTGGTGCTCGGGTCTTGTCAGTCTCGGAAGGCCACATCATGTGCAGCGCCATCCTCACCCCTTTGCCAAGAAAGCTTGATTAGACTTTGCTGCAGGTGGGTCCAAAACCCGTCTTGCAATTTAGCACTTACAAAGTGTTTAAGGAAACTTACTGTGCATTTGATGTCTTTGTCCCTCTTCCTTCTCTTCTTGCTTTCTTCTATTCAATCTTGTATATGCTTTCCTGGTATGCAGTAACTATTTTCTTCTCAGAGCAAGTTTCAGTGTGTACTATCAAAGTACATGTCCCACAACACAGTGTGGGGTTCTTATGAAGATGGTGAACATTTCTATCCAGAAATATCTTAGTGCATGCACCACACTCTCCTTTTCTCATCTTAAATTTCCCTTGTTTTTGCATTATTTTTGGGGTTTAGTACAGCAATCGCAAGTCCTTCCTTCTCTTCTCACTATAGAGCATGAGAAGCTGGGAGAAAATTGTAGTTATCTTCCTGATGGTTGCTACAGAACAGCCAGCAAGAGTAAGAATGCCCCCACGTGAGGAAACAAGAATTAGATGGATTCTGGGAGAGAATGGATCCTTAGTGGATGAAGAGCCTTGTATAAAATTGTATGAAGCCAGAAATGGTTGCAGAGTTTAGTCTAGAGTAACTGGAAAACCAGGTGAACATTGCTTGCGGGATGGTTTTGTAACACTAATTTCCCTTCATTTTTAGAGTTGTACCTGGGATGACAGGCCTGTGTAGAGGAGGAATTCCAGCTCTGGTCAGGTGCACAATGTCTTAGGACTGTGCAGGCAAAAGGAGGATATTTGCCAGAGTAAGCAAGTAGAGAGGCTGGGACTGAGCAGAGTTAAAAGCAAATTGCTCTTAGCCAGGAGCAAAGCTAGAACTTTTTTTGGGATGCTGTGGAATGGGAAAATTTTGCTCACCATTTGCCTGAGCTCTGCCCATACACACAGACTCTTGCCCTTGCAAGATGAAATTTCCTCCTATTCATTCACTTGTTAGCTAAACTTGCCTACATCTGCTTTGAAAAAACACAACAGTTTAAAGATGTGTATATAATGCTGGACAACAGTAAATCTGTGGTGTCTCTTTTTCTTGATAAATTCTTGAAAAACCTTTGTTTATTCTTTTGCTTTTGTACTAGCCTTCAGTACGATATGGCTTCAAATGGTGTAATGCACTGTAGGCTGTAAAAACAAAAGTTGACTCAATGGAAGTTGCCCCCTGTCAGATGCAAGTATTTTATTTCGCATTTTTCTTGTTTAAATTATTGAGATGGAAATCAAAGAGGATAACTCTACCTACTAAAATTATCTCTTAGTAATTTTTATTATTTCAATATTAACATTTCTTAGTCTAGATTTTAGAGAATGACATGGTTTTCCTAGGTGTCAATACCTGATTCAAAGAAATTCTTTTTTTGCTGGAAGAATACAATCCTCATTAAACCCATTTGCTTCTGGATCAGCCTCCTGATGTTTCTTTCAGAATAAAAATAAGATGTGATTCTCAAACAGAATTGCAGGGATTTTTTGCATAGTTCTACCCTAGCATGGCATGTTGCCATTCCCTAAGATCACTGAGCAAATTGGAAATCATTCATAATGACAGCAAGGAACAGCACAACTTTTTTATTTCCTTAGTGATATTTCCTCCCTCTTGCTTTCCTCCTGTGAAATAAACAGGCATAAGAGATGTTATTGCCAGAAGAGTGGGTAGATTTGTGTTAATGCCTAAGAGCAAATGTCAAACTATAGAAATGTCAGAGTCTTGTACGCTTTCGAAGTATATGAACAGATAGGATATTAGTTTGCTGCATCTTTTCTTTGAAAACTTTATCATAATCCTCTCTGCAATCTTGTACTGGGGACAAGTAGTATGCTACATGGCAATTTATTCTTCTAAATTTAGCAACATGGTTTTATAACATTAGGCAGGGAAAGGCAAAAGAAAGTTTGGGTGGATAATTTTTCTCTCCTTGAAAAGAATGTCTTTCAGAAATAGTCATACCAAAGAAAAGCTTAGAGCTGTGAGTCACAGCATTAGTGGGTTGAACTATCATTCCATGCAGGAATATGGGCATACATTTTCAGGATTAGTGAAATGTACATGTATTACTTGTAATAAATATATATTTTAGGGTAATGGCACATCTATAATCTCTGAACATCTGAATTCTAAAGAAAGATTATGACCTGACTGGTAGTGAGACTGACATGAATAAATGTGTTCTTTAAAAAAATACTGTTTTTCAAAATAACTTAAAATATTTTCTTGAAATACAAGGGACATAGAAACCAGAATTTCTAGAATAAAGCATCAGACACCATATTCAAGATCCCTACCTGACAGACAATCTCTGAGAAGTGATGCTTCCAGTGCCTTCTACAGACTTGTCATTTTGCATGTACTGCTGTCTTTTTCACATTTTCTCTTTCCCTCTTCTGCCTCTGTCCCTTTTTTTCTATCTCTGCCCTTGTTCTCCTTCATGTCTTTAATTCATGCTTCTGTCCGGCTCCTGCCTTCCCCTTTTTCATTTTTTATCTTCAGAGGAAAAATTCCCCCTTCTCCTCAGCCTGTTCCTTCTGACTTATAGTTTTAGGATATACCACCACCACAGGCTATTTCTTCTGAAAAAGGGATGGTTAAAGCCAGTTATGTTGGTACTCAACATTAACATTTAAACATATTTTCCCACTTCATATAACATTTACCTACTATTTCTATGTATCCTTTAAGAATCATCTGAGGTAAACATTTTAATGCTAAGTGCTTTTTGGCCTTTAAAACTGCTTGAGTAGATAAATTAATGAAAACCATCAATTTTTTAACCAAAAAGATGTTTTTCCATCGAAAGTCTCTTTGAAGGATAACTTCAGTTGAACTCTCCAAGGAAGCTGTATTCCCAAAGAATTACATTTTATCAGCTGAAATATTTCATTCTAGTTTGCTGCAGCTGGTGTCAGGAAAAACATATATTCAGCCTGACCATTAATTTCTGCTTGGTGGTGCAGACTGACCAATAGATGTGCTGTTGGATAATGGAGACAGTATTGACAGGGCTTTGCTTGCTCAACTCCTGAGCCAGGATGCACAGAAAGCAGCAGGTGGGCTTCTCTTACATTCCCTGTGCATCTCTCTTAAAGGCTTAGGGTGGGATTGTTACTGTGG
Source organism: Bombycilla garrulus (assembly GCA_013400315.1). Taxonomy (NCBI): domain Eukaryota; kingdom Metazoa; phylum Chordata; class Aves; order Passeriformes; family Bombycillidae; genus Bombycilla; species Bombycilla garrulus. The sequence continues at coordinate 309,311 of VXBU01007484.1, read as the reverse complement.
GATCTCACTGGCAGCTATGCAAAGCCTGTGCAGATTCAGTTTAAAATGATAATAAATAGAATGGTAGCCTTTACAATTTTTGCACATGAATTAGTGTCAGCCTGTATGTTCTACCTTGGCTTAGGGAGGATGTTTTTATCACTTAAAATATTTTCTTGAAATGCAAAAGACATGGAAACCAGACTTCCTGGAAAAAAGCATCAGACACCCATATTCAAGGTCTGTGCTACACATGCCTCAGTGGGAATGTGAATAAAAGCACAAAGGCTCAGGAATCCAGGGATTAGGAAGCATGACCTTCAGGAAAGTCCTGGAAGCTTTTCATAATGGATGTCTTTTTCTCTGTTTTATTACAGGTGTGGGTAAACCAGTGTTGTCTTACTTTTTTCCTAGGTAGCTACTGCTTTCTGCGTATATCTGGTCAGGCAGCAGGCATTTGGCTGCTTCTGGCTCCAACCTCCTGGTTCCCCAAACACAGAATCTACACCCTATCCAATAACAGTTGGATTGGTTTTATCCAGGAATTTAAGAAGGTTAATTAATTTAAATGAATTGTCTATGTACTACTGTGGCTCAGAGCTCCTTAACTTGCTCCCTCTCCCTGTGGCATCAGTCATGTCTGCACCTTCTGCTGCCTTGAACTTGCAAAGTTTCTTCTCCTTACTAAACACATTAAAATAGATAACACTCTTGTTTTGTTTTTTAAAAGTATAAGAATTTTTGATTCTTAAATATTTTGAAGGCAAATTGTAGTGCAACTCTCATTCATGGTTTATAATAGAAAAGGATACTTGTGGTCAAAGCCATACCATATTCTGAACAGCCACGCGCTCTCAGATTTGGTTGTATTTTTATCCAAGTTAGATGCACTCTGCAAAATAAATGAACAAATGAACTGATAAGCATTTTTATAAAATAAATAAAACATGGAATTCTGATATTAAAAATACGTGTCAGACCAAATTACAATTGACTGCACTTTAAAAAAATAATTTAAAAAGCTTTGTTGTAGCACACATGCCATCTCTGTGAATCAGTTCAGGAGAAAATTGGCTCATACAGAATATTTCTTATTGCTGCACTCATTGGAAGAGTGTAGCATTTACTTTTATGAATGATTCCAATTTATTTTTAAGCAGTTGAGAAGCGCTGTACTCTGAGATCAATAAAATGATATTTTGATTTAATTGCCATTGTGGGATTACTTCAGTTTACTCCTACAAGATCAGAGGCAGTTTGTGTATGTCTAACAAAATGTCTTTCCCAAAGGGGTTGAGATATCCTAAAAACTAGGAAAGTTCTTTCAATACTTCTTTCCAAGGGGAGGGGAACTTGAGTTGAATTGACAAGGCTCAAAATACCCTTTGCATTCTGCAAGCTAATTCTGTGACATGTTGCACTGGTAGAGAGGTGGACTATCCTTTTCCTGAGTGTTGTAATTTGGAATAATAAATTAGGAACAGTTGTTTGTACAAAGACAGCCAGTTTGGTCATACTCTAGGTATCACATCAGTACCAGTGAAAGAATTACTAGCAGGATGAAATTAGGAATGTGATGGCCAATTCTCTAAGGATACTCAACTGTTGTCTTGTTTTTGTTTTGGGGCAAGTTAGTTTAAATGAGAATATTTTTCCTTATGCAGTTTTAAACCACTGAATCTGTTAATTTTTATGTTTTAATCTAATAATAAAATAATATACCTTACTATAGGCTAATATACATGTGAATTGGCTGATAATAGCATCAATGGTCTGACTCTCAAAAGCATAAGGTCTAGTTCCAAGGCAACCTGTTCATGGGAACTTTGGAACAATGGGAACATTGATGTCATTGAGTTTTGAATAAGGTTAGATAGAATCCATGCTGTAGCTGTTATGATTTTGCTAATGTGGTCACTCTGAAAATGCAACTGCACTAAATAGAACAAATACTGTTCTTTCGATCTGTTTTCTTGTTAACTGAATTGAGTATTTTAGCAACTCTTCCCAGTAATTTGGGAAGCTGGGGGGGAGGCAGGGAAGAGGGTACTAATCCCTAACCGAGCACCAGAACACTCCTCGAAGTTCTAAACATCTAACAGTGCATTTTGGCAAGATAAAGATTGGGAAAAGGGTTGAAACATTCAAGCAGGAAGTCTGATTGTAGGTAAAATCTGTGTTAGGTAAGAACAAGAAGAACACGGAATAAAGGAGAGGGAAGGACAGACACTGGAGTAGAGATGGAGAAGAGAAGGACAGACGTGGAAATAAACATGTGGAATGCGCTAATCATGTGTGGTGCAGAGGACAGCTTTTTAAAAGGACAGTGAGCTCTGTAAATGGCCTGTGTCCTTTGAACTGTAATGTTGTTGGTTAATTCCTCTTTCCAACCTCATTGTACCTCTAGCTTCCTCTTAAGGAAGGTTTCCTCATTTGGGAACACGATTTGTTCCTGTATGAAAGCAGTGGACAAAGTCTACACGAGAGTATAATCCCCCAAGGATTTTCTGGTCCTGATCTGGGCCTTCTTTTATTTATAGTTTGACATGTGCAGCACCTTCCTCCTTTTGCCTGTGAAATCTGTGTTTTGTTGTCACCATTTGCAGTAGTGGGAATCTGGGTGTTTATTGGGAATGCAGCTCCTGCAGAAACAGCACAAGGGATGACAGGAGATCCGTGGATCTTTCAGGGCTCTTGCAGATCTTTGGATCCTATGCTTTTAAAAAGTAACTTTTCACTTTCTCTACAGTTCAGAGAGGTATAAGTAGAGGAGACAGTGCTCTATCTCTTCCAACAATTTTCTCTCTGGGAAGGGAAAATGCCAAAGTTTCTCACAGCTCTTCTTCCATATGGGAATTGTCCATATGGAGATTACTCTCATTAGACCCTGCAATAAATTCACCAACCAGCTGGGAAATGAAACTGATGACAACATTTTTTCTGAAGTGCTTGTAGAAAATACATTCTTACCCTCTCTCAATTGAAGTTAACATAGCAGAATTTGAGATACATAAACCATTGAATTAAATATGCTATTGATTGTCTTTTTAAATGGGAATTTAGTTAAATAGCTCACTGCCATAAAGCTTTTGCCTTTTTTTTAATAGACCAACTTTGTAACTCCACTTAGTGATTCTGTGTCCTGTTGTGGTTTTGAGAGTTAGCTTTTGGTGTTTATACATGGAATGTTCACTGTATGTTCACTGAATGATGCAGCAAAGTGCTTTATTTTCACATACTATTTTCTATCCAATAATACATATTATTTTAGTATGTATTATACTAAGAATTGGTTGCAAGACAGAACTGAAACTGAGATATGCTTTTCATAGATCATGGTATAGTGAAGTGCAGATGTTAATTATACATGGAAAGGCTCTACAACTGTTCTAGGGAAGGAGCTCAGGGTTCCAGTTCTTATAGTTTGAACTGGAATTTGCTGCCAGTTGACTGCCAAAATTATTGGTTCACATAACCCAAAATAGAACATAATCAGAAGTTTAGAAATAACTGTGTACATAGAATTATTAAATAAATCAAATCTCTTCACAGAAAATTGAATTTCTGGGAGACAAAGGAAGGAAAGAAGGAAGATAAAGATGAAGTAAGGCAGGAAAAGGGTTTTGCAGTCATATAGATGATATCGCATCTGGCATAGTACCCATGAAGTGGAAGGTCTTTAAGGCTTATTCTACTCCTAAAAAAATCTTGATATGGTTGCAGACATGGGTCGTGGGTTCCCACAGAGAGGTACCCATGTCCTGGCAGTTAGAGTGGTCACAGAGGAGCTAAATTCACATCTCAGTAGCAGACCTTGTAGCTTTCCTACCCTGGCTGAGTACCCTGAGCAAGGAGAGGCCTAGCGGTTTCTTTTCCATTAATTTTTGCTCCCTTTTAAACATCTTATTCTTGAAGATATTTTGTTCCTATTTCTGGTATAATCTTCCCTGAAGCTTCAATTAACAGCTCTGAGAGTGGGCACATGGTTTAAAGTTCATCTGGGCAAGAGCTTTAACGGGCAGTGGGAGGTACTGGCACCTGACACGTCATTTGTGCAGGGATAGATGTGCAGGAAAATCAACTGCTTTCACTGTGAAAACACAGTAGCATAGGAAGAAAATAAGGAGTAATGAAAGGTAAGCTAAATCAAAACATCATTTTGGAAATAAAGGGAAAGAAAAGAGAAACACAGGGGAAGTAGAGGAGTGAGAGATATGAGATGAAAGAGAAAATTAGAAGAAACAACCTGACATGAATAGCTATGATAGGTACTGAGTTAAAACAGTGAGCACTGCAGAGATTGCAGCAAAGGTCTGAATTACTAAAAGATTGAGATATCAAATATAAGAAAAGTCAGACAAATAAAAATAAAATACCATGGGAGGGGGGAAGAATAATCAGAACAGCAAAACTATCTGCCAAGGTATAATACACTACTATAAGGGATGCTGAACTGGGCATGATAGTGCATGAAAAGTGTTATATTTATTTACACTTTCTGTGCTGTACTGCTCGATTTTGTCAGGAGAGATAGGTGTTAATTCACAGAGCACAGCTGGGACACTGGATGTGTTACTGCTGTAAATAAACATTATTATTTTCGTTTTCAGTAAAAGAATGAGAGAATTAGATGCCTAGGGGGCTCTGAAGAAATCAGGTTTTTGCAAAACATGCATTCAGTCAATTTTATTCTGCATTCCCTGATCTTTGATAATTTATGAGTGCTGAAAAGCAGAAAATTTCTGCAATTCTATCTCTCTGTACTCCAACCAAGACTATGGTTATGTGTCCTGTTCTTGTTCAGAATTCAGACAAAGGCATTGCAGGAATTCCTACCAAGATGTTTAGGAAAAGTGAATTTAGCATGAGTCCCCTCAGACTCAGAATAAAACAGTGCCTTGCCATGGTGCAATGAAGAGTTATGCTAAAGCTTTATGAATAGAGACTGGGTTGTAAAATGAAGGATGTGGTCAGTGTGAATAATACTGGTTTCCCTTCTTTCAAAAGAACCATTAGGATAATGAGGCACCTGAATGTTACTCATTACAATGAATATTGAGATTCACCTTATGTGCCTTCAGATATGTGCAAATGTGTAAATGTTAGGAACACTCAGTACATAAGATATATTAAAGATTTGCCTAATGATATCTCTAATGTATTTTCAAATGAATAAAGTATCTTATATCTTCCTCAGCTCATTTCCTACAGTTATGTTATGGTTGGATGATTTAAGTTTCAGTTCCAGTTGTGTTGTCTGAAAGCATGCATGGGATGGTATCACCAGCATTAGGCACTTGTTGGCTTTTTGTTTTGGCACCTTGTCAGCTGTACTGTGGCCTCTCCTCAATCCCAGTGCTGTTGCACTCACCGTGCTGAGTCAGGTCATGTCTCTGTGGACTGACTCTGCAGATGTCTCCTGCTGCTGCAGCAGTGCTGCACCATACACATATGACAAAAAATGGAAGGGCATAGATGAACAGCTGCAGCTTGTTCAGGAGCCCCCTTTAGAGGTTTCAGGTTCACAATGTACTTAGGCTTCCATGTGAAAAATAACTGAAAAAATATTTTCATACACCTGACCTACTAGAATTGAACGTTACACATTTTCCTTTTTAATTCTGAGGGATTAAACGTTGTTCTGAGATGTCCCACTTCCACAGATGCAGCCATGATCTGCCAAACATTGAACACTTTTAAATTCAGCACGTATGTCCAAAAGCCTGACGTACTGGCTCGCAGCTTTAGCTTTCAGATCTTCATCTGGATCTATGCCAACTCTGTAAAAAAATCCCAGAAAACCAAACCTGAGGACATATGGTAATGATCTGATGTATATTAGACAGCTTTGAGTGTAAGAATGTTTCTGGTGTCACTCATTTCCTACTAGGTGAGACAGGAGGAGAAGAGCTGGGAAAACATTAGGATCACTTCTTAAATGAAGGAACTGCTGAAGTTTTTATAAAACTTAAGATGCCTTGTAACTGCCACTCCTAACACCCGAGACTGGATCTTTATCCTGGCTCTGATCCATCTCTGGGGAGAGACAATCAAGCTGTTAACCTGTCCTAGGAAATCCTTAATTTGCTGACAGAAGAGCAGTGTTGGGGTACTGCAGTTGGCAGTGGAGGGTGGGATTACAAAGCTCCAGTGTTTCTTGACTGTGCTGCATTATGGAGCTCTTGAAGAACTCGGAAAAGGCTTTACTTGGCACACCAGGTACAGGGAAGCAAACCAGAAGGGAGAGGAAACTGCAGTAAGTGATGTGCAAGATGGTGGTAACCTGGGTGCCATTTAATAAAGTTGGCTGTTCAAAGGGGTGTGGTGGAAGAAGTGACATATTTTGATTATGGCTGATACTCAGAGCTGAGGAGAAATGCTATTGAAAAATGTTTTAAGTTGAACAACAGAAGCTTGTGCTGATGAATGATGCAAGAAACTATGCAAAGAGTGAGGGATGATAAATAGTACACCTTATTGTCACCCAAATCTGAAGTCCTCAGCTAAGGTGACCAACCTCATATACCTCGCAAGTTCCCCCACAGTAGCAGATCAACCAAGCCAAACCAGAATTTACTGATACAAAGAAAATGTAGTCTTTCACTAGATATTAATTTAAGGCCACTTTACTGGTTTTCTGATAGTCTTCATTCTTGAGTATGGTTTTGCTTTTGGTGATAAAACATCACATTATATTTTAAAATAATATTTAATAATAAAAATTACATACCTCAATATTCTTTCTTGTGAATGTTATGCATACACTCTTATTGAATTGGAGACAATTACAGGAACTATATGCAAAGTAGATGTTTTTTATATGTAAATACTGAATAGACAAAAAAATTAAGACATTTCTTTCTATCATAACTCTAGAGCTTCAACAAACCTGAATCCTTCAGGCATAAATATTTCTATCTTTTTATTAAAAATAACTGTCCTGATGGTGACTCAACAAAGAGACAGAATGAATAGCAGATTCTCTCTTTTATTTTTTGTTTTTTTTTTTCCTCTTGGCCCTTAAATTGCAAGGAAAAGCTTCTGATGACACTAACTCTATTCATTAGTTTGGAATAAAGCAAGTAAGGTATTTCCATTTCATTAAAATGGAAACATTTACATCTGAAAAGGAAAAGAATCATTACCCAGAAGTTTAACCATCTCTCTCTGACAGTGGGTTTATCATTGCCATGTGCAGAACAGAATTGTCCAGGGCCTTATCTGTGCTTGGCCCTGTAAAACAGAGCCATGGGAGGCAGCCCTTTCCTGCAGGGGGTGCAGGGTAAGGACAGTGCCTGCAGTGAAGGATGCAGCAGTGGCACAAATGTGAGTGCTGTGGTCCCAAACTCATAACCCAGGTCAGAATCAGAAAGAGAATCTGTTTCCTGAACACAATCACAGGCACGGTTTATTAGTCTGTGCTATTCATTAGATGGATTTACCAGCACCCACACCTGGCCAAGCTAAACCCACCAGCTGTCTATCAGCTAGAGGACTGCAGAGTTCTGGAAGTAAAAAAATCCAACATATTTACATGTGATAGGTGCAGCTGAAAGGCAGGGCTACAGCACAGGCTTCCCAACACTCTTCTTAATGAGCTTAACTTGACCTCGTAAAAGCTCCCTTCTGGGACAGAAGTAATTTAGCCTTCCTGCAGTTCTCACCTTACTGGAGCTGAGAAACCACCACTTCTGGCTGACTGTGTGTTGGAGTTGTGATGTCTTATTAGAGACTGAGCTAAGACAACAGAAAGTGTTTCACTCAGGACTCAAAGGACTGTAATAGCAAATGGGAAAATGGGGAGGCCATGGGGAGCCAGAGTTTCTGGCTGTGACACTGATTATTCAGTAGCAGGGATATGAGTAATAGCTAATTCCGCTGACAACAGGAATTCACTGGCATTGTAAATCCAAATTTTTTTCCCCTGAGTTCCACAGAATTTGTGGTGTACCGAAGCTTCTCTGCATCTATAATTTCTCATCCTTATAGCTACAGAGATAGCTAGGAATTTTGCTTTGTTTATTCTGCAGACAACAGATTATTATAATATGGCACAAATGAAGATTCTCACATGACACCCTAACAGGAGTATTACATTTAAAGGCAGAAAAAAGCAACAATAAATAAGGAAATCAAACTTAGATTTTTCATGTATGAAAAAGAAAAGAAGGCTCCTATGCCACATGAAGTCACAGAGCCTGAGCTGACATCTTTTTTGGTCTGTTCTTTGCCCTCATTTAAAATACATGGTCAGATGTAATTGCTGTTTTTCTCATGGAATAGTATCTCACTATGGGGAATTATTCTGGATACCATACTTTGCAAAGTGATTTAAAGTCCTGTGGGAAAAGAACCAAAATATTCTTTGCATTATATGGGAGATTTCTTTAATGCATTAAAATACATTTCTGTAATTTTAGGAAGTATGAACTAAGCAAACTCAGTCCAATCAGTTCTGAAATTGTGGCTAATTATTTCATATCCAAGCATAGGCTTGGGAACCCAATATCAGTCTCCTGCTATTGAAAGTAATGATTTTCTAGAATCAACTCCGATACACTTGACATGAAGTAGAATGCTATTTCTAAATATTAACTATTGAGAAAACATACTATACCAAATTTTATGCGGCAGTCAAGATGACTGAAATTAATCACAGATTAATTTACACTTCAAGATTACAAACTTGACTTCTTCAAAAGACCTGCTAGATCTAATGTTATTGCCAGTAGAATTTGCAAGCTTAAAATATGTATGAATTGCTATAACTGCCTCTAAAAAATATCCTGATAATATTTGTACAAACATATTTCTCCTTTTAACATTCTTAGGTTTCCATTCCTATGAGACATTCTAACAGAGGCTCAGAAAAATATTTTCTTAGTATTTTTTCTCTTTTCTTCCTATCAACTTCTGTCTCTATCCTTCTCTTGTCTTTTACTTCCTGTGGCCTCTCTTCTTTGTCTCACTTTCCCTGGCTGCTCTCCTTGTTTGTCTTCTAAATATTGTATGCTTTTATTTCTGCCTATTTTTGCATCTTTTTATTCTATATATTAAACATCAGGATTCTTATTCTTCCATGAAGACAAATGCAAAGACTTCTTAAGCAGTTCTACACTGCAGTTAAGCTGACTTCATGTATTTAGATAAGCTTTAATAATATCTCAGGCCCAAATGATCTAGATAGGAAGGAAATAAAAACCCCGAGAGCCTCTCTGTATTGTCCTTTTTGGGGTTTTTTTGGGTGGGGGATTGGGGTGTGGAAGGGCATGTGCTGTGGTAGATTTTTGATTTTAAATAAGGACTGAATCAAAACCTGGGTTCAGAGACTGCTTTGAGTTGCTATGCTCAAGATCTGGAAGGGAAGATTTTTACTTCAGCCAGCCTCTAGCAATTAGTCCTAAGAATTGCTGGGAACTGTGCATTAATCTGCACAAGTACCCCTTGCAGTAGATGGGATTTAAATCCCTGTGTGCTATCAAGTGCATCATTTTTTTTAACTAGACTCAGAATGCATTTGGTAATAAGAGAAGGAATTTGTCACTGAATACAAAACAGTTGATAGCATCTTTTCTTATGTGGTTTCAAATGAAATTGGATTGAAACATAACTCCCAAATTGTCAGGAGAACCAATAGTAAGAAATGCACACCCAATCCCTAGGAATACTGAATAGTAAATCACTATTCAGGCATTGTAAACTTTTAATTCCCTCACATCACCACAAAATCAACAGTGTAGGATAAAATGTCTGCTTTCTACAGTGAAGTCATAAAAAACCCCATATCGACTCACATCTTCATAAGGATCTAGGCACACAGAGCAGAACTGTTGGTGTCTATACTTACAAGTGTGATTCTCAGCCCTCCCTCACTTTAAGTGCTGGGAAACGTGCAAATAGGAACATTTCTCTGAAATCTGAATTCTAATTACTGAAATTATCTTCTGTGCCTGTATAGGGTTTCTGTACTGGCACAGCAGAGCATGGCTCATGCAAGTTAAATCTTGCTTACAGTCCTACCTAGTCTGGTTTGCAGCTACTACAGGCTCATACGGGTTAGCTGTGCTCCAGGTGAGGCAGCCAGGACTGCTTTTATTTAAAAACTTCATTCTGAGAGCATGCAATTAATTCTATCTAGTTGAAGCCCCTAGAACAATTGTTTACATCTGTATTATTTAATGCAGCTAATGATTTATTGAACAAAAGATCAAGCCTGGAAAAGAGAAATATCTTCTAATGCAAGCAGCAATCTTCTCCTGACCTAAGTGTAAGATGGTAAATGTGTACGTGATGGAAAGGACATCACTGAGCTGTCACATAAGGGCCAGGATTAGCCAAGTGTCTTCTATATCCTTTTTTACATCAGTGGGGAAAAAAAGGCAGTGCAAGAGGTAAAAAGTCTGGCATCTCTATTCATTTCTGGCCTCATACTATGAAATGGGGATAACAGCACTTCCTTCTCCCAATTGCTTGTCTGGTTTGTGTATTTAGCTTGTAAGTACACATCCTTTATTATGTTTCTACAAAATCTAGCACAGCTGTGATTTTGTTTAGAGCTCTAAGATTGCTGCTGTGAATTAATTAATAACAACATTGGCTTCTTTGCTTGTCAAAGGTTTCACAGGAAGAACTCACCTTGTCAGTGCAGTCACCTCAGCCTTCCCCTGGGCTGTCTCACTGGAACTAAACCAGTCTTTAAGGCTCAGCTTACATCTCAAAAGCCACACATCCCAGGAAGGGTTTTTTGAGTAAGTGATTTAGAACCCAATTTTCCAAGGTGGCCATTAAACAGCATTTGCAACAGGAGTCTTGAATATTTTTGCACAAAGAAATCTCAAGCTTGTAGCTATCCATCATGAGCACATTGCATTCAGTACAGAATTATTAACTGTAAAGACTAGAAACATGAACAAAATAAAAAAATAGTTTCATGATCTCTAATACATCATTGTAACTGAAATTAAAAAACCTTCAGGATAAATAATGGTTTCTCAGGACATTATTCTTGTCCATATGGCAGTAAGTGTGATGTGTATTTCTAACAAACTGATACCTAAAATCTGCTTTTGCTTCCAGATTGCTCTATTTCTGCTCCAAGCAGCTTTTTCTGTGGACTGGGGCTGTCAAAAACATCTGCTTTTTTTAGCACAGTATTTCATTGACATAAGCCCATGTGGAATTATGGCATGAGTATAGATCTTCAAAGTTCAGCTCAAGCTGATTGTGTTAATAAATGAAAACACTTCAGTTTAAGTTTGAGGCAAGAGTAATCACTTGCATCTCACAGCAGAAAGAACAAATCAGTTTAATTTCATGCTGAGGAGGGTTAAAAGTAATTATCAGGTAACTGATGCTTCCTAAATGGTTATGGCAGCTGTTTGTCATGTAGCTAATGCTTTCCATATGCAACACGCTGAAATGGAACAAAAAGTATAATTTTAAACTTGTCAAATCATGTAAAAGTGATATAGTTTGACTTTTGAACTTGGAATTTCATATAACCAGTAAGAAAATTATTTTCAAAATGCCAAGCATTTTTCTATGGTCAAAGTTTATGCACCATTTTTGGTGAACATATGGAGAACTACTTGAATGCAGAACTGGCAGTTAAATTAATACACCTGTATACATGGTGTCCATATAAAGGTGGGGTGAAATGCGTGAAGATAATGGGTAAATGCCAATAGAAGATAAGGCTGAAGAAGGAACTATTGTGCTATATCAGAGATCGACAGGTTATAGTTCTTAGATGTGACCTAAAGTATCAAAAAGATAGTGAAATTGAGGGCAATGTCACTGCATAAAATGTCACCACTTTCTTAGAGTTGTGCAGCTGTGTGAAGAAAATGCTGAAGTTTAAAAACAGAAGATGGCTTGCATTTACATTATGAATTTACTTGCAGAGCAGACGGAATGATGAATTGGATCTGTAGATAGCTGGTATCTGATTCTCCATTCTGATAATCCTATTTTATCTAATATTGGGGCACTAAAATAGTATGGCCACGTTGGAGTCCCAAGGTACATCTGCATGGCAGAATGCAATGTCAGATGTCTTACAGCCATGGGAGCAGGGCACTCCAGTGCAGCATCCTGAGCAGCAGTGATTTACATCCCTACAGTGCTTCTGGGACACACTTAGTAGATTATCAATGTTATTGTGCTGCGTAAATACACCTGTAGAGGAATCAGACCTCTTGCTTAAAAATATAAACCTAAGTTGAGTCAAATTAATATAATTTAACTTCTGTAGAATTTTTAGAAATAATCATTTGTAGTAGTATCAATACACATGAATAGAATTGGAAAAAATCACCATGATAGTTGGCAGCAACCAAAACAACCAATTTTATTTGGGTTTTTTTGGTTTATTAAGTCACAAACTTTTGGTGACAATGTCAGAACTGGGATGAGTTTTCAGGTTTAAGGAAAGATTATTGTAGAAGATTCTATGACACTCAGATTTGTTACATCAAAGATCACCAAATCTAGCTGGATGGGAAGTACGAGTTGTATATTTATGTCTACAGACACAGTAATTACACAAATTACATCGAATTCCATGTCAAATTGGAGAAAGAGCAGCTACTGCATGTGCCAAACCCACTCTGCCCAGTACCATGCTACTCACAGTGAGCTGAGGAGGTTTAACTCACAGCACAATGCTGCAGATCAGCTCAGCACTTCTTCATCTTCAGGCAGTTAGCTGCAGAGAGTTTCTGTTTTGAAGTGTAATGCTGAAAAATGCAGGACTTTACAAAAGTTCTATATCCTTGTGCCTATATGTACACGTGTCTGGGATCCAAACTCACAGTAGTTTCCTGCCTCTGATACAAAGTGAATGCATAGGAAAATTGATTTCTGTGCTTTCTCTAGAACTGTTTTCTTGGATTTCACAAGAATTATACAATTAAATATATTCAGGATGTGATTCACCGACAACTAGTGAAAGCCATAGACACTTGGCAGCAATGTTAAGCATCCTCTTGGGACATCAGTTGATCAACACTATTTTGCTTCTTTTACTTCCCCTTGCCTTCCTCTCCCCCCCACACTTCTGAGTTTGCTTTTCCTCTTTATATATGCTTATATCATATGTTGTTCCTGTACCTTTCATTGCACTGTTGTTGTAAATAAAATTGGGGGTCACTGTTCTTGTTAATGATTGTTGTAATTTGGTTTTACTGGTTCTGTGGTTCAGTGGTTTTAAGTTTAAAGTTTGTAAATGTGTGTTTTTAGTTGTCTTCATGATACAGTTATTGTAATTGGGTTTTCCATCCAGCAAGTGTTGAGAAGTTGTTGGAGATGAGGTGAATTAAGAAGGCAAACAGCAAGGGTAGAAGAAGAAAAGTCTAGAAGGGATGTCAACTTGAATGACCTCATGTCCTCAAGCCCTGATAGGAGGAGGTGTCGACCAATCATTCGACGCCCTGGAAGAATGATTGGTCAAGAACACGCCGTTAACAAGGACCAATCAACGCCAAGAGAAGGGACCAACCACAGAGAGGATCCAAAAGGACCAATTGAGGACTGGAGGGAAGTTATAAAAAAGGGAGGGCTAGACCCCCCCCCCCTCCCCCCCACAGGGTTCTCTCTCTCTCACTTGCATCTGCAGGAGCTGAGGGAGCACCCAGCGTGTCAGAGGACTTGGACACACTGTAACAGTCTTCCAGCTTGCCGAGCAGGGGCTTGGGACTAGCCCAGGCCCTTTGCTTCTTTGCTTCTTTTCTTTTCCTATAAACCGGGTGTCATCTTCCAACAGAGCCTCGGCCTTGTTTTTGTCCACCGAGGGGCTCTCTGTGAAGAGGCCCCAGCCCCGTTTACAACACTGTGGTAGGTGATCCAGCTATCACCTTCTGCTTCGGTGTTTATAGCTCACTTTGCTGGGTAACAACTCGCATGTTTTATTTTCCTAGTTCTGCCTTAGGGAAAGGAAAAATCTGTCATAAAATTGTATTTTTAGTAGTCTACAGTTAGATTAATAAACTTTCTGTTCTAAAGTATGTGGGTTTTGCCCTCTTTGTTTTATATCCTTATTTGGAAAACGTATGTAATTGTTTTTCTAATGTAATTGTTTTTCTAGGAACGTGGCAATGTTCAAATCCGTCTGACAGTTTGGCAAATCTTTGTTCTGTTCTCCTCTCCTCATAAGGACAGGTCTGTGTGTCATATGCTTGCATGTGTGCCATTCCATTCTCCCTGCAGCAAAAGAGCAGGCTTTTTTAATCAATTCTTATCCTAAAATGCCGCCACTGGTTTTTGAGCAGGCTCTGAGTTCAGTGTGTGAGGGGAGGTTTCCCCAGGGCTCTCGGCCAGGCAGTGTCAGTGGTGTCCCTGACTGCACAGGGAGCAGAGTTACCCCAGCACAGTGCCTTTCCAAAGACAGTCTCCCTGATTATTTTGCCAGCTTCTCCACATTTCTGAGTTATACTGGGATGTGGTGGTCATTTTAACTTTCCGTTTATGATTGTACTGGCATCACTCATCAGCCTGGGCTTCATTAGCATTAACTGGAGACCAGCACTCCCTGGCATTGCTGTCATTTGCTCACTGAAAGAGATTGTATTATGCAGCTCATTTATGTAAAACTTGAGATCTGTAGAAGAAGGTAAGCACTTTACTGCCTGCTTTTCAAGCATGTAGATTCTGTCTATAATCTCTATCTTGTTTTGAAGTGCAGGAAGGGCAGGAATTCCAGACCAGGGTTATAAGGAGGTGCGGCCACAGTCAGTTAATGGGCACTGCCCCTCACAGTAACACGGCGCATACTGGGCAAAGAGGTGATTACTTGTAGGCAATTGGGCATAGATTTATGGGCAAGGGATGGGAAAGCTTGAAAGAACTGTAATCTTCCTGCATTTTTATCTTTAATCACAGCTACAGAAAAAAAAAAACAACCCCCAAACCCTCAGTAAATCTAAAATTCAGGATAACTGCTACCAGAAGACTTCTAAAATGAAACTCTCATGCTAACAGTAGACTATTTGATATCAAAATGTTATAAAATTATTAAAAATTTGCTTTGTTTAGATTGGAAAAAATCTGTTCATATTTAGTTGAGATGGAGATACCTCTGGAGAAAAATCTGATTACAAGGGTTGCATCACTCAGGAATACTGTGTTCCAATCAGAGAAACTGAAAAATAATAACACATGAAAAATAATGTGACTTGACTAATTTTATAGAACTGCAAGAGAAGTTCAGATACGAGGAGTATGCATGGTAGCAGCTGAGATATGCAGGGCAATTATCACTTTCTCAGCAAGGTGTCATTTTGCATTTTAGTTTTCACCTGAGTTTTATATCTCAGATGAGAACTGGGACTCGGAGAATAAGAAAATCCCTAGATATCATATTATAGTATTGATGCAGCATTGACTTTGAGGAAAGGATGGGATTGGGTCCCTTTTTTGGTAGTAATGACATTATTTCTTTTGAGTGCCAAGCCCATTAATCCTGACAAAGGTGAGTTTTTGAGGTACTGAATCACAGCACTGTGTGGGAAGGCTGTCAGAGGTGACTGTGATTCCTTCCCGTCCAAAATCTTTATTATTTTGCAAGGTTAAAGAAACCAGGGAGGGCAGATACATTTTGATTTCCATTACTTTAAGTCAAAGATCTTGTATTTTCACTAACGCCTACTGGTACTGACCCCAGCCTACATGCGTTAAGGAACTACTGGTGACAGCAAGTGCTTTTTTTGCTTTAACTTAAGATGTTGCAAATGGAGAGATTTAGACACACAGATGTGTGTGTATCATCTTTTCAATAAGAGGCTGTAAAGAAAACACAATATTCATCAGCCTCCATGTGCTTCCAGAATTTCGTATTATTACCATGCTTCTCCCCAAGCTGTGAGGAAGTCTACAGATCAAATGCTCTGTACACAATATTGGAAAGGTATTAATAAAAAATCCCTGGAATGTGATTAAAAATGTATTTTCAGTTAGTGCAAAAAGACAGAAACACCCCTGCATTACAAGAAGTATCATTTTTGCACAAAGTAAATAGTCTAACTGCTACTTTTGTGAACTCAATGGAGATTATTAGAGCTTTCAAAAAAATTAAGGAATTAGGCTGTTTTGTTGGTGTCTTCCTTGGGCTACTAATAAACTTTGTCAGCTAGGAAAAATGAGAACTGGTTTTACAGAAGATCTATATGAGGATAAGAAACTGCACACATGTATTTTGACAAAATCCTATAGGTAAGATTAGTCAATTTCTCAGAAATAACAGTGAATTATGTCAGTGATTTTTAGAGCAGTAAAATATTTGTTCTCTGAATCACTTTAGGTGTCTGTTCCTTTATTTTCCTTGAACATAAACAGCAGAGTGTTGGAAAGAAGCCCAGGCCATGGTAGATGCATTATATTATTGCTAATGTGATTAACCCAACGTAAAACATTAAATGCTCCTGAGGCATTAGTCTAAATAATGAGATGACCAACTAAGTTCCCTGGGCTCATGGCATGGGGAATAATGTATCATGCACTTCATCTCTTGCACTAACATTTGAAATTTGTCATCTGAAGCAACTGTGCACAGAGCCATTGTAAGGGAAGAGTAACGCTGGTCAAACTTAATGGTTACAACCAAAACATGCTGAGCAAATGCCACTGCCTTTGCTGCTGAGATCTGGTGCCAGGAAACCTGTCACTCATCTGCCCATTTGAGCTACTCTTTTCACAAGAAGTTTGAAAATCAGTGGCATTGTTTAAGATAATATTTCATTCTTGCTTTATAATATGTTGGCCTAAGTTCTGTCTGAAATGCTCAGAACAGCAGGAAATTATAGTAAGGACTTCCATGGATTGATTGACCCAAGGCTGTTCAAAGCAGGTTGAAGGCATATTCTCCTGTAAACCATTTAAGAGATGCTGTACTATTTTTTTAAATCAAAGATTAAATCAAAATGCCATTTCTGAATTCTCAACACCATGCAGCACAAGGGTGTGTAGAGCTGAGGTCACTCTGCTCATAGGCAGAGATGTTGCAGTGCAAAATCTGAGTAAGCACTGATGGGATCTTCCCGTGTTTCCTTATCTAGGAAAAGGGGCTCAGGAAAATATTAGGTACTTAAACAGAAGAGTTTTGCCTAAATTTTCATTGTCTGATGTGCACAGTGCCAATAATTACTACCCTTTCTTTTAAATGGCAGAATAATGCCTGTGCACGTTTGTGTCAAAATACTTTAAAGCCACTTTAAATATAGTAGGCTGAACATTAGTGTCTTTTCTGAAGGCAATGTTTTAAGACACTGCTTAATGGAAAATTTAACTTTTCATTTCTTTTCCACCACTTTGCTTCTCAGCAGCATGGAAAAAATAATGACTCAAAGTCACCCATTTTATTTAATTTTTTTACTATACCATTTAAAACCCCAAACCTACCTGGATTATATCCTCCTGATATAGTAAATATCAATTAATGCATAATAGTCTTTTTGACAGAGTGACTATAGAAGTGCTGGAAAGGTGTGCTTCCCTTAATCTAGTGTTTATGCTGTTCCATGTTGTTTTTATTTCAGGAGTTGTTCAGATAATTGTAGCATTTAGCTTGGACAGTGCAGATTTCTTGTGATTTTAAATTTGTTTTTTGCAATATAATCCTTCCTTAACAAACTTGGCCATCCTTACCAGTTTCAAGCAATATATTTAGATCTTTTGTGACTGTTAAAAATAATATTTAGGCCACTCATACAAAAAATTACTGTATCCACAATAGATACTGATCTATTTATGATCTATGTATTTGCACCGTTTGCAACGTGAGGCAATGCAAAGCTATTACTGACATAAATGTGCATGTGTGCATGCTCACAGACAGCCTCCAACCCCTTGAGCTGCAGAGGTTTCAGAGAGAAAAAATATTTTCTGTTGCAGTTGGCAAATTTGGACCAGATGTCATCCAAAATTGTCAGACCTGCCCATGGCCATGTGGCTTTGGGACAGTGTTGTTCAGGGGGAGTTTGTTTCCTTTCCAGTTTGCAGGTGACTTTTACTGGTACAGCACCAACAATGAAGAGAGACACCTACACGTTAGTTGCTGTGTTTATCAAGAACATGGGAAATGGCCTCATTTCACAGTGTGGAAAGGCCTTTGTAGAATTCAGAAAGTACACTAAATACAAATGCTGGACTTCGGGTTGTTTGGAATAGTTTTTACTCAGGTTTTTATTGAATTGTTTTTACTCACATTTCTAAATATGTATAACTTGGGAAAACTTCATTTATTTGGAGAGAATAAGAGGTTAAATGGAATGTAAATGATCCGAAGCTCAGGTCTGGTGCCCTAACAGACATGAAATTCAACTTGTATATGTGTATTTGTATTGTGTTACATTGTATTCAGGAGAATTGAGGAAATATCAAGCATTTGTTTTGCATTTGAGCATTCTTTTTCTGGCAAAGCAAAGGTTTCAGATGTCAATGTTGGCTTTTTCCTTTTGCGTCAGCAACTCAACTCTGGCTGCAAACCTCTTCATTCTGCTAATTCTGTTGATCTTAAGTCAAAAAAAATCCAATTTTCTTTTGGTAATGAACCAGATTGGCAATTTTGCCTTGTTTGCTGGGGGCTCTCTCATAAGCAAGTGCTGTTTTGAGATTTTTTTTATACTGCCTACACAAGTCCTTGCAAGCTTTTCATGAGCACTCAGGAGGAGGGTTAATCACCCCATTGCTGAATAGTACTTATTATTTGGGAAACACCTGCATTTTAATTAAATAAAGTCGCTCTTTTCACAACTGCATTTGAAGACACTTCAAAGTTTCTAGTGTTTGGGTTTTTTATTTAAATTTTATTTTGTCTTCTCTCTATTTCCATATACAGCTTGAGCAATAATCCTGAAGCACCCACTTGGGGTATAACATGAGTGCAGGGAAAAAGGGGCGCTGGCAAGATGAGATAGGGAGCGTGCTATAAAGTTTCATAGTTTTATTTAAGCTTCTTCTGTTGCTTTGTAGTGTGTTGGGAGGTGTTTGCTGCATCACAGTTTAGAAAAGGACTCCATTCCCATTGCCTTCTTGTAAAAATAAGAACAAACTACTGTATGTAGCAATTATGAGCTAACATCTGAGTTCTGGCTGTGATTACAAGGAAAGCAATAGCTTGCATGAGATTAAGAAGAGACAAAGTGAGAAAGTAGAGTGAGAAATTGCCTTGATCAGGGATTCTGAAAGCATAGTATACTTCTGCCTATGGGCCAGGAAAATAAATGAATGTCATTATGACAGCCTGCACCAGCTAAGGATCTGTCCCCATTTCTCCACTGCCACTCAGCTTCCCTGGGGCCTCTGTGGCCAGTGAATTCATTCAATGTGATATTTTTGTCGGTGTATTAGTAAATACATGATATTTTGGTATTGTCTTCAGGTTCCCACCTTACTGAGTAGAGCCAGTAAACTTTAGAGCTAAAAGGCAAGTCTGATGTCTAAAACTCCCCATAGATTCACAGAATCATTTAGGTTGTAAAAGACTGTTGAGTTCAACCATTACCCCAGCACTGCCAAGCCCACAACTGAAGCATTTGCCACATCCACATCTGGAAAGGCAAGAGCCTTCTTCCGTTCTATTGTGAAACTAAGAAAAGACTAATTAATTTTACTTTTTAAATTTGTTACTCCTTTCTGGGACATGCAAGTTGAGACATTTGTAATAAATTGTATCCATATTCTCTTAATCTAATATAGGAAATTTATTTATAATTCTGATTTTCAATATAAGTGATAGGAAAGGGGTACACATCCATTATGACTTATATTTCAAAGTCATAAGGCAATACAAAGAAATGCTCTGACAGAGAATGCAATGTCTCTTTTCCCAGTATTGCATTGAGCACAAATAAGAAAGTACATTGGCTGCAAACTGTCTTTTGGAATTATGTTGAGACAATAGAATTCAAATTCTAGTATATGTATATGTAAGGGTTACTAGATCAGAAAGCATGTGAGCAGTCTTCTGTAGATGCTGAATAAGGTACTGGAAGACCTGAATTCTGAACTTCTCTCTGCAGAAGATGACACTATTTTAGCTGATAACTCATTTTAAACGGAACAGAACTTGCTTGGACAGTAGCTGGCAGCTCCTTAGTGAACATATTAGCCACCAGTCTACACAATTTTATCTAATTTTCTGAGGAACTAAAATTATTTTCTAACTTCTCTGTTTTCCTCACCTCATGATGCATATGTATCCACATGCAGAATTGGCCAGATTGGGGCTAGAATTCTTCCAGAAGGGTGTAAGAAATAGAACAAGGCAGAGGCAGCAAACCATCAAACCCATGCAGGCAAGAGGGAGAGCAGGGCTGCTGCTGCTGTGTCTAGATGGAAAACGGGCTGCATTGGTAGGGATCCTTTGGGGTGGAGATTAAAACAGCTCAGGGACTGATTAAGACTCAGATCAATATGCAGGCAGACTCCCTGAACCTCCTCTGTAATTTCTGACCAGGCTTAGTGCTCATGAGTAAGTAAATAGAAAAGACAACTGGGTAGTTCCAATGTTACCCTATACAACACTTCGTCTGCTTGTGAGATTAGATAGCAAAGCTGAGGTTGTTTAGAATTCCTGTTTGGGTATTTTACATAAACAGCACTTACCTATAAACTTTTGAACAAACACTTTTTTCTGTATATTTATTTGCAATAAAACTATTTTGGATTTATAAAACCAGGATTTTATGTATGCTTTCAAGATTCCGTTATATATTATTTGTCACTATAACAAAATGGTGTATCTATGTGAAGAAGTAAAAAATGCAGAAGCAGAATATACTTTTAAGGGTATTGAAATCAAGTACTTTTTGCTGAGATAAGAGGTAATTTTCTCATTCAAAGCTCATCAATGTACTGACCAGCCAGTCACTGTTGGGCTGTTTCTGATAACTCACTATACAAAAGTCTTTTACACTGTAATTATCTGTTTATTAAAAGCTAAAAGCCCAGGCTGCCATACAGAGCCTTGATTACTTAATATCTGCTTTAATTAACTTTTCACATTCAACTAATTCTGGAACAATTTGATAGGCTTGTTATCAAGCATGCCAGACCTGTCCTTCCACTCTACATTTTAAAAAAGAATATAAAGTTCAGAATTTTCAGAGGAACATTTCCTGAGAACTGCGAGTTTCATGAAAGTTGAAGTCACAGTTCTCTTCTGTCACAAAGCTCTTCTGCAAATCCAGATGTGTGCCCAGTAATGTTTTTATTGTTTAGATTCACTATTGTTCAGTTAGAATATTTATGCCACAGTTCATATATTGCATGAGACCCTTAGGGGGCCTGTAAGACCTCAGATCTTCCCAGTTAGCCCCTTTATTCCTGCTGGAAGGCAACAAGGTATGTTTGGGGTTTTTTATTTCATGTAGAATTTAAAAATGGAATAAAATGTTTTTGCACTTTTTGGAATATTTGATAGCAGAAAGGAAAACCACAGGAAAGCTTAAAAATCCTGAGGAAGTTTGAAAAAGTTTGGGGTTTTTTCATACTGAAATGATATTTTAAGCCATGCTGAAAATTTTATCCCTTCTAAATGAAAAATTCCTTTCATATTTTCTTGGTGAAAGTATTCTATTTTTCTTAGTCAAGCAAAACAGGAGAAGGATGAATGTACACAATTTGGAAATTATGCAAACTAAGAAATGTGAAAGCCATTAATTCCATGCCCTTCCATTTTTTAGTCTACCTGGCAGTATCACACAGTTCTTAAAATATGAAAGTGAGTTTTGAGAACACTAATTCTGAAGAAAGCAACAGTTTCTGAACAATAATAGAAAGAATTAAGCAGTCCCTTGTTCAATACTTACAGACCAGGAATATAAGATTTATCTTAGTAAATGTGATCCCTATTTTTTCTAGAGTCCAGTTTGATATCACATATTTACCGCAAACTTCTAAAGGCTTAAACTATTTTTCTGTACCTTTTGCTTGTCTTCAAGTGACACAGTTTTGGCATATGCTTGGAATAAACTTGTTTGTGCTTGCTCCAGTTTAATTCTGATAGAATAGTTAGAGCTCCAGATTACTTTGGGATATTTTGATAGAAAGGAATAAATCATAAGTCTCATTCCAAAGTTAATTAAGATGTTCCCTAGCACTATTTCCAGATAGGTTTGTTTGATTCTTTACTTGTGACCTGAAGAACTTCATAATGTTGACTACTGCATAGCAGTTACCTTTTGTAACTGGAGATGAGGAGAAAAGTTTTAATGGGAGAAAAAAATTATTGCATTGGATGGAAGAAAACTTTTATAGCACACTCTGACATATCAAAGCAACAGCATTTTAAATTAGGACAAACTAAATAGTTTAATTGACACAAATCCAGCTGGATGGATTCTATTCCAAATTATAGATTTATTCATAGTCTTCTGGAACTATTCAGGGTGTTTGGCCTATGGAAAGTTCATCTTACTATTTGTTGCTAGTAACTGAAAGGCATTAATTTTTTATTGTTGTGTAATGTTCCTTCTCTCCTGTACCAAATATTCTAGCAATAATAGTGTACCTTTTTCTGTTTTGAATAGCCATGTGGAGCTAGAAATATGAGCTGTGTGAGGTGGGATTTGTCTGCCCTGTTAGGAGACTGTGCTCAAAATGAGACCCCTCGGCCCAATATAGACCAACAGAATTGATAGCTGGAGTCATGGTCAAGTCATGTACGAGTCACAATTGCAATCCAAAATCTATTCAACACCTGCCCTGGACTGCCTTCAGAGCTGCAGTCAGAAAGCCCAAGTCCTCTGTATTTTAGTCTCTTGTTTTGTTATCAAGCACAAATGTTTATATGTATAGTGCCATTCAGGCTGTGATGAATAACTGTGAGAGATCAAATGCACACCTTATCTTTGCCAAGAAGTACCTTGCAAATAAATGACAGGCGTTTCAGGAGATCACTGAGATTCATTACCTGGATGATTTCTCACTTTCAGATAGAAATGAAAGGAAATTATCCAATTTCTTTTTTTAGAATAACATTCAATACATTTAATGTCCAGTTTTATAGTGTTTTTTGATTTATAGCATTTCCCAGGCTAATCATGCTCAGCTACCCTTAAAAAAGCAGCTATAATCTTAACCCTTTCAGCATGGGTGTTCCACAAGAAATGTTTTCTTTGCTCAAAGATAATTTCATGTGTGATGCTGAACTCTTCTGAGTTTGAAGCAGAATGCTTTTCTAATACAACTTCAGTCAGGAACTCCAGACCATTGGCTATTTCTTGTAGTTACTACATGCACATGGAGTGCTTACATACCCACAAATCCAGAACTGGTGGCAAAAACCACCAAAGAAAAAGTATCATATCTAGCAATATTTTTGTATTATAAAAAGATCCTTGACTCGGTTCTAACCCAGAATTTTAGTCTGTGCTACTAGAGGGATCAAGGGGAACAAAGTGATAAACCAGAATCTGATCATCTGCTCTCTGTGACCCATGTCACAAGTAATCAATACATTACCATGCAAATTATTCAAATGCTGAATGACAGTGATCTCTTGGCTAAACTTGAAAATGCTGTTATTTATAGTGGCTCTATGTTCTATAGCTGAAGTCAAAACTCCACCTTTTCCACTGGATTCCACTGGAACTGGTCCAGGCTTAACTGCCTTTTCCTGGACCAGTTGTTCCCCATCCTGCTGAGTAGGTGAGTTGCTGGGTGGACAGAGTGTGACTGGCAGCCATGCAGTTTCCTAAGTGAATCACAAATTACTATTTTTCTGTTGTACCCTGAATATTGTGTGTAAACAATGATGAAGCTCATCAGCAAAACAATGCGTCTTGAAGATAATGCTCCTTCAATTACTCCGGGACAGCATTTCCTCTGAGCCTTTGTTTTGGGCTGTCCATGAACACACAAAACCTTCCTTGTTAGTTTAATTTTACTTAAATAATTTTCCAGGTGTTCTTCACAATTGTGAAGAACAGCAATGTAAATTTTGTGACCTGAGAGTCTGCACATTCATCAGTAATGTCCTAATACTGAGGGGAGCCTGGGGGTCAGCAATGTTTTATCTGGTATATGCCATTAATGGTAATGCAGGGATATTCCAACTATCATCAGTGTAAAAGAAGCCAGGCAGAAGGCTGTCCTGTAGATGTTCACAGGAGCAGATAGTTGGCCAGCTAAGGACAGCGCATTAAAAATAGTTGCAGCTTTTATGGTTAGACCTGTTACATTAAATTACAGCTGTTTTTGGATTTCAGAGGGTTTTTTTGGATTAAATGCTTTTCCAGGCAAAGACAGTGTGATCTCTCTTGAAAGTGTGTCTGGGTGAAGAAAACCTCAGCAGACTGAAGAGACTCGGCTGAAATTAGTCTCTCAAACAGTAGTGTTGCAGTGTGATTTAAATACATACTGTACCATGGCTAAAGAGCAAAATGACCCTGTAAACCAGATCAAACTTTGTTTGTTGGAGCTATATTTGTTACTGAGAGGGAACACCAGTTAGCCTGATTATGACTGCTCTAAACACAAAATAATAACAAAGTGCACAGAAAATATTCTGCCTTTAATTGCACTGTTCATCTCTAGGTTGTGGTCACTCACAAATTACAGATTGAAGATTCTGTTTTCAACAGTAAATAACAGATGTTTCACTTCAGCTAAACTGTTTTCCAGGACTATAGAGGAAATATGACCCAAAGGAATATGGTTATAGAAGAGAGAACCTGCCAAGGCCAGGAAAAAGCATTTAGCTAAACCTTCTTTTCTAAACTGACTTTCCTTCTTGACACATGATGATGGGAAAATGTGTTCAAAGGAATACAAGCAAACCAATTAACAAAGTTCATAATAATTTCAATGTATTGAATTATGGATCATCTGAAGATATGTACACACACTCTTGGCTGGTACATTCAGATGTCTCATGGACTAGCCATGTTTCAGGAATCATAATCCTTGTGTGCCCACATGAGGAGGAAAGAAATGTCAATGTGTTTCCTTAACTTAGGAATAAATGAGAAGCATTAGAGATCAAACTCTAGTTTGACTCTAGGTCATAAGGAATGGCTGTAAGGAAATTTACTGTCTCATGCTCTTCTCCACGAGCAGAGCAGCAACCAGTGATGCAGCACTCTATTCTGATGAGGCTTCTCTTAACCAGGCAACAGGGATCGTTCCTCCTTGCCTCGGCTGATTGCAGCCTCGTTGTCCAGATCACCCTTCACGAGACCATTCTGTCCAGTGCCTTTCTGCAGCACTCCTTTGAACACAGCTGAACACAGGCAATGCCACTTTAGAGTTTGGGAATAATGAAATAATATTTTTGTTACTGAAGCAGTAGTGCTATAATTCTGGCCAAGATCATGTTGCTACTGTGGTTGCTCTGCCATAAAGTTCTGTCTTTCAGCAGTCTATAACTAGTTGTTAAAGGGCTGAGATAAACACAGAATCATATTCTACTAACCAGGTTTTTGAGGATTTTTTGTGGTGGACAGCCATAGTCATACACAGTCAAGGCACAGCATTTCATCCCACTGTCCATCTACATCCCTAACGAGCCATTCTGGGAAATGTACGCACTGCCTTAGCCTTTGATGTTGAAACAAACTATTGGATACTGAAGGATGCAAAACGTTGACTACTTCTGCTGAGTGAAACCCTTTTGCTGAGTTTGGTCAGCCTTGTCATCCTCTAAAAATGTGATATGCCGTGCCTCAATATTTAGAGAAAGTTGGATGTTTGGAATTGAAGTTTTAGGTGAAGTAGAAATTGTGTGATTTTAAGGGCAGCCAGGCACACAGACAGCTCTTTTCTAAAATACATTTACCAACAGCAGTGGCCAGATAGGCACAGTAGTAAAAATTACTATTCAATGCTGCTTAGTATTTGTTTAGGATATGGAATAAAATTCTTCCTATTAACTGAAGAACTGCTGCAAAGAGAGGCACAAAGAGTCTGGAAATCCCTTGATAAACATTTACACAGAAGGTGATGATAAACAAACAAGACCTAATACCTATCACAATGCTTTTATAGGACATGTTTTATTAACAGCTTTGAATTTTTGCTCTGCCTGTCAGGAGAATCCTTTATCCTCAAACCTCTCAGTGCAGATTTACTGTAAAATTTAGCTCTCTATTTTTAATCAGAATATGGGGTATGAAGGGAATCATATATCCAAAAGCATTAGCAAATAATGCTCAATATCTCTGAAGGTGCATTTATTGAATAGCTCAATTTGACTGTGAACTTAAATGGCTATCTCTCTTTTGCTGTTGATGTATTATGAAATTATTCTCACATGCTGATCCAGGTTTATTCATTGTCTGCCAAGAACTGAATATTGTAGTCCTTTCACATGGTGAGTAAAAGCAATTTTTTTTCCTTTAACAACTCTCAGATAAGTCAAAAGACAATGTATTATTTAAGAACGTGGTGCAGGCAGTTTTGCTCTCGCCATGGCAGATGATAATGCTGTAAACACCATGCGTGCCTCTGTGCTGGGAAGTGCCAAGTTACTGCACCAGACAACTAGGAACTGTTAAATACAGACAGGGAACACTCAACACTTGCTGAAACTCGGAGTTTCAGGTGCTTAGAAAGGGGACAGCTAAAATAAATAAGACAGAAGTGTATGTTTCATTCTTTTAGAAAAAAGTTAAGAAATATTCAGTCTTTGCCAAGAATTTTAAGACTCATTTTGAGGGCTGCTGTGTATGAGTAAATGCAGTAGTAAAATGAGAATTAATGATACGGATTTTTTTAAAAGAGTTTTTTGACATATTGACACATTTAGACATAAATTCTGTCATTAGCAGATCATATTTCCAAGGCCTTAAGAACTTTTCTTAGATGGAAGATAGAGTTTAAGTAGGAATACATTTTTTAATATAATTCATTTTTTAAATAAAGGGAACAAGAATTCTTATTGATAAACTTAGTGAATTCCTGGAATCCATTTAAGTTTTTTTTTTACAAAAGCTCTTAGCTGTTTTTTTGTGACACAGCTGGTTGATTTTGCTGCATTAAATGGGAGATGGAAGTTGAGCCTTTTTGGGTAGCACATGGTTAATTTTGATAGTGTATCTTCCTCTCTGTTTTAGCAACAATTTGCAAGTGTTGTATAAGCCATACATATTCCTGGAATAAATCAACTGGTAGTTATTGCTGAGGAGACATCCTAATCTTTTCTCTAAAAGTAGAGTGACAGATTATATCTACATTATGTTAAATTTTAACTGAAAAAGAAAAGTGTGGATCTGATGTTACTGCTGTGAGGAGAGGAGGGAAATTATGGTAATTCCAGTTATTATAGAGACAGAAGTTGATTTTTTTCAGAAGAAGTTTCATTCCTACTCTTATTTTAAAATTGTCATTGTTCTATTCCCTTATACACCAAGAGTCCTGGTCACTGTTATGAGAACTTCACAATATAAATTATGGAAAGTGCAATAAATAATTGAAACATGACATAATATGTGGGCAATAATATAACGCAAGAAGGCTGTGCAGATCTGAGTACTGTCTTTTGCCCAAACACTGTAATTCATTACGGCAGAGCAAATGGCAAATATTTTGGTGTGAATTCTTCCTGATTTATGTATTTTTATTTATCTTGAACTGAATGGATTTATTTAAGTTTTATATCCAAACTGTGGGTAAGTTGGTCTGTACCATATAAACTCAAGCATTTCTCTCCAGGATAACACTGAGTTGATCAACCTTGAGGAGTTTAGAGTTGCGTTTGGTAGGAACTAATGATAGGAACTGGAACCTCTTTCACAAAGGGAGAGGAGACACAAAACAGTGCATGAGAATAAGATTCAATCCATCCAAATAGATTCAGAAATCACATGCTCCTCTCTGTTAGTCTCTGAATGCCTCTGTTAAATACATTATCTGCTGGATAATTATTTTATGATGAAAAATTGGCAAAAAAAGCACACTGCTTGGGATGATTACTTGCTTGATCATGTTGGTTTTGACCATTCTCTCCTGAGAAGGTTTACCTATACAGCAGCTTGCAGTTAATGTCGGGAAAGCCAGTGTAAACACTGCGACCATTCATATATTTTTAGTGTCCCATAAGCACTTTATTTTGATAAGGTGAAAAACTTTAGATTAAGTGAGCTAGCACTGTGCTTTGGATGTGATCAATAGTGGTAGATCTGGTTCCCTGGAGCACTGGGGAATCACACAGAAGAGTTCCCAGCTGCCCTGGGAAGGAGCCTGAGGCGCTGCTGTGAGACCAGCCCCCTCTTCTGTGCTCATAGCCGTGGTTGCAGCATTTCCTTGGCTTCACCCCTTTTTCTGTAATGCATGACACACAAACCCATTCCAATAAATCTCTTCAGAGACTTATATCATCTTTGTACTTGTAATGCAGTTTCCCTTGGCTTTGTGAGCTGAACCCTCCAAACCAGATTGAAAAATACCATTGTTTTCATTTAAAGAATCATGGGGATAGATGCAACTCAGAACTGCTGTTCAGGCACAGGTGCCAGCATGCTCTGGGACTACACCAAGCAAGCTGGTGTCATTTGCCACAGCTCCATAACTTTCCTCAGCAAACTTATCTGCCAGTACCCATACAAATATTAATTGTCATGATCTACCACCACTTCTAAATACAATTATTTAGCAAAATTACCTTAGACCAAAAAGAAAAATGCTGGTAGCTAAGGACAAAATTCCACATTGATGTGGAATAAATTATAAAGACAATTAAATATCTTTACTAGAAGGAGAAATTACAGCCTCAAGATATATTTGTAATTAAAGATGTCCATTTAAAATTTTATCTCAATTTGACCTCCTCATAATTTATGAAGATGTATATTCCAATGTCAAGAAATTAAGTGGAAATTATAAACCTAATAGCTCTACAGTAAGAAAATCTATATCCTAATTACAAACCCAATTTATTTTATTGCTAAAACTGTCTGGCAGATCTGAGGGGATTCAGAGGAAATCCTCAGAGATGATCATGTCAAATCAATAATGATTGTCTACTTCCAGTGTCTTTGGTGAAATCTAGTGTACAAGAGGCCAGAGAAAGAAGCACATGCATTGAACAGAATAAACAGTTAATAATATTAATAATAATAAACAGTTAATATGAGAGCTCCTCACTTGTGGCCTTGGGGGGCTTTGCACCTCTGGGTAGCACTGAGTAGTGGAAGAAATGCCATTGCATCCAATTCAACTGCTTGTTAGTGAAAGCACTTCACAATCTTCATTTAAAAATTCCCTAGATAGCTAAACCGTGAGGGGCACCTAGTGACCCAAGCTCTTAGACTGCACATTGACTACTGCCCACAGCCTTTTCTCCCTGTCTGTATCCTCAGCATTATTCCTTATCTCCTATTATAGAAACCCAGGCTGATTTGCTCCCCAGGATCTGAATAGAAAGGTCTTCCTCCCCCACATTTCTGTTGCCACATAGAAAAACTCCTGCTGACTGACAGTGAAAAAGTGACAAATCTCAGAAAGATGACTGATAATGCCTGTGTGTATCCAAACTGTAATGGCCTTGATTGACATTATGGGACATGAGACATGTCGTGAAGAAGAACCAAACTGCCACAGAAAGAGAAAACCTCCACTCTGTACATGGATGCCTGCATTTTATGTTTATCCAGTACACTTGTATGCTAGTCCTTATTTTGTCTGCAAGTTTTATCTGGGCTCTTTGTAAAAGCCCCAATTTGGTTATCTTCAGCTGTTATTTTATAGCAAGAGTCTGACATGAAGGCTTGTAATCAGACATCATTTTGTAAACAAGGAAAACATATGCTATATATAGAATGAATGATAAGGAAATGCAGGCATATCTCAATACTGAGGTTTTCTGTGGTCACCTTGAAAATCACAATACGGAGTTCTGAATGGACTGTGAAGTAATCAGAATCAATAACCAGCAAGAGTACACTCATTATAAAAAGTTGGGCTTCAGAAAAGCACACTTGGAAGGACACTGCATTTAAATTAGATCCTTTTTACTCCAGTTTTCTATTTCCTTTTCTCTTGTCATTTAATCTCCCTTGTCATTCATTGCTCTCTGTGAATACAAGTGACTAAGAAGTCATTAAAAATAGTATAGTGAAGAAGGATATATAAAACAATGTGTAATAAATTAATTCCTGAATAAGGCAACAGTGGAGGAAGATTTTTCCAGCATATTCTCATTATAATCAGAAATATACAATTTATTAAATGATTGTATAATAACTACAGATTTTAGGAAGAGGGCGAAATCTGTCTGTATAGCTCTTTCTTCAGCAGCGAGGACATTATTAAGATGTATTTTTTAAAAGGAGCGGTAGTGAAAAAAACTCTTAGGAAATGAGGATGTGTCTGACCTATGTCTAAACCCATAACAAACTTAGGAAGATCCTGTTCCTTGTGCTCTAGAGCCTCTAACAGGTACATGAGCACCTCCTTTGTGTGTGTTCAAGCTCATAAAAACACTTATATAACATTAGAAAGCTGTGAGGATGCAGTGATTGATTGCAGGGATTCCTTCCACTCTGCTGGCTGATGCTGTGCAGGTAGTACTGACCTGATCTGCAGGCAGGTGAGCATGGGGGTTGTGCCCCCCCCAAGCACCCAGACTGTGAAGAACAGGATCAGCAGGGCTGTGCTGAACATCATCTGCTTGGGCTGCGAGTCTGTGTCCCGAATGGCCAATGCAAACGCGATCGCGCCCCGTAAACCTGGAACGGGACAAGGATGGTGAACTTAGTGAGATAGAGAAACTGAATTTTCAACTTTTCAGTCCAAATCCTGTTCCAGGGGCAGAGGAAATTTTCAGATCGTAATCCTGCTTATAAATTACTGTATTATGCTAACTGAAAGGGTGGGATTTAATGCAGCAAATTTGCAAAATTAAGCAATGAAAGTACTCTAATATTCACATAATCACACTTTTGCTTTACATCCACTGAATTCTTTGTCTTGAATAATTGCAAATTAAGTAGTAATCAGAACTTCGTGCAGGTTGAAAAAGAAATCTATATTCTGTGTTAAGTGGGACTTCTCATGAAGACAGGAGCAAGAGAAAAAGAGGATTAAAATCTGTACCCAAATATGCTACTGCTTTCTTCTGTGATAAGAAAGAATATATTCCTTTAAAATAATTTAGTGTTCTAAAACTAGTCAGAAAAAACATGATTTAAAAACAATGAATATTTTTTCAAAGATTATTTGAAATATCTATAAGGGAATTCAGAATAAATTAATGTACTTGAAACGTTATAATAGTTGTAGAATTATATACCCACAGAGACTGAATATATAAGAAATTACAAGGGTGGTGAAAACAGCTAAATGAGGTTCTTTTTAAAAAAAGCCCCATAGGTAGTAATAAGGTGACTAAATAGGTCTTGACAGAATGCCATGTTTAAAAATTGAGGGGGAAAAGCCTGCTAGTGCCTGAAGCCCTCAGGATGCATAATACAAATAATACTCTATTTTTTCCAATGCCTTTCATTTATCTGTTTAAGTGTACTTTACAGTTTTCCAAAATATTTCACGAAATAAGTGTGGAGAGCAAAGTCATTGTAGGTATACAATACACCCCGAGTCCAAAAAGTACTTTGCAAAGTATTGAGAGATTAAATCTAGTAATCAAACCTCTTGAAAGGCACTGATGACATATGCAGAGTCATTTAATTA
This sequence comes from Bombycilla garrulus, assembly GCA_013400315.1. Classification (NCBI taxonomy): domain Eukaryota; kingdom Metazoa; phylum Chordata; class Aves; order Passeriformes; family Bombycillidae; genus Bombycilla; species Bombycilla garrulus. The sequence goes on along the minus strand of VXBU01007484.1, from coordinate 277,712 downwards.
ACTGCTAAATGCAGCTATTTTTGGCCTAGAACTCCAAAGCACTACAAGATTACATAGCTAGAATGTGAATTATTTGGTATAGAAGCTGAGCTTACAATTATTTGGTATAGAAGTTTATCCAGGGAAAAGCACAAAGCCATTTTTGCGAGGAAGAAACAAACTGGAGTTGCACTATCTGAAAATACTCAGTGGCAGCGTGTTCAAACCCCTGCAGGTAGACACTGGGCTTGTCCTTGGCTTTGCTTTTGTGTAAAAGGCATCTCTGAGGATGCAGATGCTCTATTATATTAACAGGGACAGAATATAATCTCATTTTAAACATGTATCTGAAGAGGGAATGGTCTTTATTTCAATGCTTATAGTGGTAATCTGGACTAGCTGTTTTTTCAGTTCAGAAAAATAGTGAGTGACTTCTCTGCATTTTTCATTTATAAAAGGCTCAACATGGTCTATAACAGAGAATTCACTTTCAACTAAAGCCATGTCTAAAGTAAAATAAATAATCAAACTGAAAAACTAAAGGAGTGGGAAGGAGATGAATACCCTTAAAATGTAAAAACTCAATGAGAAGCAAGGAACACTACTATACGTATCTCAATCTCAAAATATTTTCCTGTAATAATACAAATGAAGGAAGGGAATTTTAAGAACCTCAGAAAATACTGAGATACTGAAATGGACTGAAGTTAAGGAAGATTAAATTTTCTCTAAAACTTCAGGGAAAGATGCCACCAAAGCCCAGTGGAATGACTGGATGCAGTGGATGTTGGTACCTCAGCTACACAGTAGGACCAACTCTGATGAACCATTAGCCAAGATTCTCTCCTCTCATCTTTCAGAGGTGCACTGATGGCAGCTCCACATTTGTGTTAATCCATTCATCCTTGGGCTGAATCCCAGATTTGCTAACAATATTTTTTTTTTGTGCCAGCCATTATGGATTAATCTTTAAGCAATATTGTTTAATGTGCCAGAGCTTTCAAGGCAGGGTTAAGCTCCAGAGTCCCCCAGAACAGAACCTGTGTGCCCTGTATTCACGTTAGCCCTCCTTTACCCACACCCCACACAAACATCTCTCCAAACCCAGCCCTCTGAGGAGCCTGTGAGGGCTGGAGTGTTTGTTGTTGGTGTGAAAAGAATCTGCCACGAAAAAGGCTTTCTGTCAGTAGGTCTGGTGTTTTGGTTTCAGCTGTAGCTTTCCGCTCCTTTCTTCCTTGTTTCTTTTCTATTTAGCTGATTTCTTCACATATCTACACCTCTTCGACAAGTACACATTGCCACTTCCCACCTCCGTGTCTGTGAGAGTGTGTAAATGTAAATGCCGGCACCACAGCTGCCTTTACACGGGCATTTTTTGGTTTAATTCAGCATTTGTGTTCATCATTTTCAGACTCCACTGATGCTGTAATGCCTTATTTAACAGCAACCACTCCTGTAGCACTGTGTCCCATAAGCCTCTCTGTTGTCTATTTATGTGTCGTAGAGAAGAGGAAAGCAGAGTAAAAAGTAAATAAAGGTGTTGGGAGAAGAGTGGAAGGTGCTATACAGTCTAATACTTTAAAATGTTTCTTTTTCACATGAGCAGAGACTGTTGGACTGCTCATTTTAGCTGATGTTCAACTTAATTTGAGAAGCTCAGGCTTAATTAGTCCTTGTATAAGGACAATTCAAGTTTTCATTTACAATGGAATGTTATCAGGAATCATGATTAAAAACAGTTGTAGAAGTGAATCCACCCTCTGTAGAGTATTATTAGAGGAGTGGCAGAAGCAGGTAAGAAAGTGATAAATCAAAATGCTCCATAATCCACCTCCAAGCCTACCTCTTCCACCTTTTCTCAACTGTATTAAATACACATCAAAAAGCAGAACTTAATGACTTCAGGAGAGTTTGCAGAGTAAGGTATAATCAAATGCTAATCAACAGTGTACTTGGCTGACCTTAATTGCTTTTCTCAGCATTTTTTCTCAGCAATCACTTTTGTGATTGCGGCAGTAAAACAAGCAGTAAATGTTTGGTGGATTTGGTAATGGTAAAATAGAAAACAAAACTAACCCTAAATTCATTGTTTTCTACGTGTGAATGTGTGATGCTGTGGTGAATGAAGGTCATTTCCGCCTGTGCTCAACCAGAACCTGGTGCTATATCAGAACAAGGAAGGTGGTAAAACACACACCCCAGGTGGTGGATGCCCCATCCCTGGAAACACTCAACGTCAGATTGGGTGGGGCTCTAAACTCTGATCTAGTTGAAGATACCCCTGCTCATTGCAGGGGGTTGGACTAAATAACCTCTAAAGGTCTCCTCCAGCCCAAACTGTTCTGTGACTGTTGCTACTGATATTTGTCGATAATTTCCTTCAAACTTAAATTCAGTATCTTGTCTACTCATCAGAAATGTGTTTCTCTTCTGGCAGCCATTGTCCTCTCTGCTCATCACTATATGCAGTATGATCAGTTTTCATTTACAGCACTAAGAATGTTATTGCTAACTAAGCACAAATCTTGGTTCATCTTAAAAAATAGAATTATACAGTAAATCTATGGTACCTGTGTTCTCTGAAGTGTGCAGCTGCTGGCAGCATGAGAGACAGTCTTTATTATTATAGTTGCAGATTATGCTATTCCTTTATTATAATGTAAAGACTTTTCTCTACAAAATAGACTTTTTTTCTTTGAAAATTACTTTGAAAATTAAAAATTACTTTTCTGAGAGTTTTAACATTTACATTTTGGAAGTCTGCAATACTACTGTTTCAGTTCTCAGCTGCCAGATTGTCCTGGAAAGCTAATGTGTGTGAGTTCTCACATTCAGTTGCTGGCTGCAGGCTGCTTTCTGCTCCTGTTCCGTGGAGAATGAAATTCAATTGCAGAAAACGAGGACAGAATAGTAAAAGAATAAGAAAGATTTCAGAAGGTTTTCCATTCTGTACTTTAGCTGATGAAAACCAAAAGGCAAAAATGGAGCCTAGGAACTAGATACCAAATGATATGAAGCTATTTTTCATGCTGTTGTCTAGTTGGCCACCTGCTAGGCTTACTAGAGGGATCTACAGATGCAAGTTAGCCGTGGAACAATCACAGGGGAGCAGTGGGGATGAAAGGCAGCTCTTGCTGGATGTGTCATCATCCCTCACTCCTCTCTCACCGGAATTAGCTGACATTTTCAGTGGCAGCTTTTAGCAGAAGGATTGAATGGGTATAGAAATGAACTGCTGTGTTGCTCTCTAGAGAGCTGGAATTACATAGGCACAAATCAGGCCCCCTGATGTGGAGTACTCCTGATGAAGAAGCTTAAAATGCAGCACATTGTATTTCACTCGTTATCTAGCTAAATGGATCTCTGTACATCAAGACTGTCAATCAGGTACTTCTATCCATACAAATGTGGAATAAAGTTTTGCATAAAAAAGCAGGAAAATGAAGCGGAAAAGGTGCTGAGTTTCTAATTTTAGAAAATTATATCATCAATAGTGTTGGGGGATTTGCATTTCTGTCTTTTACTGAACAGTTATTCTTAGCTTATAAGTGAGTTTTTCCTAACTAGGATCAGAAAGTTAAGTGGAATTATTTCTAGCTTGTACAGAATCTAGATGATGTGCAAATCTGGGGATGATGTGCAAATCAGATTAGAACATGGCTCCCTCTTCTGGATTTTTAATTTTTTTTAATTATTATTCTATAAGGTTAACACAATCAATAGAGTTAAATATCAAGCTGGCATACATATGAAAAGATCTGTGGGACTGAAGTGTTCTCGTCTCATGTTTCAAACTAAAACCGTTCCTGAAGTTTAAGGAATTGCCAAAGAGCGTGTCTGATCTGAGTATCAGTATTAACACTGTCTAAGTTGGATATTCATTTGCTGCTATGTAAAATACTCTCAGGTGCCTCTAAAACAACTCAACTTAAAAACATGGTATTCCCAAATTGTCATGGAAGTATAGACAGATGAAGGGACAATGGATTGAAAGACAATGGCTTCCCCGGCAGTGAGTTTCCAAAACATTAATTAAAATAACATCCATTTGCTTCAGTAACTTTGGAGAGATGACCTTGAGTTTTAAGATAACGAATTCTTTGTGATAGATGTGGGTTTTTCAAGTGGTCAATGACTATTTTTGTCATTCATTAAATGTGGACAAGAAAAATACTAAAAAACCCAAAAAACTCTTACCTGAAAACATCATCATGTGCTGAAAGTTCTTGGGAATCTTTTGTTTCCGACCCAAATTCAAAAGGAAAGTGGGTTTATGTTGGAAGCTCTTGCTACAAAAACTGCCACCTAAAATATGTTGAGGAAAATAGTGGACAAAATACAGACAAAACCAGAATTAACCCAAATACTTCTTTAAAATTATTTTTAAGATGTAATTAAACAAATATGACATTATCTTCTTTTATGTTTTACATGCCATGTTCTAATGCTTCCTGTGCAGTGGCAGAGATCTACCTTCCCCAGATCTCTTGGTTTTATATATCATATATCTCACTTCAGTCACTCTACTTCTACTCATCACATTTGTATCACATGTGACTTCAGCCCGTCAGGAAAATGCCCATCATCAATTGCAGAGAGAGCATTTTCTCCTCGAGCAGCAGTCTGCAGAGAATAAATATGCTTTTGGACTTGATTATTACTTCCTTATTTCCTGGCGATTCATATTGTCTATACCCAGCACTTTTGGATTTTTCTTCCTCTTCTTTGAGGAGATTCTCCTGATGAAGTTCTTTATTACTCCTCTGTGGAACTACTCCAAAAGTTGCCTTCATTAGAAACATGAGGCCATTATCAGATTTAAAGAAAGGCACTCTGAGCTCCTTATATATGCTTTCTGCACATTTGTACCCTCCCTTGTCTTGTGGCTCAGTTATGGCACTCCCAGTCTGAGCCACACCTGGAGAGCAGGTGAGGTGTTTGAGAGGCCATGTGTGTGAGGTGTTTGAGAGGCCGTGTCTGTGTCCCACCAGCTGCACCAAGAGCTGCCTGGCGCTCCAGGACTCAGGAGAAGCGGCACCAGGAGCACCGTGCTCAGCTCTGTCCCTCTGCTGGCTCTCAGGGGGACAGAGCTGAGTCCCTGCCCTGCTGGGCAGCACTGCCCCAGCCAGGGCTGCTCCTGCTGCCTCCTGGTGCCAGCAGAACAGGACACGGTGTGCTGCTGCCCTGGTGGGGCCACAGTGAGCTCCTGACTCCTTGCTGCCGTCCTGCCCCGTCTGTGGCCAAAGGAGCTCTAGGGCAGTCCTGATTAATCATTTAGAAATTACATATAAAAATTACTGCATGTAAACAGTTTGCTCCCAACTTTCAAAGCTATTACAGTTCATTTAAAACTGAGCCAAAAAACAATCATTGTATAAATTGTCAATGTGAAAAAAATCTATACTGCTTTACAAGTAAGATTTGTTGAAAAACTGTGGCAGAATTAAAGACACAGGCACATGATGGTGTAAGTGATTCCATGTATGCTAGAGATATCAAGTGTAAAGAAGGAAATGTTTGAGCAAAGCAGAACTGTGTGATTTTTAAGGACTTTATATAATTTTTAAGTGGTTTTGGGGAAGTCCTGCCTATAGCACACATCTGTCTGGAGGCAGCTCTCCAGTTTGTGGATCTACACTGGCTCCAGACAGGAAGAAAGGTTTTGTGTTGCACCTATCCCCACACATGTGCCCCAATACTTATCCCAATTTCCCACCCCACTCGTAAACCACTGGCAAAAGTTCCCCAACTGGTTTAAAGCTGTTTGCCTGTAGCAGAGGAGCAAAACAGCAACTGTGCGAAGAACGTGTACTTACAAGCACTGGGGCAGTAACTAGGATATAGGTAATAGATTATTGCACTTGGAATTGACAAAAACCTGATCTTTAGTATTCAAGGAACAGATTGGTTTGCTTATTGACTTCTTTTTTCAGATGGATCATACATTCTTTTTATGTATATACACACACATGTACAGAGATACGTACTTCTTTAAAGCAAAGGATACAAGTGCACCAAATATGAAAAGAGGATTGAAGATGTGATTTTGAAACGTAAACAGTGCGAGTCCCATGTAACAGAAGATGACATTCTCAGCCAAAAAATTCATGAACTCGAACAACTTAAATGGGAGAGAAATAACATAATTATGATTCATGTCTAAAACAAGCTACTGATTATCCCAAGATCCCTTGGAATACAGAGCTGCTTAGATGAAAGGAACAGAAATTACTGCTATTTCAAGGGGGGGATTTTAAACGCACCTAATTTGCTATACAGTATAACAAGGCGTCTTTTAACTTTAAAAAACATAGTTGCTTGCATGTTTTTGTCTGATTTGTATATGATGGCTTGACATAGACAACTGGTAAAATACATAAGCAGCAAGTAAGTTATATGAGCTTCAATGCAAACTGCAAGGAAGCTGAGGGGAATTAGATTCACTCATGTTCACAGGGGTGAGCCTGGGAAATGGCTCCTGGTTTCAGAAGTGGCTTTACATATTGCAGTCCTGGGTATGGGTGCACTAATGCCTAGAGGGAAAAAAATTTCCTAAATGGACTTTTAAAAGCCTGTCCCTTTGAAATATAGTGCAGTCTTTTTTACTACCATGAATATTACCCTGCAGATGTAAACTCTTATTGCACTGTATGGTCATTTCAAACAAAACTATTTAAAATATTATGTAAAGGCATTATAAAATAAGCTTAAAATACATGAGTAGGGTAGAATTTCTTCTGTGAAAAAAGAAGCAAAGCCAAAATATTCATTTGCCTTGAGGGGATGTTCTTGATTGTATTTGCAACTGATTATATTAAAACTAATACAGTAAGTTTTCCTATTTAACCACATCTGGAAAAAATCAATCATTGCTGCCAAATAATCACAGAGAGAAAAAGGGGCATTTCACTTCTGAAGTCACTTTTGAGCTCAGGATTCTAGTGCCAAAAAATCCTGATGTAGAGTTAGGACTGAAGTTTTGTCAGTCTGTCTGCAAGCAGCCATGCATCACTATCCAGAACGTTACTATGGAGATGTTTTATTCATCCTCAGCGAGGTTATGTATTTTTTGTAATACATTTGCGCTTCTAAAAATAAATATCCAGTAACAGTCACTAAGATTTAACAAAGGAAAAATGAGAGCTGTCCCAATCTTTAAAACAAATTTGAGAGGCAAAATGGCATAAAATCTATTAGTATATGGGAGGATATTTTGGACCCCATGGCAGCACCATCAATTATCCCAAGCACAATTCCATAGCCCTCATTTTGTGCTGCAATACTGAACAACATGAAAACAAACACAAAAATATTTGCAGGTTAGCAATCTTAAATTATTTGAATTAAATTCAGATGAGAGAAACCAGTTGTCAAAAACTTCAAGGTATGGGATCTTGTGACCCATATGATAAATTCTTGCATTTCTATTTTGGAGCAAACATGATCCCATGTCTGTGGGAATATCATCTGATTCATTGTTTGAAACTACAGAAAAATATATCAGGAGTGCCATGACAGGATCTACATCTCTATAAAATAGATATCTGTATATATGAAAATCTTTTGAGGAAGGATACTGCTATGAGAAGGGACAACTGAATACTTTAATTGTTGGGATGAGATAAAGTACTCCACAGGTTTTAAAGCTGAATGATATTTCATATTTCATTTAGAAAATCTCATTCCAGACTCAAAATTTTTTTAAAGTAGATGTACTATTGACACATTTTAGAAACAGAAATTCTTAAACTAAAATTCCTTTCTTGTAGCTTCAAAACTTCTTTTTGGAGGAAAAGATATTTTTCCTGTATCACTGCCTATGCACGTGTTGTGTCCCACAGCACAGGCCTGGTGGTTTCCTTGCCCTCTATTCACAGAGGATGTAACACTTGTAGCCACAGCATCTGTGTCAGATGTTTCCCATGCTGGAATTGCATTGCTGTACCTTTTTTTTTTTTTTTTCTAAAGAGCAAATATAATCCGAATACTTTTATTTTTTTATGTGAGTTTTTTTTTTTTTTTTAATGTGTGTGTGTCTTTGCTGAACTGTGCTGGTTTTTTAACTCTTAGCTGTAGTTTCTCTGTATTTTGATCTTTCACTATCAGAGCATGGCTTGCTTGCTAGAAGATTAAATCCAGACTATTCTTCCTTTGTGTAGCAAAAATCCAGGTACTATTTCAATAGCTAATTTAGAGCAGGCTCCACTCCTTCCTATTCCAGGCACAACCATGGTACAGTCTATTATCAAAGATTCAACTCCTTAAAATGGTAAAAGTAGCTTGTTAGCTTCATTCAGGATCTTCTGTGTTCCCCATATAGTTTCCTCTCTATTTTAAAAGTCTATTACTCACTCAAATGACACATTTATTCACTGACTGCAACTTAGTCAAAGTTCTCACCATGAGTTATAAAAAAATAAATAAAACAACTGCCCCAGAACTAGTTATTGTCATAAAAGAGGTATCTGAATGCCTTTTCCTGGAACATGACTCTTACTGATAGAACATAAAAATTACCGACTGTTCTCCTGACTTTACTTTCATTCATGTATTTAAGCATAGTGTTTTATTTAGTGTTCAGCTTCTGTGTTTAGTTCAACTGAAGTACAGAGCCCATGGAGAGATTCCATTTAGCACTTGACTGTCAGTGCTGTGCAGCACAAATCCCTTCAGAGCAAAACAATTTGTTCTAGAGATCTTTTGAAAACCATGTTAAGAAACAGCTTCCATAGGAGCATTTTCCCAAAGTGTCATGCCTTTCAGTCAAATGTTTCTGTCCTTATTTTAAAGAGGAGATGTCAAGACCTTTTGATGAGAAGTAGAAAAATGGGAGCAATAGGCTTTCAAGAGGATTTAAAAAATTCCTGGGTCACCCAAGGAGTTGCACCATACACAGTAGGCTCTGGATGATATCCTCTCCTGTCTGAGGGGCCATGGGCCGGGTCCATGCTGTGTTCCATGGGTGGCTTAAATGCCACTCAAAAATTCTTAATATTTTGAATATATGTACTTGCAAGTGGGATTGCTTTCATGGGAAGAAAACGGTAGGATTAAAGTCCTGGATGCCAAGCGTTTGGAAGTGTTTTTTCTACAATCATAAATTCCCTTTTCTTGTCACCCACACAGACAACCAACCTCTTTCTACTCTAAATGAAATTGGCATAAAGTGCTTATACACCATTATTAGTTTTCCCAGGGCTACCAGAAAACCATTTTAATATACACATAGCAATAAAACATATTTTTGTTATAAAACTAAAACCTCTCATTTGTAATGCAGCATTTCTAACTCTCCACAAAGTCTATAAATCTGGTTATACTTTTAATGTAAGAGCTGTAATAAATCACCAATGTCAACACATTGCAGAGTAGAGTATTAATTACAAGAACACCGGTTCAGAACTAATCCAGGCACTTGGTTTAGGTGCTTAGCTCAATGAGTTACTGAAAATGGTATTTGCTTTGCTTTGGTAATTTCCTCTGTAAGTAGTGGTTATTAAAAAAGATTTATATTAAAATTGACATAATATTTATGTATTTAAAATCACATCATTCATGAAATATGCTTTGCTTTTCTATTACTCTCAGCTGTTGTAAGTACTAAGAGAGATGTGCAAAAATTCTGTTTTAAGCTGGGACATTGTTCTGGGAAATGCCCCTTGCAGTTCAGTTTTCACTGGCAGAGGAAGGAATCAATCCAGGCTATCTGTACCTTAAGCCTTGCTATAACCACAAACTTTATCTCACACCAATATTTTATTTTAACTCAAGTGAAAAAATTTATATGATATAAAACTGTATTAGGTTTGTCTTCTCAGTGAGATAAGGAATGCACGGTCTTTTTTCCGCTCCTTCCTTTCCTCCACCCCCACATAAAAGTTCCAGCCAATTAGAGCAATAAGCTATGCCAGAATGGCTTTTGCAACTCGATTTATTTTCTAGAACTACTTATATTTTCACTAAGTGTTAGATTTTCTAGGTAAGTAATTAGTGCACCTGGAAGATGGAACACACTAAGTACCAATCTCATCTGCAATGAAAATAGAATTCTTAAAGTAGCATCAAAAGGAGAAAATGAACATAATCTATGCCATGGTCCCCTTGTGACTGGGGAGATGGAAAATGTATGATTTTTCAAATACTGATATTTTAGGGAACATTTCTCATCTCAAGGGAATAAAGTTAGTATGACAGGACTGGGTAGAAGCAGAATGGCAAACAGCATTCTTTCCTCTTGAGGGAATAACATTAGTGTGGAGGTATAGGGTAGAAGCTGACTTACATTCTCAAATTCCTTCTAGCAAAATTTAGTGAATTTTAATAATTGATGGCAATATTGCATTCATTCACTTGATTTAATATCTGCTGAAGGAATGTCATCCCCCTCTTGCATTTACCTGCAGGCCTTCTGTAATTGCACTGATTTTGCGAAAAACATAGAAAATGCCACCTGTCTGGGGGGTGCACCCTGCAGTGATTTATTCTTGCATCAAAACAGGGAGAATTTCCATAGTCCAACAGCAGCTAGCAAGCTAGGATGTAAAACTGATAATGCTTTTAAGAGAGATCTAAAGGTGGTAGAGCTATTAAACACCACAGAAGTCAATACTAAGTTATGGTTATAAAATTTTTTATCTTTGAATAATGCTATTTAATTAGATCACAGATATCACAATATTCCATGAAGTCAAGGATATTGACAAATTAATAATTGATGAAAATTGCTTTTCCTTAACTCTTTTGAATTAAAATGTAGTGAGAATTCAGATGACCACAATTTTCCTGAGATTATAGAAGCCTTTATTATAGCTTAATTGCTTTATTTAATTTCTCTTCTAATTAGAGGTTTCAAAATTGGAAAAAGGTTTGGACTTGAACCTCTTGCTTTAAATCTTATACAGCTGTAATGAATGTTCAGCTTATAGTGATCTAATGCTCATCTCTGAATATGCTTCAATGAAAGAAACAGGAAAAGTAACTCAAATTCATGACAGAATATAAACTTGGTTTTGGTGCTAATTTTGATATGCAAAAATACCTGACTCTAGACTTGCAAACACACTAGCGGAGAGAAAATCTTACAGTATCTTTAATGTCCTGGGGAAAAAATCTGGCCTTTTTTTATCAGTAGGCTTTGCTACTGAATTAAATGAATTTCACCCCAACAGATTTATTGAAGACACTCAATAACTTTCTATTTCCCTACAGATCTGGGAGTTTGGAAGGATTCATAAGGCCTGAGGAAAAACTAGGAAAGGAAAAAGATATAAAATAAAACAGTAGCACCAAAGAGAAGGAAAGGTCAGCAATATTTTGCATTTCCATGGTATGGCTTCCACTTCTTGGCATAATCTACTCACAGTCACCAAAGTTCAGCTCAGGAGAAGCTGGATATACTACTGGCACAAAATACACTCTGACCACCAACAGCAAAGCAAAACTGTTGGCCTCAGATATAAAGGCAAATCTTACTATAAAAATTATCATAGGTCTTAAATGGGTTGGTTTAAAAAAAGAAGCTTAAACTGAAAATGTTGAAAATTAGGCAGACAATAAGAATTTGGCATTTAAATTAAACGTCTTCAAACAAACTTGGACCTAGCTCTAGATAATTGGTCTTCTAAGTTGCTTAGAAAAGGGGATTTCTGTGAAGTTGTGGTTTTTTTTCAAATGTGGACCAGTTTGTAAGAAAGGGAACATTTTTAGACCAGTATCTCCTTTTCATGCAGCACAACCAACTTTTGCTATTATATGTATATATGTAGGCATATATATCTATGTCTAGGAACCTTGAATGGTACCTAAAAATAACCCCAGAATGGAAGGTGTCCCCAAAAGAGGGGGGATGGTGTTGTTGCCCCTATAGCTTGTCAGCCAAGTTCTTCTTTGATTCACAAACTAGGAACAATAATTTTCAAAGTGCTTATTTATCTTAAATTCCTGAGTTGAGATGTTGCAGGCACAAAGGAAGGAGTACCCCAGTGCTCTGTTGTCTCAAGATTATGTGCTCAGGGATTCCTGCAGCTCAAACTCACTGAGTTTATTTTAGCAGGACTGGTTTCCGCAAGGATTAAGGAAGGGTTCTGCTCCGGATGGGGCGTAATAGAGTGCAGCTGGAAAACTGTTTGAAGAGATATAAAGAACTTTTGACTGGTCAGCAAATAGTGGTAGCACTGGAATAGCTGTGCTCAGGCTGAATTTGGAAATTTTTGTGAACATTGATGCCTCTTCCATTCCCTGATAGAGGCAATGATGGTAATGGAAAATGAAAAGGCCGTTAACAGCCTATACTGTCCAGGATTAAGCAAGCTTATGAAGCTGAAATCAGGGAATAGAATCTGTGTAGAAGAAAAAGAATTTAAAAAATTCAAGCTAATAATATCACCGAAAATGAAGCTTAAGGACATACTCCAAACAACTTGAGCGATACTTTCTTGGAATGTTCTTTCTGGGATGGCAAGTCACTGATCATGGGGAAGTGGGGACATAAATCGACAGCTAAGAGCTATGTGGAACAATGGTTAAGAAAAGAAACAAAATAAAGAAACAATTGGTGGCTTTGACAAAGCAAGCTTCAGGTAACAAAGGAGACTTCGTTACTTTAAAAAATGACTATTCTTCTGATCAAAGAAAAATAGAAATGTTGTCAATGTAATATAGTTATCTTTAAAATGGCAATGAACTAATAGATCCTTTGCATCTCTGCATTTATATTAGAATTTGAGGAGCTGCTGCTGATTTTTCAAAATTAAAATACAGAAACAATCTCATCTTTCCCTTTCATTCATCTAAAGTGTGTTTTTATTTTTTTCTGTGACCTGCCACCACAGTCCTAACCTCTTGCAAACAATCCAATTTCTAAGGAGGACAAGTGCAATTTATTCTATTTCAATTTGCTGAGAGGAAATATACTCTAATACTAATTATTGAAGTATGTTCTTAAAAACAGTTTCCTTTCTTGCCAAGTTCTGGATGTTGGAAAGAAATTCAGTTAGTCTTTGACATATTAGGAATTAGTGACTTACGGGGGGACCTTGAATCTATCAGGAGTAAAACCAAAAGGTTCTTTTGAAGTCTGTGGTGTCTTTTCTTCATGACATGAAATTTCAATTTCACTGCCAATCTGACACTACAGGACTTGCCCTCTTTGCATCTGTTATATAGACATGATATTGCAGCTTCTACCTACCAACAGTAATGTTTCCCTTTAAAGTCTGTAAAACTAATTCTGTGGAAAAATAAAGCTATAGAGCTATAAAATAGGAATTACTCTATTTTACCTAAATCAGATAGCAGTAGCAGTATTCACATGCATTTTTTCTGATGCCATATTGTGTTTTTTCTTTTTAAATTCAGGGCCTAATCCAAGATAAAATAATTTTTACTAAATGACTTGTCTAGTTTCTGCGCAACAATTACTTGTTCAGGATTTCCCATATTTACATTGCTTTGTTTCTAGAGGCTGGAGGGGAATGGACACAAGGCGTTACCAGTTTCTAAACCAGGCAGAACAAACTCATGCTGAGAATTGCTCTTACTCTTGAGTTATATGAGATCCTCATGATATTAAGCTCCCTTTATTTTTCTTAAAGACCTATTACTGATGAGTCAACTTTTACCTGCATTACCTTGGCAGAATGCCACCCTGGAGTTACACTGCGTAGAATTATTTGCAATTACCATGAGATTCTAGTGTCAGTATTTGAAGCAGGATATTCAATTAGCATGTTCACTGATCTGCATATGTCTATATGTGGGAATTTGGGGAATTCTTTTGTTTCATTTCTACAGTCATCTTTAAACAGCTTCCCTGCCTCCTGATGTAGACTGCTATTCAGGAGATTCATTTGGACAAGACGACTGAGAAATGTGAATAGCAACTATGTTCTGTGTGTCACACTTTTCCCCCAAGTATTAGAGTACGTGACTTTTCTCATCTAACAGTCCTTTACACCTAAAGCTGTAATATAGAGTGCTCAATGTAGATGTGATAATTGAGACATGATTTGACTCCAGCTGAAACAGAATAGAAGCTGCTGAACTGTTGGAAAAAGTATTGCAAAGATTTCCAGTGTTTTCAGATCTACTAAATTAATTGTGGTCTCACTGGTGATGTTTTACTGACATCACCAAAGGGGAAAAAAAAGACAGTAAAACAAGCTGAAGTTAAAAATGCTAAACTAAGATACATCTTCAACTATACTTAAATCTGAGAACTCAGGTGACTATTTTACATAAAATTAAGACTCCGTAGTGAAATAATACTAATGCACCTTAAAAATGCCTTCTGTAAGATTCTGTGGGAAAGCAGAAGGTGGGTGAACTAGGGACATGTCATTGGGCACCTCAGAAAAATGCTTTGACAAGAAAAATATGAATTACTACATGAGTGCTTCTGTGGGTTCTGAATGTCTGGAATTTTCAAACACTCCTAACTCTTCTCAGGTTCTCTGGAGGCACAGAGTTGTCAATACTTCCTTTAATTTGTGTGACCAAACCTGAATTCAAAATCGAAAGATTGAAAAAGATCCTCAAACTTGTACCCCATTTCATTATTGTAGGTTAATGAAAGTACATAGGTACCAAAATATGTGCAAAGCTAGGGCACTTATTTGAATCCTGGTCATGATTTAGACATTTAGTCTAAAACTTTTGACAAAGGGCTTTATAGTCCTTAATTATGTGCACAGACTGTGCACATGAGAAAGAGATGAGCTATAGTCAACTGTTTAGTACGTCTTGCACTGTGCTACCATTTGGTACAAATGTCCTTTTGGAAGGTACAAAATCCATTATTTGTGTAATGGAAACACAGCTGTGCAGTCAGTAAAAAGGCAGGATGCTGGCAAGGGCTTTAGAGTATTATAATCCCTTATTTACATGTATTTATTTTCTTCTTGCAGTTTATTGTGTGAGAATTCTAGCGTTACCTACATACTTCCAAAAATTTTGACCAAAGCTTTTGTGCAGTTCTTATAGCTGATAGGGAACTTTGCAGATAATAACCCTTGAAAGAGAACTGTGAGGAATTAGCATTTGTGCAAAAATCATGTAAGTTAAAAAGGGGAAGCATTGGAGTGCAAGAATGGATCTTCGTCAGCAGCAGCTTGGTATTGTTAGGAATCACACAACAGCTCAGATTCCTTAAGGCCTCCCATTGCCCCAGGGCTCTCTGGGAAGGGCAAAAGAGTTGCTGTTTAAAACAATAAAAAGTAGCAAAGATTGCTTTGGGTGAGGCCAGTCCCCACCTGCAGCAGGAACCCTCGATGCTCTGTAGAGATCCCAGTGGAGCCTCTCCTACCGGACCAGAAATAGCATCTTAATTATGTTTCCAAACACAGGCCTCACAGGAAGAGTAATTATGAAGCTGGTGACACATACTCATGCAAGTGTAAGGCAACACAGGCTTCTAATTAAGGAACCTATTACTAATACCTTCAACATTAAAAACTATTTTAACCTATGTGCTGAACAATTTTACTGCATTCCAATTTAGCAGTATAATGTACTATGCACAGAAATACAAAACAGGGTTTTTTTCTAGAGATTTATTCCATAACTGAAGAATTTATTGATAAATCCTGTATTAAAATCATCTAACACAATAAAATAAAGTGTTAGTGTTTCCAAGCTAGAGAAAATCATTACCATTGGGACATAACTATATTTTAAGTAAGAGACTGTGTGTTTTTACCTCTGTTATCATTATATATATTTAGAACTTGCTCATTAATAGCGTAAGCCATATGTCATTGAAGTCAAAGGGCTTTGGTTCATTATATAAAATTATACTAAATTAGTTTACCTGTATGAAAAATTAAGGAAGACTTAAAAGAAGAATCCTGTCTTTAGTTTTTGCCCTTGTCACAAATTCTCAGATGAGGGAGTTCTGACTGACTGTGTTTGAGGGACTAGTTGTAATTATCGACTTTTACAAAACATGAGATTGTGTAAGTTATACTTCAAACTAAAGTTAACCATATTTGTTCTAAGTATGGGATGTTGAATTGCACCCTGCTCTGTTTCAGCACTACATGCTGATGATGTGAGAATATGTTCCTAATCCAGGACTAGATTGATTCTGATTTGCTTTTTCTCTTTGTGCGTTCCACAGTTGCTGTTATGAGGGTGGTAATAATTAAGATGGACTTGATTTCACAGGCTACATGCATAGAGAGAATTCTCTTCACAAAACTAGATGTGCTTTATACAAGTGGGGCTCAAGGCTGGATATTTGCATACTGAAAACCTAGGGATAAGTGCTAACTACCCAAAGCAGGGAGAAACATCTCAGAGGCTGCTCTTCAAACCCCTTGTGAGGAGACTGACAGCAGCACAGCAGCAATCTGCAGAGCTCTATAAAGCTGTGCTTGGCTTCTGCAGCAGCTCACACATCCCCAAGCAGTTTGAGTCTACTGCACAGAGCAGGACATGTGAGAGCCTCATTTGTGATTCAGGGCAGTTTCAGAGAAGCTATGACATGAGTCTCACTCTGGAAGTTCCTTCCACATTTCTCCATATGCATATTTGGCTTATCGGTGATAATTCCATTTGGTATATGTGAGCTAACTGCTAGCATCTGATACTGTGCTGTAAAGAGTAAACTACAAATTTAACAATCCAAGATCTTTATTAATATTTAAAGAAAATGTTTAATGTTTAAACAGATTGTAAAAACTTTAATGAAGCCATTTGGAAACTGGTTTGCATATGGTATCATGTTCCTTAGCCTAGCAGCATCAAAAATGACATCATTTTTCAACAAGATGAGCTTCTTTGTAGAAATACTGCTTCATTACAGTTCTGGGTTACTTCAGGGTATGAATTACATTTGAGCGTGTTATTTTCCAGTTTCTGTGCTTAAGCAAAATGAAGGTAAATGTTCTCTTTGTTTTTCGGAGAATTTCTCTTCTTCATAGGTCCAAAGTACTTTTCTTTATTCTCTGTGTGTGGGTATGTGTTTAAGACACTAGAATAAGATATAAAATGCTGATGACAAAGGGGCACATGCTTGATGGGAGCTAATGAGGCCAGAGCACATCTGCACATTCTCAGTTAAGAAATCACTAATGCAGGTGTACAAAAAGAAGAAAAATGGAAACTACAGAATGAATATAGGACTGAATATTCTAACAAGATTTCTGTATATGGACACCCAATATTTTCAGTAGTATGGATAGGAAAGCAGATGATTTATTATATAAACCATAAATAATGCTGGTAATTACTGGTGCACCAGAGTTATGAAATCTGCTGTTATTGGTTTACTCATAGCAATGTTTCCTAGCTGTTTACCATCCATCATGTAGCTCACAGCTGAAAGAGAGGAAACAATTACAGCATTTTCACATAAATTTAAGGGGAGTCACATGTAAAGAGACTGCAGATTAACAGTCTTTCAGCACGGTTAAGTAATCAGGAACATCAGTCAGATAATGAGGGATTTTGTTAAGAAATTCAGATTGAAAGACGTAGTAGTATAATTCCTTCTGCAGAAATCAAGATTTTCTTGTGCTGTTATGATTCTTCTTGTTAAACCCATACAGTAAGCAGCTTTAGATTTCTTTATAGCATTACACTGTTCTACAGGGTTCCATAAGATTTTATGGTACATCTGGTCAAACAATGCACCTGGCATGTTTCCAACCTTCATCTTTTTCTGCTAAACACAGAAAATAGCTGTGCAGAGAACTGGAATTCATTGTACACTTCCTGTCAATCGCAATCTGTTTTAAAGGTAATAATTATTACAAGCACTACCATGTGCTGCATATTCAATTAGAGAAAAAAGGCAATTGCTGAATGAGGGCAGGCTGTTTGTGACACACCCAGGGGCTCTGCAGAGACGCTCTGGCTCTGCAGCCAGGAACAGGGTGCTCAGCCAGCCCGTCTGACCCTGTGGAGCTCTTCAGTGCCTCGGGAGGGAAAGCACAGGACAAGAATGAGGGCTGGTTCTCTTCAGGGTACATAGGCTGGAGCTGTAATGATAGCTAATGTCTAGAGACCTCAGCTTTTGGACTTTTAGAAGGGTAGAAGACTCTGGCTTATGTTGTTTCCAATATAGATTAATTATCTCAAAATTAGCAATAGTTTTTATCTACAGTTCCAGGTATCTGATCCTAATCGCCATAAGTTAAATGGTGCATAAACTATTTTTTTAAACTGTGCTTACAACCCTTCTATGTATGTATTATTTTCTTCTCTCAAAAAGAAAAAAACCAAACCAAAACAAAAACCAGGGGCATTTCTATTTTCTTCCTGATTATTTTCAACAGCTGCAAAATGAAGATTTTTTCTGTAGGTCTTGTCTCAAAAAAATCTGTGTGAAATACCAGAAAACAAGAGCAAGTTTTTTCTGCAATAATACTAATTTCCGAAGTATTTAAGCAAAACGATCTAAAGTATGGGCAAAACTATACTAATGCTATTGCAGTACAACTAAATCTTCCCAAATGCTATTTTATTTTCAGACTCTTGTTATCAAAAGGAGCATATTCCCCAGACCTTTCTATTGAGCCCTGTTAGTTGGTCACCTGTTCTGTTTCCTGAGTAGCACTGCCTGAAGCCTCAGTCTTTATCACTTTTGAGTCTGAACTTGCAGGAGTTCAAGGAGGCTGGAAATGAGAGATTTTTTTTTTTTCATTCAGCTGCAGAAAGGGAGCCATGAGACAGTGCCCATCAGAGCTAACTTTTATGCTTAGTCTCCACTTAAATGGAAAAAATGCACTTCATGCATGCAACCTATTTAATGTTAACCAAGAATTTGGACTTTACTGGATTCTTTAGGCAAAGATCTCTTGGGTATTTTTGAAGAGCGCCAGACCTGAATGCCATGCCTTAGTCAAAAAGAATTTCCAGTTTACTCTCAGAGGAGTAGCTATCAAATATGTTATCTCCTATCAGACAGGCAGCTATATACCTTGGAAGATAATAAACCCCCCATTCTGGAATGAAATTTTCCTGCAGGCGCTGCAATTGTGGCACGCTGGGAAAACAGGTTCCTCCTGCACAGCACAGATGCAAAGACTGATTAGAATCTGGTACTGGTGGTAACCTTTCTGAGAGATAACTTTTCTCTCAGTCTTTCTATCTGCCAATCATTTGTGTAGAAATACCTGACCTCTTGCAGTGCCTTAAAGGTCATTTTTCCCGAAGAAGAGTTGCTGAACAAATCACAACAGCTGTCAATTAGGCTGCTCATTTCAAAAGGATGAGAATTATTCCTTGTGTATCCTTATGTTTAGTGGTAGTTCTGCCTTGCTAATAATCTAGGGCATTTTACTGTAAGTAGGGTTTTCCTCTGCCTAGAAATACTCTCATTTTTTAAATAAATTAAGAGTCTGAATTATAAGAGCCGATATAACCTGACATTCGTGCATGCGCTTTTCTTCCTAGAAGTATAAACTCATTATCTATAAACAGTCCAATGTTTTGTAACAGAAAATATAGGCACTAACCAGAGATAAATTAATATAGGCTGTGTGCTATAGAAGCAAGCGCAGCTCTCTTTGCTTGGTCTCTTAAACACTTGTACAAATCGCAGAACCAAAGCTCCAGGGCACGCATATGTCCAGTGTGACTGTGGAGGGTTTAAGATAAAGGCACCAAACCATTTCATTTTGTGCTACAGCTCCCTAGGAAGTTAGAGGGCTGCTTCTCCCAAGTATGGGTGCTGCATATCTGGAGTGGGACCCTCACAAACCAGAGGCAGTTTGGGTGTTGGTAGCGCAGTGTTGTCTCTACTCAGCTGCTCTCCTTCTCTCACACAAAGATAACAACAGAAGCTGCAGTTCCTGGAATGTGCTTTTAACAGCAAACTCAGGAGAAATCATTCTGGTACTAAACTAGAATTTGCAGTGCATTATTTATTTTCTTATCAAAAGACAGCTGATGGGATAATCCTATAAGACAGTATGATGTGTTGAGAGAAAGGAGATGTGTTGTTGCAGTGCTTGCTGTAGGTCTGCTTGTAACTGGTCTACAAGAAACACAGACCAGAAGAAAAGGAGTAGAACACTGAGATCCCAGTGATGGTGCTTCATTTGGATACAGTGACTTCAGTCACTGCCTTTAGTCCTCCAAGCCTCTTTTTGGCAAACATTTTCCATTGGCATTCAGGTAACACTCGTTTGATTAATTGATTTTTTTTTTTCCTTTCAGTTGATTTGGACACCTCCATTGCCATACTTTAATTTTACTCTGTTTTACTGTTTTGCTTTGCTTCTGAAGTGAGTCCATAATCATGGATAGAACACTCCCCAGGGAAGTGGTGGAATTGCCATCCCTGGAAGGGTTCAAAAAATGAATAGATGTGGCATGGTGGTATTCAGTTGATGATGGGACTTGATGGTCTTGGAGATCCTTTCCTACCTCAATGATTCTAAGTCTATATTGAGACTATACTATAACATATTAGAGTCAAGGGACTATAATGATTTGATTTGCAGTTTTTGAGAAATTTAAGAAATGCTTTATGACTTTTTTTTCAACCTGTTTTGATTAATATGATTAATTAGAATTAAATCGATATGATTATAAACACAATCCTTTTACACCAAAGTGTCTTTGGAATGCAGCTTAATTTCTGATCCAGCAGTCAGCTGATTGATTCCTAGCCAGTGTACTCATTGAAGACATATAGCTGCATCATCAATGAGCTAGGAACATTTTGAAAGCCTCATGTATTTTCCAGGGATTTCTAGGAAATATTAGCTGCTCCCCTGCAAAGCGATGACTTTTATTAATCAGAAATAATCAGGTCTGCTTTATAGCATGGAAATTAAAACTTGAAGCAATCAGTACTAGGTTCATCAGTGAGCAAAGCCCAAGACCAGTCTGAACTTTCAGTCCTACAGTGCAAATTGATCTGCTCAAGCCTCCAAGTGAGACTGCATGTCTTGGTAAAGTTATTCAGAAGTTAAGCAGCACTGAGCTCTTCTGGTGTATCTTTACCTCATTCTCCCTGCTGTGTTGAACCTTGGAGGTGAAAGGATACTGAAATCTTGACTTGGAATCTTGTGCACACAGCACGCCCGGTGCAGCTGAACAATCAGGCCAGGGGCTCTTGTCTCCAAGGAAGCTTGTTCCCTTAATGGGTTTGCTATTTGGAGCAGCAGAACAGGTAACTGTTTAACTTCTAATGTGATTAGAAAGGCTACTACACCTAATTTGAGAAAGCAACTTTCACCAACAGTCAGACACACCTATTTCAGAGGTGACCATGAGAACAAGGATTAGATTGGGGAATGGAGACAGGCAGGGCAGTGTGTGACATACTCCCTTCTTGGATGGACATGCTTTCCTGTGTCTTCTTGTAATTCCCTGGCTCTTTTCCCACAGGTGATGCACTTCAGAATTTCCTTTCCAGAATTTATAACTTGCTGACACTATTTTGTCTGCAAAGAGAATTCTCCATAACCTTGCACACTTATACAAAGGAGAGCTATTGCCCTGCCCCACTCTCATTGTTGAAGCTGTTCCCCAGAGTTAAAGGAACATAACCAGAAAAGATACAACTCCTAAGTATGATGGGTAATGTTTATGGCCGTTAGTCAGTACTCCACCGTTAGGAAAATGTGCTGGTCTTAGCTTGGTATCTGAGTGAAAGTGATGGAGGACAGAGAGAAAAAAATAGTTAGGAGTGTCTTATCTTCCTGTAGAAAATACAATATTATCCATGAATACTTTTCTAGAGGTGACCTACAGGGATTTACATTCTGCCCACTTTTAACAAACTAGGGATTTCTATTTATCTCACAAAACCGTGTCCAGCCTCTGACTTACTTGTAGCAGAGCAAATCAACCCAGCCCAGCTGTACATCTGAAGCGTAATGTAAAATCTGAACTGTAATGTCCCAAGATTTAGGAGCAACTGTCTGGGTGCAGCATAATGTGAGGCGAGATAGCAGCTGTAAATAATGGTGGAGAAAGCTGCTCAGAATCAAATAGCTTTCAATCAGATCCCAGCAGTTTCATCTTCTCCTTCAGTAAAGATACATTGGATAAATTAAACTTTAAGTGCTTGAAATTTAGGAGCACTCTGTTAGACCTAACCTTGCAGCCATGGAGGGCAGGCTCAATCTCACTGTTAAAATCATGATGGCCATAGTCAGGTCAATGATGATGACTTAAAATTACTGCCATAAAACATCACCCATGTTAAAAAATGACAGTAAAAACACACAGAGTGTTATAAATACTTAATGAAAATTGGGATAATTTAATTGTGTGAAAACAATCTAAAGCCTCCATTTTCACTAAATTATTGTTATCTTACTTTTCTTATGAGAGTGTTAAAATAATTCATTTGTTTGTGAAAAGATTAGTGTTGCTTTATAGTTTCAGTTTCTGTAACTTTCAGATGCCTGAAATCTAATATTCCTCTTTCATGGAATCTTAAACCATGATTGTCGGAATAATAAAGGATACATGAGGACTAATAATTACATCACATTTTTAACAAGCCTTTTTAATAGATGTTCTTAAATTCTCATTTAAGAATGGTAGATAAGTTCTCATTTTACATCAGTGACTGAAGAGAAACTTTTTATTTTTTTTTTAGAGCAAAGGATAATGTCTTATGGGAAATGCAGAACTTGGCACCAGGGTCAGAAATACTTTATCTCTGTATATGGATTTTACCATCAAGATATACAATTTTAAAAGCAAGTAAAAAAATGTAAAGAAAATTATGCAAAGCAGTACAGAAAAAGTATTTGTTTAAAAACAGCTAACAGAATTTTGCAATCTGTTTTACAGTTTTAAATCTAATTTCCATGGTTTTTGTTAGCTTCAGCTTCAGCCTTAACTCACTGTTTTGGCAGTGTGCATTACAGTTCAGCACTCCTTTCTGAAAGATCTGTCATATTGTAACAGAAGAGAGAGACTGCTTTGGAATAATTCTATAAAAGGACTGAAAAGCCTTTGATTTTGGCCAGTAATGAGTAATAAAAATGGCTTATATTGGGAGCAAAGCCAACTGTCTGAGCAACAATATTCATTGAAGATGCACTGAATTTATGCATGATTATGAGAATGCCAAGTGTGTGGCTTATTAAATTTGCCTGAAGAGAATTCTTGGGAGGAGAGAAAGAAAGAGGCAGTGCAGGTCTCACTGAAACAGCTGCATATGAAAGGGTAATATTTGGATTAGAAAATAAATTAGAAGAATTCAAAGGAATTCCATAACGTTTGAACCATATCATAAAGGAGGCTGAGGATTAAGGGCTTATGGGGAACAGAAAAACAGAATAGGAAAGTGTGCATAAAACTCATAGCTTTGTAGAGAAACACATAATCCCTTTTCTGTGCATTCAAGGGTAATTTTGGTTTATTTTCACTATTTTGTTTTGCACTTGTGAGTAGGAGGGAATAACAGAGTAAACATGAACAAAACCAGGATGTATGTAAACAAAATAGTTAATTCTACAGCTGAAAAGCTTCATAGGTAATTAAAAATATCACAACCTTGGCTTTTTTGTTGCACTTCGAGGCTATGCATCACTAAAACATGCAGATGAATCCCTGAAAAAAACCTTCTGTTCAATCTGTAAGTTATATGCAAGGGGAGTAATGGCATATGTAATTCGGTCTTTCTGCAGAACAGAAACAATTCTATAGTAGATTTTAGTGTCATTCCCTTACAATACAGTTATCAGAGAAAGGTTAGTTCTCTGCTGGAATACTTTCTGAAAGCATCAGCCTCTACTGCTATGAAGAAATTGAAAAGACTTATCCTGTTCAATACCTAACACTTTATTATGGGAGTACTGACCAGAAACTTTTTTGTGATTTAAAATCTGTGAGACTCTTAACAGTTGAACTGATACTGTGGCCAGTATTTTTTTCTATCAAGCTGTTTGTGATAGAAAATTGGATTTTTGATTAAATTGAAATGTGCAAGAAGTGATGAATTTTTCTACGTAAAATATCCAATGCTTAAAAGAATGGAATTTCTGGAAAAGGTACGAGATTGCATCATGAAAATTACAGTATTGGGCCAGAAGTTTCTATTTTGTTCTAGGTGATACATTTCTTACAACCTGGAGTTCTTGGGCCATATGAGTCAGAGTTAAAAGGGAAGAAAACCGCATTTAAATGACTTCTTACAGGATGTAGGTAGTGGCAGGGTTGTCTAAAATTACTCATGCTGAAAAGTATTTTGAACATTGCAATGCCATAGATCTGTGAACAGCCCCAAGTTTTAAAAGTAATTATAATTGTACTAGTCATTTGTTCAAAAAAAACCCAGATGATCAAATTTCACATTTCTAAACTCTAAATAACACAATGGAAAGAAAAAAAAAGTCTCTATCTTTCTAATTATGACAATTTTAAATGAAACAGAAAGTAAGCTATGCCATTGCTTAAATCTGTGGGCCAGACTGCAGTTTATACAATCCTTTTGCAAAAATCTACAGGGATCCAATCTTTCAGACCACTTCTGTCTTACTTACAAGAGATCTTTGATATCCTTAATTTTGAAGCATTTTTGTATGGCAATTGGTGTAAGCTGTTATCTCCATACCTGTCTGAGATTTCAGGTCTCTTGGGAAGAACAGATTCCTATATTCTTATATTTTTGCTTATCCTGGTAATTGTTACTGTTTTCCTGGCAAAATCTCCAGCCTTTCCCCTGATGAAGACATAAGCCTCTTGCTTTGCATTAATGAAATCCCACCCTGCTGTATTCCAGTAACTGTTATTCCTTACACCAGTGTAAGACACGATGTCAGTTATTTTCACATCCTACCTGTTTAGTTCTCATTTTGGAATCTGGTGACAGATTGTTGTAGGTGTAATGGGCCTGTGTGACTCCACAGAAAAGGACAGCAACAATACCTGAAATTCAAAGAAAAATCAGAGTTAGCTGCTTCTGTTTTCTTACTTAGGCTTGCAAAAGGCTGCATAAAAAAAAGGCTTGCAAAAGGCTGCATAAAAAAACCAAATGAGTCTGTTAACAGCTTTTTATAACAAAAGAAATTAGAGATATATGTTCTAAGGACAGTCATGCTTTCATAGCATTTCTACTGTTGTGTGTTTGGAAATTCAAAGCTGTAGAAAATTTGTTTCAGTTAATACACGGTATGATCTAACCATGATCTAACTGACAGTAATTGTAAGTGTAGGACTAACATAATCGTAATATGTAGGAATTTGTACTATTTGAAAAGAATTGGCAGGGACTGAATAGGAAAGGAAAAATTATTTTGTTACATTTAAATTGTGTGAGACCGCTTGGTACAGTATGACTGCAACAGGGTAAAATCATTTCAGTCTATGCCTGATTGTAGCTTATCACAAGCAGTGTGTAACAATGTCAAGGTGAACACCACCACCTTATTCAAAAGTGATGCTGTGGCAGGTGCAGGTTGTGCTGCGTGGAACAAGCAGGTCAGTGACTGTAGACATGTGGCAGCAGTTATGGTCCCAGCTTATGGAAGGTCTGGAGGGGCAGGGAAGCAGGATTGTCAGGAGTACCAATAACAAATCTGTTTTATAGGGATGTTTTTCAATAATTCCTTGGCCCTGGTCCTAACTCACTAGAATCACAGAGTAACATCACTGTAATGCCATATTGTAATTAAAGTAGCTGGTAAGATTGTGAGGTCTGGACACAGATAATGCAGGAGGAACACTGTATTTGTGGAAAACCAAAATTAGTGTCCACCAGTAGCTGTATGTGAATGCCCACAGAGGAAGAAAGCTATTCTTTTCTTAAACTTGGAGCCTGTCTACGTAGATAATTATTTACACAACAGCTCAGGGCTTTTTTGTGTCCTTTCTGATGATCATTCCCTGAAACCCTGCACACACCTCCCCAAGCATGCGGGGTGGGCTGAGCACAGAGGCAGCTACAGTGGGATTGCTGTGTGCTGCCATCTCTGGGGCTCACAGACACAGCATTTTCCAGCATCCACCCCACAGTGCTTCAGTCCTTATGCCTTTCAGCCCTTCTCCTCACTGCCTCCTGTGCAGGAGTGCACCATGTCCTAATTAGCCTTTTAGTTCTGCTTCCTCACGGGCTGCTCTGCACAATGCTAGATAATTTTCAGCTCACAGGCTGTTCACATGTACTGGCATTATACTGATGAGTCTGAGGCAGCCAAGCAAACAGAAAGATGCCTGTGCATGTTTAAGCACTATTCATCCTTGTGATGTGATTGTGCTACAGCTTTGTAGGCATTTATGGGGTTAAACAAGCACAAACTGAAACACATAAACCAGTTCCACTGGAAGCAAAGAGCATGAAGTGGGATGGTGAAAAAAATCTCTGTTCCTCCAGTCCTGGGCTGGATACTGGATCAAGCTCCCTCCATCCCCCAGGATGGTGACTCTCCTGACTTTACAGGGACCAGCAAGAAGGGGCTCAGTAAGGGGGCAGGATCTGCAGCACTGCACCTTTTGCACAACAAAGCCAATACAAACAATCTGCCACTTCAAAAGTGTGAATGGGAGCAGGCCAGGCTTCAGAGGCCCTGGAAAAATGGACAGGAGCACATTGAACAAGGGTCAGGTGCCTCAAGTACTGATGCCTCCACAGGCTCTCTAAATGTTTGAATTTTAGCAGCAAGAGGGCTCCTAAGGTAGGTGAAATATCCTCCTGCCCTGAACCACAGCACAGATAAGGAAACAAATCAAAGTAATAATTTGGACAATGCTGAAACTATTTAATTCGGGGGAGATTGTGTGTGTGGGATCTGTGAATTCTCACATACCAGTTAAATTAATTATTACCTTACCATGTATTTCTTCAGATTCTCCTTATATTGCTAACCAAGAAAATTGAATTGCTAACCAAAAAATTAGAATTTTCTTGTAAGCACCACTCTTTTTTTCTGGGAAGAACTGAGGCCTGGCATTAATATGCCTTTGATAGAAGAAAAAAGTATGGAGTAAATACTTCTGATTTGATTTGGCACAAGGAACAACTATCATCAGAAAGAAAACAAGGAAACAAATACATATTTTTCCCCACAAACCACTGTGGACATTGTTTGCTTCTGGGTTCTCTTTATATTGTAAATTTACCTTACTGCTTCTACAGGACCTTGACTCTTTAGCCAAGACAAATTGCACTCAGCTTTTAGTGTGTCTTTGTTTTTTAATATTTATTTTCTTGAGTCTGGTTTGATTTTTTTTTCTAGCTACACTGAGACTTTTCTTCAGGGTAAATAATGTAGGGTGTGGTGAGATTGTGACTGCTTAAATACATTCTGGGAAGTCTATATTTTTGTGAGGTCTAATTGTTTTCATAAATGTGTCTAATTCTTTTTTCTCAGTAACTGTATTTGATTGTGCAGAACTGATCTGGGGAGTTTAAAAATTCTCAAGGCATTAATAATATGCACTGGGATGTTCAAACAATGACATTTCAGTTAAAAATACAGAAAATAGTAATGTTGCTAAGTATCACTAGCTCCAGGCTCAGTAACTGAAATGGAGACAAGAGTTTCTGATGCAGTTTCTTCTCTATTAATCATCAGGATGTCAAGTCTTGCATTTTTAAAATTGACTATTAAATTCAACTGTGATTATAAACTGGTTTTGACTGCTAAGAAACTGTTAATTATGGGTAGTGAGAAAACTGAGAGAGTGTCATGAAGAATAAAATGGCTTAAATCTGATTTTGCAGTAAGAATAAATGAACTGAACCATGCAATTGTGCAAGTGTAGAAACCAGATACCCTGTTTCCAGGGAAGATTGGGGGAATGCAGTGGTATATTCCAATTGCTACATTTGAAAGCTTAATATGCACCAGCCAGGATTCTCGCAATGAATAGCTTGTTAAAAGGCTTGGAGAAAATTGTTTGTAATGAATATCCATAAAAATTATTACTTAAGAGTAATAACCAATTATATGTTAACTGAAAAGGAAAGAGAAGTACCTAAAGAGGCAAACACAGAACTCTTTATTTACAAGGAAAAAGCAATCTGAATCTCTTTGTAGCACTATTAAAGCTGTATTTTGAAGTTAGATGGATAGCAAAATATTGCATGAACAGAGTGTGGCACAGAATGAGGTTGTTTTTGTGGGCTTGCTTTCAGAGAGAAACAGGTAAGAACAAATATGACAATACTGGGGTTGCAAAAAGAGTCTCCATTAGATGCAGGGAGGCAGATAAAGCAAGGTGGCCCTTTTACTTGTCCCCAATTTCAGGCTGTTGGAGACAGCTCACTCCCTCATTACTTTTTAAAGTGGCAAAATTGGCAATTACTGAGACAGTACTATAATTACAGAAAAAATGCTAACTTTAAGTAAGGAGGCAATGTTCCGAGTTGAAATAGGTGGTAAGTTATTGAGTGCAATACAGCTCCTTGTGTTTTTTAACAGATTACTGAATTTTCTTCTAATATAAAAGATGAGACACTTCACAGAAAAATGCTTATATCAGTAGTAAAGTTTCAGCTACAGGTCAACCTCTTTGAAGAGGTTTTATTAGAAATAAAAGCCTTACCATTTTATTTGATTTTTTTGTAACAGAGAAATTTACACAACTTGTTAGCTCTTAATACAGCTAGAAAACTTATTCTTACATTAGTTTTTACAAATTCTTGTAGTTCAAATGGTTGTTGAGTCACAAGATAGTAATATAAAAAATATAGCAACTATATAGGAACTTGTACATTTAGTAGCATTTTGCTGATGGTGTGAACCTTAAAATTATAGTGTGGGAATTAATTTACAAGTGCTAATCTGAAAATAACTTCTATATTGCCACTAAAACACAAAATCTTTTTTTACATCATTTCACAAACATGCAAAAATGGATGTCAGAGAAGAGCAGCATGTGCAATGTTCTTTTAATGCAAACCTGGAAGCTAGTGCCACAATCAAAACCTGAGCATCTGCTAATTTGAGAGACTAAAGCAGGCATTTTTCTCCAGCTGTCAGGTCTTTTGGTAGTAAAAAAGGGAATTTAGAAAAGAAAACCCCCAAGCTGCTACCTTTTGGGCGAGCAAATGAATAGCTAAAAGGTGCAGCTTCATTTTAAAAGATCTGTAAGCAAACTGACCAGTTTTCATCCCAACTTTGAAGGTTTCCAGAGCTTCTGGGATGCCTCTGTAAAGATGCACAACATACTGAAATCACACAGTAAAGAAGCAGGAACTGGTCTTTCACAAGGTGAAGAAATGCATGGAAAAAGGAACAGTGGGGTTTGGGTGAAAGAAAATTATGTAAATCAGATAACATTTACTTTGGAGTCATATTTATGTCAGAATCTCCACAGCATCTCTTGGGATGCAGACTGAATGTGTGAGTGGCAGGAAATGAGACTGCCTCACCTTGCTGCAGTAATAAGGCCAGAC
Organism: Bombycilla garrulus; assembly: GCA_013400315.1. NCBI lineage: Eukaryota > Metazoa > Chordata > Aves > Passeriformes > Bombycillidae > Bombycilla > Bombycilla garrulus. Next base: position 248,422 of record VXBU01007484.1, on the reverse strand, counting down.
ACCCAGTGGCAACAATATCCCTACCCAGGCTGTTTTCACTGAGGGTAGGAAATGTGACTAATTGTTTTCTTGATACTAAAGAAAAGTTTAAGGCTTCTTACACCAGGCCTGCACCAGTGCAGAACCAAAGCTCGTGCTTTGCTCATGGGGCTTTTATTTCTGGAGTTGTCTGAGGTTGATTTTATGTTGAAGTGCAAGAAAGCAACAAAAGATGGAGCTGAGGGGATTTTTTAGGCCCTTATCTGAGGACTGTTCATTGGTATTGCACCTGGCTGCTTCAAGTGAGACCTGGGCTTCAGTGTTGTACTTTTGTAACCTCAAATGAATTGCTGAATTCAATTTACATTGGAACTCCTGTGGTAACATATAACAGCTTTTATTCTGGGCACGTTAAGAGTGCTTACCCTGTTTATCCTGAACCTCTGCACTACCAATAAGACTCCACTATCCACACTTTTATGCAACTGACCTTTGGTTTCAGCTTAATGCCTTGCTAGAATATGTACTTTTCTCTAAAAACATATTCATTTATCTTTTTTCTTGCTGCCTTAGAAGACTGTACCTACAGCGGCCCCTAAATTAGCCATACCCAAGCCCTAACTCCAGAAATGGATTTGCAGCAGACCAGCTCAGTTGTCATCTGTCTCTGCACAGCAGGGCAAATACCATCTCCTTACCTATTGTTTTCCTAATTCTTAGATTTCATCCTATGCTCCTGGGAGTGGCAGAACTAGAGCTTACAAGAGTTGTGGTCTCTTTCCTTTTGACCTGGCAACCAAAGTATCCCTTCTGCGTCCTTACTGGAAGGAGTCTGCCTACTCTGCATGACACAGCATGGCACATTACTAATGAATAAAGAAAAGAAAACCACACAGTTTAGAATTGAAAGCCCAGAATATCTTTCTTGTATAGAAAAATGTCAGCTCACTGAACTAAAGCCCATCAGGCACCAAACTGCCTTGGGCTCACAGTGCTCAGAACTGCACAGAGAAATGTTTTGGTAGATGCCTTCTTGAGAGTGTCCTCAAGAAGAACTGGTCACAGCATTTTAAAAAAAGCAGTGAGGTAGATGACAGATTATAGACAAATCACAAAGCAGATAGGTGAAGTGAGCAGCATGAGGATAAATGCATTTTGTCAGCAGTATGAAAGAAAATAGAAGGTGGTGACATTCACTCTTGCTATGTCCTAAATACAAAGGCAGCACAAAATTGCCCCAGTGAGAGACCAGATCTTTGGACTCATCCTAGATACCTCATTCATAATATGTTGATTATTTCTTTCTGGAGGAAAAGGAGGAAAATCTATCCTGCTAGGTAGACTCTGCTCTCCTGTGAGCCCCTGAATAAGAAGGCAGGTGTCACAAAGGTTCAGACAAGAATTGCTGAAGGTGAGGAAGCAGCAGTAATTTATTATCACAAGCATTTTTGCTTTATAACAATCAGAAATCAAAGGGCTTTGAAAACAGTAAAGGAACAAAACTGACACTCTCCAACAATTTTTTCCTTCAAGGTCTATTGTCTTTTTTGCCTTCCTAATGCAGGTCTTTACTGTGTAAAAATCAGAGGAGCTTGGCTGCAATTTTGATGCCTTTACACTGAATCCCTGTGCGACTTTGAACTATGCATCAAATGAACACATACACACAAGTCAGTTCTCATACATATGCTTGAGTGTATTACTGCAGGTAAATTAATCTTTTATTTGAATATTTGGTCACTTCAAACAACTGTAGATAGAGAAGGTCTAAATGCCCATGTGCATCATGGAACCTTTCTCAGACTGACTGATCGTTTAAAATTCAGAAAATTTTGTTAATTATAAAGCAAGACAACAAGCAATTAATAAATGCAGGATGTGCTTTCCTCATTTATTTCAACAAGTGTTTAATTTAAATTATTTATGGTTTCTTTCCATAGCCTACTAGTAAATAGTATGTAATGAACTTTGTAAATGAAAACAACTCTATTAACACTGACCTTACTCTAGTATTCTGTTATTATAGCTTTGCTCAGCAGTCAGGAATGATATACTCCAGGGCAAATGAGAAAATGCACAAATTAGATTCTACTGTATAAGAATCAATTTATCATGCATGTGTCACAGCTTGATGATATAGCTATAAGATTAATAGCCATAACATTAATTTATAATTTCCAGTTCCCAGTATAACAATAACTGTGTAGTCATCCCAGATTTTTATTTTGATTTGCTGGTTCGCTCACATCCATTTTTCAACTAGGGTCAGGGCCATATATTGTGTGTTATATATCATTGTATCTTGAGGCAAAGGAATGAAATATTTTCTAAAATATTGATCTGTACTACTCTCCATTTAAATTTTATTTTAGAAATCTGCAAGCTAAACAACTGAGCCCAACTACCTACTTTACCCACTAAAAAACCAGTATAGCCCATTATTTCTAAATTATGAAATACTTCAATATTACACTTCAAAAAGCTCAGAATGATTGAAGGACTGCTGTGGAAAGCATTATAAGAATAAAATTATTTTTCAATTACATTACTTAATAGCTACAGGGAAGAACTAGTCTACTGTTAATCCTTTGAAGTTCATTTAGAAGGAATGAACAGAGAAAACACAATATCCAAGGAAAATGAAGATGAATATAGGCATGAATGTCTGATGGAACAAGTTAATTTTTAAAGCTGTCAGCTCTAGGAGTGTGTCCATTGAATGCAGTTGTGCAGCTGTGCCATTGCTGGACAAGGCTCTCTGGGTTCTCACAGCTGCTTCTAAGCACAGGCACAGGCGACTGGGAAACCAGAATGCACGCACTGCGACAGACAAAGGGCCAAGCAAGAAAGCTGGAGAAGACTGGAAATGATAGAGTGTGGATTAAGAGCTGAGTGAGTCCTGAAGCATGACTGAGTTTTTCCTGGGCTCTCCCTCCCTTCTGCAAGGGGTTTTGTGTGTCCCCACTGTGGGGGACTGCACACAACTGCATTTTGCACACATTTCCTTAGCATGGGTATGAGAAATCAGAGCTGAACCGAAGTCTGGTGAAAATTTCTTAACCAACAGAGTATTTCTGCTGCTGAACTTGAAGTTTAAAATAGTATTTTAAAGGAGGGGAGTTACAATTATTTCAGAGGAAACTGAGAGAAGACAAAGCAACATCAAAACTGGTTCAGCCAGACAACTAAAGGGTAATGTCAGCTCAGTACCAATAAAGTAAATGCATTTGTAAACCACATCTTTGAACTTCTGAAGCCACAAGAAAGGCTCCATGATTTTTTTTCTGCAATAACGGTTTCTGACAAAAGCCTTTTACAGAAATTAAGTGATGAAGATTGAACTGATAAAGGTTTCAAATTTGAACTTTGCCTTTTCACAACAGTGTAATTAAACAATTTCCACGTGAAACTCAGAACCCATGAAAAAATGCTAGTGATCTAAAATATTTGATACTTTTTATTGGAATATATATGTTGGTGAAGTAATTATTTTTCCTCCATCAGTTCCTTTTTTGATAAGAATTAGTTAAATTTCCCAACAATTTTCTATTTTTTCCCTTAAACTGAAACTTTGGTTCCACTCTCTTCCTCTCTCTCTCTGCCTCTGTCCATTTCAAATTCCTTACTATGGCTACCACCACCATCTGTGGTGTTCAATAATTCAGTCTTTTATTTCAGATATTTTATATATTACAGCAGAAAAGACCAATGAAACACTCTTCAGGGTAACTACCAGGAGAAACTCTGCTGTCCATCATCATGTTTGCAGCATGCAAAAAAGACATATGCCAATTTTTTTTGAATGGACATAGAGTCTGTTCCTATGCCTGAGAAATGGAAATTACCTTTGGTGCAGCACCTGAGGCTCTGAAAGATATTAGTGTTTCTTTTACAAATCTACTTTTTGTGTGTAATGTATAATCAATTGTTCAGTTGCTGAAACACAGCATCCTTGTGTTCTGTGAGGAACGCATTTTAAAACAGTCCTTCCCTGGAAGTCACTGGATTAAGAAGTCAGTACCTACCTCCAGTAGCAGGCAAGTGATCAACAGTCATCCTCCTTTGCTTCCATTTCTCTGCAGTATTCATGCCACATTTTTAAGAGCTTGTTGAGTGTAACCGCAGGCAGCAGCTCATACTCTCACAGCTGCTCTCTCCCTCCTCTCCGGTGGGATGGGGGAGAAGCCTTCCTCCTCTTGCTCTGGCATAGGTCAGCTGGGATCAGCTGTCCTGCTGCCCCCCTCACAGCTTCTCATGCACCCTCAGCCCCTTTGCTGGTGGCGTGAGGAGCAGAAAACCCCTTGGTACTATGCAAGTGCTTCTCAGTGACACCTGGAATATCCCTGAATTACCAATGCCATTTCAAGCTCCACATTAGCTACTGGGAAGAAAATTAATGCTGTCCTTGCCCAAATCAGCACAGAGCTGTTAAGAGACAAAATGGACTTTCATTCCACCTGGTATCTGATTTTTTTCGATGTAATGAAATACCACCCTTTTCTTCAGTTCATGTACCACTGTTTTTATTCATTGGCCTGAAGAATTTGGCAGTAAGCAGGATGCAAAATTGTATAATTAGTAAGGCAAAGATGCAGATATTAATACCTATTCAGAAATAGCTTGATTGTATGGCTCATATTAAAAACATAACATGCTGGCTCCAGAGAACTCAGTGAAAATATAACTGTTGCCTTCAAAAGGCTTTGAAAAATTTTGCAAACAAACCAGCATGGGCTGTATTACTACTCCATAAAGCATTTTTCTTCTCCTGATTTCCCCTGACATTAATTAGAGCACTGGATTTCAGGGGTGACAGCCTCAAAAGCATTAAAACAATCAAGGTCGTAGAAACTTTGTTCTTTTGAATCACACATTACAATAACTTGCTGTGGAGGTAAACTATATCCATTTAAAAACTTTGCCTAAATTTCTGTGTACACTTTAATGGAGGCCCTGGGTACATAATTGACTGTGATTGTACAGTTTATTTCCTGGCATTAATGAAAAAACAATCTGATCACACATCTTTCTTCCTGTCACTGGGATATGGCTGTGCCAAAGATGTACATGTAGGTCATGTAGGTGTACTGAACAAAATGACTTTTTTTTTTTTTTCCTAAGACCAGGGTGGATGCAACCCACTGGCCCTGTTCTTGGTTTACTATTGATAATTGGTCTCAATTACTGATAATTGAGAAAAACGAGAAGGGCCCGAGATATGGAGTGTGTGCAGAGGAGCACACAGTCTGCTATCACAAGGCACTGCCTATTTCCTTCCTTGTACTTACTGTTATCTTTGGTGCCATAGCTGGCCAGAAAATAGGGGGATTAATGGAGGATCTAATAGGGATGGGATAATGCAGGGAAGAAAGACTGAGGACTTGTGTCTGATCCATTGTGTCTTTGTCTGGAAGAACTATTCAATGTCACTACACACTTGTTCTTAAAGATGAAACAATCTTCAGTATAGCAACAGGTTCTTGGAAGATTTATATGTGATGTCATGCCTGAAATAATTTTAAACCATGCATTTTACCCATACCAGAGGCATATTATAAAATTGCTTTTATTTGATTAAACGCAACACTTACCTGTAAGCCCAGCGGCTTCTGCTGATAAGAAGGCACTCCAGGACAGGAGGAAAAACAGACCTGTCTCCAACATAGGAAACTCATGCAGCTTTGTAAATTTTGTCAAGTGCTAAAAGATTACTAAGGAAAAATAAAAACCCAACTGTTTTGTAAGCTAAAACTACACTCAGTCTGAGAAAGGATGAAAGAAAGAAAGCTCTCCCACCATATTCTTCTACACATGTTGAATTTGGTAAAAACTGCACAGCTTCTAACTTATCTCAAGAAGGAAAATCCAGAACAGATTTTAAAATCAGGTATTTTAAGTACTTTTGTGGAGTTTGAATTAATACCTAGTTTGTTTCATTTGATATTGCTTTTCCCAGAAAAAAAAAAGGAAACGAAAATAATTTGTCCAGTTTCATAAGCAAACTGTCATTTGCTTATATTTGTGTGAATGCAAGGAAGATCAAAATCACTCATCTTTCTATAGCAGCATTTTATATGAACTGTATAACATCACAAAAAATGCAGGGCAACAGACAGACCTTTAATTTCTAGCTTAGTTAAACTGATGGGCTTGTGGGTCACACTGACATAGTGTAGTGTTTCCCTCATATTTTTGTATAGCTGCTGCTAGCCTGGAGCTCACAAATAAGTTGCTCTTCTTAAGAAATTCATGTTTGAGCCTCAAAATACTTCAAAACACTTTCCTTAAAATACAGTTATTTACAGGTAGGATGATAAAGGCCAGAGTCATGCCTAATGGTAAATGTAAAAAAGAAATTTGTAGATTCTGACAAATGACATTTCCTGTCAATTTATGATTTGTCTGTTTGTTTAAAAACACTTCAGCCTAGAGTGGAAAGCTTCAGGCTCAAGCTAAATATAGTCACTCTCAGATATTGCATATTTTTCCCAACATATATAGATTTTCTCCCTGAAAATAAACCATAAAGGATATTAAAGCTGTGACAACAGCATAACAGGATCCCATGGCAAATGATCCAGCAAAGATCCCCAGAAAATTTCCCACTGAGTGGAAGAAAGCAGCAGCATCAAAAGCATTAGGATTCTCCTTAGGACTGTAAATGGATATAGAGCTGAAAAGAAAACAAAGGGGTGGAGGAAAAGCAGAGAAAATAAAAACAAATTCAATCACATTGTATTGATTTTGGAATCAACAACTGAAAATGAACAGTTTTAGGCACTCAAAATGCAAAACAAGGCTTCTCTGGGCTAATAGCGGATGACAGCAAGGCAGATGGAGCCTGGGGAAAACCAATTTGTTTTCAAGGTGTATCACACTGGAAATAGTCTACGGCCAGTCAGCAACACTTTTATACTAGAAGTGCCATAAACAATATTGTTTCCAGGCCAACAAAACATTAAAAGGTGGTAGGTGGATAAGAAAACTGCAGGGAAGATATATAACTTTGAATTATTTATTGGCCATATGTCCTCAGAGCAGTTACATATTCGCAAATATCCTTGACAAAAAGTGCAGCTTTGTGGCTGAGGTTCAAATGGGTGACACAAATCACAGCAGGTACCACACCTGCAGCAGCAATTTTGTCACAAACCACCAAGTGTTCTCCTTCTTGGTGTAACCCTTCATAGGCAGGGCTGGAGCTGCAGCAAGAGCTCAGAAATAGGAAACCTTGTGGACAGAATGAATGCTGTCCCACAGAAAGAAACTGCTGCAGCTGTCCGAGGTCATCTCCTGGTTCTCACCCAGAGTGCAGCCCCCACAAATATTGTGGAATGGGTAAGGATGCTGCCAAAGCAAAGGGGCTGTGCACTAAAAAATTCTTTGAGCATCTCAGAGTTGTTATTTGCCACCAGTCAATTATTACCCAGAACAGCAGTAACTCCAAGTATGAATGTCTTTTTTCTTGTTGAAATGTTATATTGAAGAGATACAAAATAGCTCTGTGTATTCTGTTGCCTTGAGTACTGTTTTGAGTACTTTTATGATCCTTGTCAAAGAAAATGTGCTGAGCTTGCTTGGATTCCAGAATGTGCCTTGGATTGCTGAAAAATGATTGGTATTTTAAGAATTAAAATTTTAGAATTTTTAAATGTTGTGAATATTTCAAGCTTTTGGATATTAAGAAAGCGATCCTTGCAGTCTGATGTTTTTCATTTAGAAAAAAGGCTTAGAGTGGAAGTTCTGTATAAAGGATTTTCTAAACAGTTGCACTGAAATAACATGAAGATGTGAAAACACTTCTCATGCTTTTAGTCTGCAAAAATGGCACAAGGATTCTCAAGGCATATGGTGGAACACCACAAATATGAGGGGGTGAATGCTCATGTACTACAACAGAAGTAACTAAGCACTAAAATCTGTTATCTCCAGTTATGCTGATTAGCACCACCACAAAATTAGTGAGATGATTTGTAGTGGAAGGTGCTGCTGATACAAGGACACAAAACACTGGCAGCAGAGGAACTGGTAATCAGCAACCTGTTGGTATCTAAATTTTCTGTCCTTTTTCCACTGTGGCTTGCTTAGACCAGAGGATCAGCTATAATTCTTTGTTTCTCTTGCCTAAAAACTTGAAGGTGTGTCTTGACAGCAAAGCAGCCACTTGGTTCTTTGATGTTTGTCCCAGCCAAGTACACAGAGGCTGCAGATGTCTGTTTTTCTTAGTGCATTATAAATCAGGAAGTGATCTTTTGTGCCACTGGTGCTGCGGCCTGCAGCACCAGTGATGAGTGATGAATTCAGAGAGGTCCTAAAATCAAGGAAAATGGTTCTGGTAGAATATGGGCACCGACCAAGATAGGGATGCTCAAAACATGATAGGGATGCTCGTAACAAAAAAGGTCTTGACATGGAGTGAAAATTTATTAGTCAAATGTAAGCCATAGTCAGTAAATGGCTTTTTATTACATATGTTAATCTTAGGGCAAGAAAACTTGGCATTTTGAGACTAGTTAGGGTTACAGTTTGCCCTCCAATCTACCAACAGATTTCAGGTATAAAGAAAACTAGAAGAAAGCATCCTATTCTTAACATAGTTATTTCAGGAACAAATATGAAGTAACTCATTCTCACTGAAAAAAATTTCTACTCAGTGTGCCCCCTATGGTTTTTAAAAGCAGCATAACAGGACATATGCTCATTATGCTACTCTGATTTCTGGTCTAAATCTTTCCAAAACTCCTGTTTCCTTGCATCTCAAAGTATATCTTCTTCTATTTTTCATTTTGCATTATTCTCTACTAGAGCTATTTATTTTTCTCTATGTGCTTCTTTTTAGCACTAACTTTTAATCCTTTCCAGCATCCAAAATACACAGTAATTTACCTGACAGTTTTTCTATATAAGCTGCAATTTAACAGAACAGGATTTTATCCTGTTTATTCCACTACTTCCTGCCAAACCAATTATTTGACCTAAAAACAAAATTGCAAAATTTAACACTGGAGAGAATCACAATTAAAATGATAGTTCTTCTAATCTTCTTCCTTTTCCTTGGAGAGCAATTCAAGAGGCCTGCTGACATGACTTGCCCTCTCTGCTATCTGCTCTCTGTGCTCTCTGTTCAAAGGGGTTGATTACACTTCATTATAAGCAGTGTAGGAGAGTTTAATACTAAATTTCAAACTATTTTTAGGTTTTAGAGGCTTTCAAATGCTGAACGAGTTTAAGGAAAAAAAAAAAAAGGGTTTATTTCTGTAAATTTGTACCAGAGGTGGATTAAGGGAGTCCCCAAAGTAAATGCAGTGGAAAACGATTTTCAGAGCCTGACAAATGAAGAGATTTAATGGCAAAGGCCTGCTTTATCTGCCACCAATAATGAGAAAGAGTTCAGGGAGAGGAATATGAGAGATTTTTTTCTGGCTCCTCACAGACACCTGTGCCAGTCCCTGCCACTTCTCTTGAGAGCTCACACCTGTGTGTGAACTTGGTAACCCCTGCCTCTCCTTCTGGTTGGAGTCAGGAACTTCACTTCCCTGCTGGTTCTTATAAGGATTGGCCAGCACTTTCTATATTAGAAAGCTAGTTAGCAGATCTCTTTTTATTTACACTTCTTCTGGGTTTCCTTGAGCCAACAGGACTCAAGTGCTTTCAGAGCTTTCAAAAAAGGAAATATAGGCAATATTTATTTATGCAATATATTGCAAGTTAGAGTGGTAGTTTTTCTTGAAGCAGATAGAAGGATTAACCTCTCGTGTCAGTTATATCATGCTAAGCATTCCACTTCCCTCCCCTCAGCTGTTGAGATCACTTTAGGATGAAAGCTCAGCATGACAAATGAAAGCTCAGCTTTCATTCTACATGCTTTTTAGGGATGTAATACTAAAGGTCTGCATGATAAAAGGGCTTTTGCAACAGAAAGCATCCAGTCACGTTTCCAGTTACATCTTTATTGGTTACTTTTTACATCTTCAGTTATTCTTAAGCAAAATCTCATTTATTCATAAGATCTTTTTCTTCCTGTTAGTTTTCCCAGCCTGTGAGTACAGCACAATGTATTTTCCTTGGAAAAAAGAAACAAAATAGAAAGCCTTTGGCATTGCAGCAATGATTTTCCAGTAATTAGTCAGTAATTAGTGCAAGTTTTTTGAGGAAAAATCTGTTGTTGAGGTTAAATCTTGTATCCTACTTTTGTTTCTGCCCAAACCTGATATGCAGAGAGCTGATATGGCAGCATCAAATAAAGAAATGCTAATCAGCTTTAACTAGCAGAAGAGCATAAAAGTTCTTTGTTTTGATAAAACCAAAGTGAAGCAACATCTGTATCGGATGAATTAAAAAAAACCCACATTATGCTGAAGAAAATACACTCAAGCATCAGAAGGAAAATGTGTGCAAACAGCAGAAAATTTCTGATAGAATTATGTATAATCAGTTATTAGAAATAACCAGTAAACAGATTGGTTTATTCCTGTCTTTTCCCTGTCTATGTGACCAACATGAAAATAAACAGCTTTGGAGAGCAATATTTCTTTCCACTTGCTAAGCCAAAGGGCTTCCTTTAGCCAAGTGCCCTTCTTCCTCCTTGCCACTTCATCACATGCCATGTAACACTGCAGAGAATGGAATCAGAAACAATGTGAAAAAAATCCCAAAAAACCTGAAAATACAGGAAGGACAGATGTTTCCAAAAATACCTACAGTGAATAAAGGGGGATCTCCCTCAGGTGATAAATAATTATAGAACTACAGGTGATTGCATCAGCTGCTAATTAAGAAAAATAAAACAGGCCAGAAAAAAGTATCCTAGAGTTCAAGGTTGTTTCTAAGAGGGAAAGAAGGTTATTTTCCTGAGATTATAATTATGCAGAAAAAGGTAGGTCACTACAGCATGTTAGAAAACTTGGATCTTTCAGAGAAATGGATTGAATCAAACTGCTTCTGTTCCCACACAACTTTTTGGCTATATACTTTTCCTGAAAGTGTTGAAAGAAAACCAAAAGTCAGAGCTGTAACTTATCCCAATGTGTGTTTGAACTAGAGTCCAGATGTGAAAGCTCATGCATGACACCGGACACCTTCTCTTAGTGAGCTGGCAGAGCCAGCTTAGGCTTCCTCACAAAAGATCTCCTCACACAGAAAGTAGATGAACTATAAAGATAAAAACAATTGGGGAAGTTTGGGATGTGACTATGCCAAGCCAATAAAAGCATGGGTGAAGCAGAGAAGGTTTGCAGGCAGTTAAGAAAAAGACACACCAGGGCAGGAAGGCTTAAGGACTTGCAGAGGCAGCCAATTTTAATAGTTTCAAAACAAATGTGCAGAGGTCTTCTAGATAAAAATTTCGAACAACAAACAAACATGTTTTTCAGATGTGTAAAAGAGTGATCAGTACATTAAAAGAACACGGAGGAGTCTTTTGTACATTTCTCTGTATAAACAAATCTGCCTCCATGGAATTTATTCCTGACAATATTTGAAGATTTTTAGATATTTGAGGTTCCTGAAACATACTTTGCAGAAATATAGATATTAATCTTTCTATTTATATAGAGCTTTATCTATAAGCTAAAAGAAAAAAAAGAAAAAAACGTACTGGTAGTTGGATTACTGCCCAAGTGGGCTGCGTTTGAACCTTCATTATGGATACCCAAAATTTTATTCTCCTTGGCAATGCAGCAGATCATGGTTTTTATTTCACTTATAGCCTGGTTTCATCACTGCTACTAGTATTATTGTTTTTAATTCCAGTAAAAGGTCTAGCAGTTGTTTTTAGAAACTATTTTCTATCTAAAATTACACTCTGTTTCTTTTTCACTTGTATCGTGGCTTATTTTCTTCCTCTGTTTTCCTCTGTTTTTTACTTTGTTCCTTTGTAGGCTTTCCCAGAACTTCTAAAATACTAGAGGACATTTCATCTTGATTACTTTAAACCAAGCTAACATTTACTGTTGTTGTATATGAGTTTTTATAGCTTTTACACTGGTAACTCTTTCCAGTTTTTTTCTGTGTCCAAGCCTGAGCTGACACACAGCAGCAGCAGCTTGTCAGAGAAAACAACAAATAATTTGTGTTGTTCCAGGTAGACTTTCCCTAATGCAGATCTTAGTTGTCATCTACCCCCAAACATCAGGGACTGCAGAAAATCTGTCATTCTCCCTCCTCCTTCTCTGTCTCCCAACCCATTATCCTTAGGAAGTCTTCTCTTCCTCCTTAGGGAACCTTGGAAACTGTCTATCCTGGTGATCCCATTCTTGCCCTAAAATTCCACCACCTGTGCCATGAAAGGAGGTGGGATCTCCCCCACGTGGATGGGGGTTGAACTCAGCTCCCCTGGTGCCCAGGACAAACACTGCCAGTCCTGCTGCCAGAGGTGCTGGACACCCTGCATCCTTCTGGCCCTGCTCACTTCAGGGCTGCAGTCACTTTGGCTTGTAGAAAGGAGATGGGAGATGATAGTTTTGACAATTATTAAGGACCTAATGGGCCTGTAGGCAGAGCAATTTCAAGTCTAACATAATCTCTGATCTGGTGTGGAGCTTCTCTGTCCCAGTGCATCTGAGAAATTGTATGCACTGTCATCTGTACAAGTATCTTAGCTTCTCATTACCTTGTTCCAGCCTGTTTTTATCTTTGATGGAAAGAAATCCTGATGAACAGCAACATGGGCTTAAAATCTATGTAAAAGAAAATTAAGGCTTTAACAGTAAAATTTGTTCACATACCTCTGAGCATAGGAATATTTCATTCTCAAATGACTGCTACTGCTTCTAAATGCCTAATTTTCATAAATCTATTTGGAAATATCACAGTCACAGTGACAACTCTTTCCTGTCCCATATCTTTGAGAGGAATGAGAACATCAGCAGAAAACAGATGGCTGATAGTGGGTTGTCTGTGACAGCATGTGCTGCGTTCTGTGTTATCCCTCTGACTATCCTTATTTATGAGCTGATCATATCAAAAGACACATAATTTACACATTTCTGTGCCTGCAAATATGATCCTTTCTCATTTGCATATCAGAACTGTAATCCAAATCACTGTTTAATTTCCATTCCTTTTAAACCTTGCATGAAGAGGAAAGGCCTGTGTGCATCTAGAGCAGCTTGAAGTCTCCTCCCAGTTAGGGAGCTTTTAGTGGCTTCAGCAACTGGGAAGAAGATGCACATAGTGCTAAGAAAGTAGAAGCAAAGAATCAACCACAAAGGAAGAGATAAATATATTTATTGTACTGATACAAAGACCTGGACTTCTCCCCTGCCTGGCATCTCTCTGTAATCAATTATGCTTATGCAAAATAGAACTTACAAGGTAGAACAGTACAGTAAAAAATATGTGTTTTTTCTGTAAAGAAAACATGATTGTAAAAGTTGCAACCCATCAACTCTCTGAGTTAACAGCAAACAATGAACAAGTTAAAAATTCTTCAGTCAATATCTGGAAAGAAAAATGAAATAGTTTTCTATGTTATTTGAACCAAATCTGCTGCATGATATTAATTGTGCCATTAGGGGAGTTAGATGTACTGGAGGTGTTCAGACTCTTGCTAATGTTGGTTCATGAGCCTGAGCAATCTTACTGCCTCCCTACCCTTGAAGTCAACACCCAGCTCTTGCACTACTAGCTTTACATTCTTCTTCCTCATTATTCACTTTGTGTTATCTTTCAGTTTTTTACTTGTGAGCCAGTCATCTCCAAAGTAATGTAAAGAGCTGAAACATACTTATCAGAAACATTTACACAACCTTCCCTTTATGTGATAGTTCTTCCCATTAGTGCAGGGTGATGAGACCCTGGAATAAGGATTTTCTGTGAAAATATATATCTCTCTTGAAAGCCAAAAATTGAATTAATGTGGAATTGCAAATGTTCCGTCAGCAGAAGTAAGAGTTTAATGTGCTCCTGGAGGCCTAATTCGATCCGTGCCTCATGTTTATTTGTACAAAAGTGGCAGAATGTGATACTAGGGGACTTCATTTACCCTACAGAGTGCATAGAATAAAAAAGCAGAGCACATTCACAAGACACTGACTAATGTATCCATAAGGGGTAGGGAAGGTGATTACTGGAGGAATGGGTAGTCCTAATTAACCTCCTCTTTTTCTGCTAAATTTTTTGGGATAACTTAAGGATGGAGTAACAAAGGCTTTCAACTGCCCTTGTCTTTCACAGAGACTTCATTCCTGCAAACAAATTTTCCATTTATCTATTTCAATTGAACACCACCTGCCTGTTGATAAAATGATGTGTGCTGACGGTTGCCTGCACGGAGCGTTGAACGCTGCAGCAGATTACCAGGAAATCACTGTGATTTACTGTCATCCTGCTCTGGAGGAGAAACTGCCTCAAATTACCCTTACAGTGATGAGTATCTGAAGTAACTCTACTGATTCAGTGCAGTTGTAATAGATGTGCACTGGTGTTACAAAAAAAAAGCAGGATATGACCCAAACACTTTTAAGGAAGGTTTTAGGCAGCTTGGTTAGCCATTAGCCATCCTTTGCTCTCATTGGCACCTAGCAGAGATTAAATGGAAACAGTTTCCATTAAATCTTTATTAAGTAATAATTTTCTTATAATCACACAGCCCATGATTTTTCTCAGGAACAGTTTAAGATTGAAACCACAGAAAATGACATATATTTTATGCCAGACTGTATTCCCTTCATTTAGGCTTTGACTTATGCTCATGATACTGCAGAAGATCCCACCAGACCCATGAGCACTGTGAAACATCCAGGGATGAATAGCAGCATTTCCTTTGTAATAACAGCTGCTTCTTATCCTTCACAAATGCATAGTCCTACTCACCCTCCTCCAGGCTTTAAACCAACTTGTCCCTGAGATGTAGGTTAAACAGTACTACCATACACTGTAATCTTCTCTGAAATCCTCTTGAATGAGTGTGAACAAAAGAGTGAAGAGTAATATCACATTGCTTAGCTGATTAATGGAAGAACATATATAGCAGGTTCTTGTTTAATATTCGAAGGAATTTTTTCTTCTGTGACCTCTGCTCAAGAAAAACTGATCTGTTCAAGGGTGGTGCACCCCATGGCTTTCCACAGACAACATTTGAAACGGTGAGGGAGTCTGTGCACAGCTCAGTGCTCCCAGAGCCAGTGAGAGGAAGCTCTAAGTGCCCAGTCCTCCTCCCCTGGAGGAAAGCAGACTGTCCTCTCACTGTTTCTCTCCTCTTGTCAGCAGGACAGGACAGGACCCCATTCTCAGCACTGCTCTCAGCCTCAGCTGTCCCCTGGAACTGCCTGAGGTATAACAGTGGGTATAAAGCTTACCTAGGAATGTTGAAGAGGAAGGACACAATTGGGAGCATGCTGCTGGGAATATGCTATAAAGAATTGAAAGGTTAAGTGAGAAAGCAGGAGAAGAAAAACTATCTTTGTTATTTCTACCAGATGTCAGTTTTATATTCTACCATTTATATATTCTACCTGATCTCATTAGAAATATATAATGTACCAATTATGTGCTTTCATAGATTTTCTCAGGCAGGAGGTGTAATTTTGTTTTTTCTTCTGTTTTTCCTGTTATCTCCATGAAATAAATTGTCTGTGACACAAAAGTATTCTAATGAAGTCAGACTATATAATGACAAAGAGAGCTAGAGCTTTGTTTGCAACAAACCTAGAGCTTAGTGTGGGTATTCTTTGTCTTTTAAGAGATTTTTATGCTGCTGTTTGTGTTTAAATTATTATATCCTAGACACAGCTGAGTGTGCTGCTGGAGGATGCAGGCAATCCCTGAAGCAGGTGGATAATCCACTGCCAGTACTGTGGGGCTGTGCCAAACTTCTGACCTATCAACAGCCTTGGGCTTTTTCACTTGCAGAATGTTTTCTGCCAGAGATAAAGAAAGGAGCCCCTGGTCTACTGCCTTCACTGAACTTCAGCAGCTTTAGGAAGTCCTGAACAGAGCAGTACACTGGGAGGCCTGATGCTGAATGGAAGTGATAAAGATAAGGTACACTGAATCCATAAAGTTAGAGTGGAAGGAGAATTAAAGTCTGTCTGATTATTTTTCTATTTCAGTATTCTCCCTCACTCTGCTTAAGACTCTCTAATGTGTAATAAATAGGAAGAAATGTGATCCTTGGTATTTGGTATATCATCCTTGTATAGCCTGTGCATGCAGAACAGATTCTCTCATAGTCAGAAGGGGCTTAAATGAGAAAAATCTACAGTTCATGTAGCTATTTAATATCTGTCTAATAAATGTCAAATGTCTAATTTGTCTATCCCCTACTGAGATTCTTAGAGAGCTTAAAAAAAATAAATTAATGCTCCAAGAAATATTGTCAATAAATGCAAACAAAATGGTTCATGTGATTTCTGATGTGCCCAGACCATAAATTAGATGACCTCAGTCCTGACTTGGAACAACCTAACCTTGAGGTTGTGCCAAACATCTCTTTAGCCATATTTTACTCGGGAAAACAGTTCCCTTCTGTCAGGTAGCACAGTACAGTGCAAGGAATGTGAAGGGCAGGACAGCTCCCTTGCAGCTGTTCTGACAGCACTGCGAGCTGCCTGGGGAGTCTTCCTTTGCATTCAGCATTAGCACTCCTCAAGGATGGCTCCCACCATTTTTCCCCCCAGTGAAGACACAGCCTGTGTTCTCAGCTGTCTCTGGGCTGCAGTTAAGAACATAGCTGCTGTGGGAATGGGATTTTCAGAGCTCCATAGCCCTATCAATTTTTCCATGCGCCCACCAAACAGCTGATAAGTTTTGCCTCTTGCTAATCTGGATTTGAGATGAGCCAGTAATCTAAAGAAGAAAATCTTTTTAATCTCCTGAGCTGTTCAACCCCACCTACATTTCATTATTGAAAATATTTTCTATATTTTTCTTTTTAAAAAATGGAACAGCTAGGAAAAAAATGACTCAGTCATTGTCTGAATGAAATGCTATCCTGCCTGATAACAAAGCTTCTCTCACAAATATTAGTTCCACTTCTATTGCTTTATAATAAATGGTTGCAGCTGTTGCCATGGCAATTTTAATTTTTAAAAATGTATCCAACTGAAGACAGGAAATGCAGCTGTTATGAGAAAGCCTAAAATAAATCCAGATGTGAATTGCATGGCGGTAATAACGTCAGAAACAAAACATATTACATGCTTTGTTTTCTTTTTATACTGGAGCTGAGGGTGGGGGTTTAGGGATATTCTGAATTGTAAGTCTCAGTTCCTGATCCAAATATAGCAAATAAACAGAATGTAATTTTTACCTTAGGGAAAGGCACTTCACTTGCTAGAAAAGCTGGTCAGCCTTGCATAGAGAATGGCAATAATATTCCTGTAGGAGAAAGGTGGGCCTCAAGCTCTCCTCTACCTTTCTGCTAATATGCTAAAATTTTATTTCTTACAGCTTATAAAAAAGAAAAATCCCAGCCATGGTAGAAATGTAAGAATTGCAATATTACCTGTTGTTTGCTACCTTATCACTCTATAGCCTGAAGTTCCTTAACCTTTAATGTTAGAACATTAGAACAAAATTACTGGACAGTGCTCTACAAAGAAAGCATAATCCAACAAGTCCCAGTACATGCACTAATACTCATCCACTGGAAAATTCCACTCTTCTGGGAAGGTAAATAGTCCATGTAAATCTCTTCTGGGAAAAAATATTTAAAGATAGGATTTCTGAGAAGGTGATGGAAGAATAGAGCCAGACTTATTTTCAAGTGAACTTCACCTGTGGTAAATGCTGGCTGAAAAGCACTAGCTCAAAGCACAAGCAGAGCGGTGTTTAGAGGCAGCCTGTGCAGTGTGACAGGGAATGGGACTGGCCAGGGTGGCAGATGGCCTGAGAGGTGGCTTCGCATCCCTCCTGTTCCTTTTCTCCTTGCCTTGGAACTGCAAAGGCTGCTCTGTCTGAAGCCCTTCTAAACTGTAGCTGACTCTGCACAGCCTCGGGGGTTCATTTCAGCAGCTTGGGGCTGCTGAGGACAGAGACAGGGCTGCTGAGCCTTGAGGAAATTGGTTTGCTCAAGCGTTAAGTCAGCGCTGATTATGGCACCTGCCAATACCTCTTGGCAATCTGGAGGATTACTGAACTTCACTCAGGGTAAAATTAGACAAAGAGAGGGAATCACCACTTAGACAGGGAAGTTGATGTGGACAGAATTTCAGTCCTAAATTCTAAGGCAATAAAAACAGTAAAACATTATTTTTATCGTTAAGGATTACAGCAAGAAGAGAAAACAAGAAAATATGCAAATACACACTCACTCATTCTGTTTCTCTAACTTCCATCTTTGGGGTTATTTTACTCAAAATAATTTGAAGTCTGTATTTCTTTATCCTTTACACAGGAGTTTTGAATTACAAGTCACCTTTAAGCCTTGCTACTTAAACATATACCACTTACTTGAAGGAAATCTAAAAGTTAATCAGAATCTTGAAAATAATCTGGATCATAAAATCCTACCCATCCCAATTTCCTAGATATGAATCACTTGATCAAAGTGACCTAATACCAAATATAAAGGATGAGGGCTTTTGCTTTGGTAAGAATGAATTATTTGTAAGTACACTTGCTAAGGCTTTTGGACACACAGCTGCCAGCTGATTGTGAATTATTCCTCAGTGAATTGAAAGAGTTCAGGAACATCTTCCTTTGTTAAAATTAAGGTACATGCTACTGGCCTATGCAATGCACTGTGAAAAACCTCACAGAAATGACAGACAGCCAAACAGATAATTTTTCTTTCTGGCTTTGTAAAGACTCCATTTATTTATGGATAAACATGTAGTATAACACATTAATTTCGAGCACTTAGTTTAAAAATAAATACTTTCCCTAGTCAGGAAGTTCCATGAGGCTTAAACACAGCTATTAATAAGAGGAAAATAATTCTGCCTAGCTTCATTACCCTCATAATTACTATAATGTAAAAGTGTTGCCTCAGAAACTTTTGCATTCACTTCACTCTAACAATGCACAAGAAAACACTCTCCAAGCTATGGACTAAGTCCTGCTAATGCTAGAAATAGAATGTAATACTGTGAACATCTTATAATGAGAGTTTAGAAATACCTTTCACCTTACTCTCTAGGAATAAAAATACTATAATAAAGAAGATGTACACTGTTAAATGGTTCAGGGAGCTGAAATTTTCTTCAGGAATATTTTCATTTGCTGTAGCCTTCTCCCAATGTGTCTGAGGCAGGAACAACAGCCTGCTAGGCACTCCATTATTCTCATTTCTCTTACTACTGCTTCTGGCTGTGCTAGCCACACATCAGTAGAACAATGTGGAAAGAAAAATTGTTTGATTTCTTTAAAGTGAAAATAAAGTAAACATTCAGTGAATGGGGATACAAGATTAAAATGCTTTAAAGTCTAAAAACTATATCACTTTTGTGAGATTTTGTAATGAAGAAATTACAAAGGGAAAAAAAGTGAATATCAGTTTATTCAATGTATTGTTGGGATACTACTTTGTTCAAAGTTTTAATCATATTTAAACCTTCCTTTTCAAAATCCGCATTCTAAAGTCACTATGTCTCCCCGGAAACGTGCTGAAATTTCATTAGGAATCCAAATAACATACACATATGCACATTACATTCAGAATATGTAGATCATTATAATTAGCAATTAGTTAGGGAACATCAAAGTTCCAAATGCATTAAGAGCAAACTGATAAAAAAACTGGATGTCTTTCCTTGGTACAATGGTCTTCACAGGGAATGTTCGGAAGTCCCATTGCCCTGAACACAGTAGAAATGAACCAGCTCTGACACACTGAGCTCTCTGAGGGCCACTTGCACAACTGCTGCCCGGAGTGTTTTCTGTCTCTGTCATGGCTTGTGACTTTGCCAAAATGTCACCATTGAGACTACATTGCCATGTTGCATTTGCAATTTCCATGAAGGTTTTTCTTTCTCTCTCTTCCCCCCCCCCCCACTAAATTTGGATTCTGCAGGGCCATTATAGAGAGACTACCTCTATGCTTATCTTGGACAGAAACCTTACAACCACATAATCACAAAGCTTTCTCACTCTACCACTTTGACATTCAGATTTGTAATTTCCAAGGGGAAGAAAGAGGAAATTACCCATCTGTTTCCTACATATCTTTCACCCTTGTGAAAATGTGACAAAATAATGCAAAATTTTAAAGGTTTCTGAACTGTTTAGTTGACAAATCTCAGTGGAGATCTGATAAACTCCATCAACTAAAAATCTTCCAAGATGTCTTTTTTTTAGGTATGTACTATCTAAAACCTAAATGTGTGGTTTTTTTGCCCTGCAACTGCTGGTCCCCAGACTCAGCCAGCTGCTGTCCCCAGTGCTGTGACTGTCACATCACCCCTCTTGTCCTCATTACCTCCTGTTTGTCACAATGTAATAAGGATAGCGAAGAAGTGCTTGCACCAGAAATGAAGTCACGGTCTCTCTCGATTTTAGGGTACAAAGGAGGTTGGAGTTTACAGTCCTAGATTATCTCTAGAAATTATTTCTTTTTATCTCAGGTGGGAGATGCAGGGACAGAAGTGGTGGAGCTGGTCATGCAGTTCAGGGAAACGGGTAGAGCAAGATGTAGATGGTGACCATTGTGAAAAGATAAAGGAGAAAGATTGAGACCAGTATGAAAGCAAGTTTAAACAAGGAGCGAGTGGAGCTCTGTAACTATTGGAATAAATTCTAAGAATAGAAATTTGCTGAGTCTCATAATTTAAGCAACTGTGAAGTGCACTAACTAGAGGTTTGCAGTTGCTCCTGTTGTGCCTGGCACTGAAGGCAGGCAGGTGGTGCTACTGTTATCAATTATTCTCTTTGCTCGGATGACAAAAGTATATCCTAAAACCATTAAAGTTCCTACTCCAAAAGGTGAAACATGCAGACTGGAATGATGTCTTGGGTATGGAGAGTGGGAGTATTTCTCTGTATGAAAAAATAAACTTTAAAATTACATTGGATTAAAATGTTTATAAAAGGTACCTCTCAATTCCTCCTTTGTAAGATATGAAAATTTTTGGGCATTATGTAACTTTTGAGTTGACATTTGCATTATTTTGATATGCTTTATGACAGTTCCCCATGCACACAGAAAAAAATAGATTATGCACATATGCACATGCAAAAGAATTTAATGGAGAGTTCTGTCAGTTCTAACAGCCTCAGTAGCTCAAGGATTTCAAAGAATCACAGAATCACTGGGTTGGAAGAGACCTTCAAGATCATCAAGTCCAACCCATGCCCTAACACCCCAACTAAACCATGGCACCAAGTGCCACATCCAATCTTTTTACAAACACAGCCAGGGATGGTGGACTCCACCACCTCTCTGGGCAGACAATTCCAGTGCTTTATCACTCTGTAAAAAACTTTTTCCTAACTCCAGCCTAAATTTCCCTTTGTGTATCTTAGGACTGTGTCCTCTTGTTCTTTCAGTTGCTGCCTGGAGAAAGAGACCGGCCCCCACCTGACTACAGCCACCCTGCAGGGAGTTGTAGAGACTTATAATGTCACACCTGAGACTCCTTTTCTCCAGACTAAACACCCCCAGCTCCCTCAGTGGTTCCTCACAGGGTTTGTATTCCCAGCCCCCCTCCAGCCTCGTTGCCTCCTCTGGATGCACTCAAGGCTCTCAAAGTCCTTCCTAAACTGAGGGCTCAGAACTGGGCACAGCACTCGAGGTGTGGCCTCACCAGTGCCAAGTGCAGGGGCAGAATGACCTCCCTGCTCCTGCTGGCCACACTGTTCCTGATCCAGGCCAGGGGCCATTGGCCTTCTTGGCCACCAGGGCACACTGCTGGCTCATGTTCAGCTGGCTGTGACCAGTGCCCCCAGTCCATTTCCTGGGCACTGCCCAGCCACACCATCCCCAGCCTATAACACTGCAGGGGTTATTGTGGCCAAAATGCAGTTCTCAGCACTTGGACTCATTAAATTTCATCCTGTTGGACTCTGCCCATCCATCCAACTGCTCCGAACCCCTCTGCAGATTCCTCCTCCCTTCCAATAGATCGACACATGCCCCCAGTTTAGTGTCATCTGCAAATTTACTGATGAAAGACTCAATCCCCTCATCCATGTTGTCAGTAAAAATATTGAACAGAACAGGCCCCAGCACAGACCCCTGAGGGACACCACTGGATTCTGGCCCCAGCTGGATGCAGCACCATCCCCACCACTCTCTGGGCCCGGCCATCCAGCCAGTTCCTAACCCAGCACCCAGTTCTCCTGTCCAAGCCATGGGCTGCAGCTTTTCCAGGGAATGCTGTGGGAGAAAGTGTCAAAAGCCTGGCTGAAGCCCAGGTACACAACACCCACAGCCTTTCCTGCATGCACCAGGCAGGGTCACTTGGTCATAAAAGGAGATCAGATTGGTCAAACATGACCTACCCCTCCTAAACCCATCTGGCTGGGTCTGATCCCCTGGCCATCCTGTAAGTGCTGTGTGTTGACACTCAGCACAAGCTGCTCCATAACTTTACCAGGTACTGAGGTCAGGCTGACTGGCCTTACCAGGATCCTTCTTCCCACCCCTTTTTATGAATGGGCCAGCTTCCCAATGGGTCACATTGGCCAGCTTCCAGTCATCTGGAACCTCACCAGTGAGCCAGGACTGTTGTTAAATGATTGAGAGTGGCTTTGCAAGCTCATCTGCACCTCCCTCATCACCCTGGGATGGATCCCATCTGTTCCCACAGATTTATGAACATCCAAGCGGCTCAGCAGTTCTCTGACTGCCTCCTCTTGGATAACAGGAGGGCCATTCTGCTCCCTGAAACTATCCACCAGCCTTAAAGGATAAGGCTTGCAGGAGGAAGCAGTTTACCTGATATTGTTGGTAAAAAAAATAAAATGCTTAGAACAGGTCAGAATGATGAAATTCAAATTGAACTGTAGCACAGAGGTTCTGGAGTGGTTCACAGAGGGATCACAAGAGACATAAGTGTTTCCTAGGTAGCCATTGGAAATAGTCCATTTTCCCACAACAGGAATGGGTTATTTGTTCATGCGATCATAACCTGATCTCCAAGGAATAACAGAATTTTTATGAAGTATCCTGTTGTGACAAATTCTCTGTCTCTCTGAGATAGCTGTGCTCTCTAGTACTGTGTTTCTATGAAGGATTTGGGCAATGAATAGGAATTGGTGGCTACCCCACAAATGAAATGGCAGAAAGCACTCCCTCACCTTTCTGACACACAGTCCTCCTCTATCTTCTCTGCCAGGAGACATGATATGTATGTTAATTTATTTTAAGAGCCAGACAGACTCTTACATACAGTATTTCATCCAGAGAGGATGAAATGAGCTTTCTTTTGGAACACTTCAAGGGAAATAATATCAATATTATCATTTTAAACTAAAAGGGAGTTCTCTGTAAGTAGAATTAGCCTCCATATGTTATTATCTTGCTCTCAAGAAAAATCTGTCTTATTCACTAGAGAAAGGTTATTTGGACAAGAAAAAGCATCTGGAAGAGCTCAAAACCCAGGCTGACTCGTACCAGGGTGTACTTCAGTTCTGAAGAGTTTTCAATAGAAATCTTTGAAGTGAAGAAGCTTTGATGCCAGTTTGGTCATTTGTAGGGAAAGTGTAGCTAAATAATTGCCACTTAGGTGTGATTTGCAAGGACTGCAGGTAGCGTTCTTAATTCTGAACTTAAAATTATCCATTTGCGCATAAGTGGACAGAGATACCTGCAGCTACTCTGATTTGATTTGGTCTGACAAGTACAGACATTCCCAGCTGATTTGAGCTAAGCTATATCTTCATACATCCCTCAGGGTGATCTCCATAACATTGCTCACTGAGATCTACTCTAGCTTGGTAGTCTGCAGCTGAAGGGTGCCTGTTCAAATAAATTGCACAGACAAACCAGTGCCAATTAGAGAACTGTGGTGGGCTGAACCTGGCTGGATGACAGGTGCCCACCCAGTCACTCCATCACTCCCTCCTCTGCAGGATGGGGTGGGGGAAAGAAAATAAGATGGAAAAAAGCTCAGGAGTAAAGATAAAGGCACATTAATAAAGCAAAAGCTGTGTGTGAAAGCAACGGAAAATAAAAGTTTTGTTCTCTGCTTCCCATTGGTTGGTGATGCCTAGCCGTGTACGTGTAGCAGATGCTCTGGAAAATAAATGCAGTAACATTTATTGCCCCTTCCTCCTTTCTCCTAGCTTCTATAGCTGAGCACACCATATGGTATGGAATATCCCTTTGGTCAGCTTGAATCAGCTGTCCTGGCTGTGTCCTCTCCCAAGTCTTTGTGCACCTCCCACCACTGGGGTGCTGGAGAGACAGCTCTGCTGCTGGGCCAGCACTGCTCAGCTGCACCAAAACACTGCTGAGTTATCAGCATCCTTCCAGCTCCCAGTGCAAAGCA
This sequence comes from Bombycilla garrulus, assembly GCA_013400315.1. Classification (NCBI taxonomy): domain Eukaryota; kingdom Metazoa; phylum Chordata; class Aves; order Passeriformes; family Bombycillidae; genus Bombycilla; species Bombycilla garrulus. Next base: position 224,072 of record VXBU01007484.1, on the reverse strand, counting down.
CAGCTCTGTGAGGGCTGCTGGGGGAAATGAACTCCAGCTCAGACAGACCTGGCACCACAGAGAGTATGACCTTTAGGATATATTAACTAGATTCTAAGTAAAATTTTAATATGGCACTAGTATTGGAAAAAGGGATATGAAAGACTGAAATGTGAAAAAAACTGAGGAGTGAGAATTACCTCCTAAAATATTTTGTTCCGAGTGCCCACTTTCATACTGAAATTTTTGCTTTAAGAAGCATTACAGAAATTCAACAGCATTTTTTTCCTCTGATTTAAGCATAACACTGGTCTGTACAGTAAAGCTCAAGAAAGAAAAAAGAAAGTAAGTTTTATTAAGCAAAGATACAAACACTTTATGTGGGATTTCCTCTATTCTGGGATAGAAGCTCTTTTAAAGTTCCTGCTAATAGCAAGTTTGGTTAGTTTCCCAGTACTCACATCTCCTGTTCCAGATGGTCAGTGACGTGAAACACTAATTATCATCAACAAAATAATCTGGGACTAAACCCTTCCTCAAAGGTAAAAAGAGCAGATGGACAACCATAATTTCATTATTATAGAAATAATAGAGAAAAAGGACTCCTCATCTACCTTTTAAAATCATTCACTAATGTGTTGCTCCATTAAATCCTTGCTCTATTAATATATAAATTACTCTGTGTTTTGACATTTTGAATGGTTGCTTGGTAAATAAGCCTTTCCAACAATATTTGGAATAGAAGCCAAATTCATCTTGTCTAAGGGGAAGCAGTAAGTGAAATGATTGGGCTGAGCTTTCATCTAGCATTTCATTTGCTTTCAGGTTTTCAGGGGATTCTATTTTATTCTCCTCCACAATGTTACTGACATCCCTTCTCAGGAATCTTTGTGGGAATAAAATCACAAACAGCACTTATCTGGTATGAGGCAAGGCCTGTATCCAGAGACCCAGTTAGTAATTTGTCCTGAATTGTAGCTCACAGACATTGAAATCCCTAATATTTGTTAAGGATTCAAGGTCATGCAGCTCAGTACCACGGAGCAGCTCTCCCTATGCCTGTTGGGTCCCAGTGCTGGGTCTTACTCTGAGCTGTGATCTCTAGTTCAGGTTTTGCAAAGGCAATGCCTCATCTAAACGTGCCACTGCTCAAACTGAGCTCATAGAGGCCTCTGTCCCTCCAGGGCTGCTCAACCAGTCAGTGTAAGTCAGCTACAAAGAAAGGGTCTGGGAGCAACCCCCTGTATTTCTGGCAGAATCTCATTCCTTCTCTGAATTCAGATTCACTGCCTGATGGCAGCATATCACTCTTTAGAACTGGCTGTCCTAATTCCTATTCTGCTGCCAGTTTTCTACAGTTCAGGAGTAGATTTTGACATACTACTTAAGGATTTCAACATAGACATTCATAACAAAACAATATAAAACTGCAAAATTGCATCAGAGAAAGATAATCAGGTTTTCCTCTGCATCCCTATGAGTAAACAAGCTTTTCTTCCCTCTAAAGAGTCCCAGCTACAGGTTTATATATCACTGTCATGATCTGTAGTTACACAATGTGCCTTATCTTTGTTTCCTGCTTCTTTGTCCTAGCCATGCTTTCACAATTTCTATTTGTTGCTTTCACTAGCTCATTTTCTTAAATCTTCACCATCTCTTCTCACCTTAGAAATCTATTTTCTTTAATCAGGAAAATGTTTCATGTGTTGATACTTTTTACCTTTCTGTCACCTGTCTGATGGCACGGGTGCTTTTATTTCCCTCTTCCCTTCCTGGAAAGGCTCTGTGTACACTTTGTACATTAGTTGGCAAGGAGTGAGTCTTTTATCCTTCAGAAAAAGAATTACTCAGGCTGAAGAGTTCTAGGTGTAGGCACACTAAAGCTATTAGCTGTGTGTATATAAGGGCCCACTTATGGATTGAAGTGGTTTTTTACAGTATTTCTATGTACTGATATGCCTGTGATGTGTAAGATCTTGTCTGCACTCAGATACATGTTAAAAATAAATAGAACTTAAATGAGTTTCATTTTCACTCCAGTGGCTGAGATAGTATTGTAAAAGACAGTAAGAAATTGCATGAATACAGGGTTTAAAAAGTGACTAAAATATAAAGGCTATAGAGAAACCAGCATTCTTTTTTTTTTCTTGTGTGATGACTCAATACTTTGTGCCAATTGCTAATAGTGCCTAATAAATCTCAGCATGAGGAAGGGGATTCAGGCTGAGAGAATTCCCTATGTTCTTAGACTGAACAAACTCCCAGTTACCTACAGGTGGGGAGGAAACTGAGACAAAGGATTAGCTAAGAGAAAAGTCTTTGTTTCTTAATTGATACACATGAAACAAAAGATTTTGACACAGTATATATGGAAGCCCACAAAGTCATTTTTAAAGGCCACTTTCTGAATATGCAGTTTGTGGGAAAAATATGATGTGAGAACATTCAGATGTCTTTCCTCTGTAAAATTTGTTATTCAATGTGTTCAGGGATCAAAGTGTGGCAAAAACTATACAGAATAATGCTTTAAAAATGGAAGGGCAAAGGATCCAAATTAGAGACAGTACATGACAAAAGAAAAAAGAAAAATATAATCATAAAGAGAGCTTCACATCTACTGAGATATGCATCAAGGAGACACCCATCATAACTTTCAAAGCCAGTATTATTCCTGCAACTCCTAGCTTCCAACTTAATTATTCAGCAGCCTAGTTACAATATCTGATCTTGTCCTTTGTAGAAGAGCTGATTTTAATATCTAATACACAAGGCACAACAATTAGAAATTGTGAAAAGTAGGGAAGTAACACTTGCAGATAATGGACAGTTACCTCACCGGGCCAATGACCACATGAAATATAGACTGAATACTTGTAACTGCATCTGTTTGTCAAATGTCTGCTTGTCATGGGTTTATTTATGAAATTTCGATTTCCTGGTCAGGGAACCAAGAATGTCATGGTTTGACACCGGCCAAGGGCCGGTGCACCCATGAAAATATATTTTTCTCAATTTCTGCTGTGAGGTAGGACCAAAAAAAGGAGCACAATACCCAACTTAAAGCATAGAGAAGAAACTTTATTAACTAACACTAAAAAGAAAAGAAAAAAACACCAGAAACTAGAAGGAAACTTTCAAAACATCCATCCTCCCCCACCTACGGTTCACTCTCCCACCAAAACCACATGAAAAGACAAAACCTAGGATTTTCAGTCAATCCACCCCTTGAACAATCATTTCCCCAACCCAACAGGAAGAGCAGAGTCCCTCCTGCCTTTGCCATAGATCCCCCCACAAGAATACCAGTCCTCTTGTGGCCACACGGTTCACAAATGGCTCGCCCGCGTCTTGCCATTGTGCAACATCGCCCCCCATGG